>CM030945.1:1764246-1781010 GCA_018136815.1 Isochrysis galbana | reverse complement strand
CACCCTCCACCCTCCTTGAGACTTTAAGGCCACGCAGAAATATTCAGGATATTCCGCGGGATATTTGGGTGGAGATCGCCCCGCGGGATATTCGGGATATATTGCGGAATATTTGGGCTGCCCCATGGCCAAGGCATGAGCACAAAAATAAAATCCCCTTTCCCCGCCTTTACAATAAGAATACCCTAGCCGGCGGCACTTGGCGCCAAGCACCCAGATCCAAATCCAAATCCAAATCCGGTGCGAGCTCGAGCTCAGTGAGTTCAACTCTCGACTCTCGATATCGATACGTAAGATTTGTGCATGTTACATGTTCTGTGATACTCTTTGAGCCCTTCGGGAGCTGATGTCGAACACGCGATGACTACAGGCTCACAGGCAGAGGGCCGTTCGATCGAGCCGGCAGCTGACGCGGTCGTAAAAGGGTCGTTGATTGTTGCTTGCGGGAAGATGTCTAAAAGGTCATAGTAAGATTCGGGTCTGAGAGTGTCTGCCATCGAGCGCTACGAGCGATGGGGTAGACTGAAGGTCGAAGGATTGCGACGCGTGGCGTCGGAGGGTAGAGACGAGGCTAGCTAGCGAGCTAGTGGAAGAGAGAAGAATGAGGATGAGAGCTTCTTAGGTCCGAGGTAGACACGGGAGACTACAACACATGGACTCAAAAAAGGTTCGAGGGCACAGAACCACACAAACTAAAACTAAATAAACCAAACGGGGCGAAAACTAACCACACCGGGACGGACGGCCAGGCGTCGGCACCAGGGCAACTTAGCAACGCGCAGACATGCGACATAGGGGTCGCACAACGAGGGCGGACCTCGCTGGGGAGCTACGACCGATACACTGAGAGAAGACAAAAGACGGTCATGGAACATTTGATGACATCGAGAGAAAGTAATAGGCCGGTCACTCACGCTTTTTAACCACTATTTTCCATCCCTCCTGGGTGTCCAAGGATTCCCCAGGGACCCCCCTTACCTGCCCCCCAAACCCCCCCCCCCCCCCCGCGAACCCCCTCTACCCCACGAAAATCCATGGCTTCGGTGAGTGACTCCCCCGCCTTGTCCGGCCCATGGAGGTCTATTTGGGAGAATGGGAGGATTGCGCGCGTGAGGGAATCAAAGCAGTGGATGTCGGGCGAATCCCCATAAGAAACGCGGAGGTTCCGCGTCGGCCGATCGCCGGCTGTCGGCCTCACAATGGCTGCCAGCTGGTGAGGAGCCCAAGCTCAAGCGCCTCGCGAGGGATGTGGGAGGTCCCTGGTGGGTCGCACGCTCGATCTCGAGGGTCGCACAGTCCGGTAGTGACATACCCCCGCCCATCGCGCCGCAGGCATACGATAATTCGACACGGCCCGACCTCCATGAGGCCGGCCCCTGTCCTCCTCGATCTCGCCGAAGACCCGGTTCTCTCTCTCAACCCCGCGCTGGCCTGCGACGTGCTTCTCCGCAAGTGCGACGCCACCTTCGCGGCCAACGTGCCCGGCTTCGCCAAAGACTCCGCCTCCATGGAGTGGGACCGCCTCGTAGCCCGTGAAGCCGGCTCCGATCTCTTAGAGTTATCCAAGAATTTGGTGCGCGCGTACGTCCGCAAGATGGGTGACGCGAAGGTGGATGCCACGACGGTCTGGGACCACCCAAACATGTCGCACGATATCAATCAACGATTCGAGTCCATCATTCGGAACGACAAGGTCGACGCGGCTCGCGTCGTGGATAACGCGACCAAGTTTGGCGAGTGTCTTGCAAAGACTCGCTTCCGCGTCGAGAACCACGAGCTCCCTCGCTCGGCCCTTTCGTGCGTCAACCTCTGCCAGCGCTACCTGAGCCCGTACGAACAAGCCCGTGCTAGCCAACAACAGACGTCGGTCGCGGTCGCCGCCGTGACGCCGCCGGCGACTACTTCCAAGTCCACCAAGACCGCCAAGGTTGCTAAGGCTGCCTCTAACCCCGCGGACACTACGGCTTCGATGGTCGCCGCCGTCCAAGCAGCGGTGGCCGAGGCATTAAAATCGCAAAACAACAACTCGAACCGCAAGGCGACTGGCGCTGACAATCGTCGGGCTCCGCCTCCGCCTACGAATTACTCCGCATCGTCTCCGTTACCGGACGCACTTCTTGACCGTCCTCTCGGCAAAAGCACGTCTTCTCGTCGCCAATGTGATCCCCCTCCGAACGGCCTTAGGCTTCCGGCCGATTCGGGCCTCTCGGAATGGGATCCAGCTAGCTGGTCTCGAGCACGAGCCCGTTTCTGGCAAATTTCTCGTTACGCGGGTCACCCGGCCCTTCGCGCTGCGCTCACGCGCTGCCGTCCCTCGGATGCCACCATGACGGCGCCGCGTCTCGACGACTTAGACCGCGACGTCAAGGAGTGGACCGACGCCAACGGCTGCGCGTACTGCGCCTTTCGTCCCCGGGCTCCATCTGGTACGCCCGAGGCAGACCTGTGGAAGTATGGCACGGGCGACGGAGCTCATAACCCCGTCGTTTGCCAACCATACATTCGTTTTCTCTGCGAAGGCGGCAGTGGCGAGTGTGGTAACGACCCAGAAGTCCACCGCCGCCTCCGCACGATGGTTGTTCTCCGTCCGGCCCAGTAGGTCGCCGGCGGGGCCCACGTCCGCGCTGTTACCCCCGCTACCAGTCCAGGGTAGTGGGCCTGAACGCCACCCACCGAAAGATCGTATTACGCTACGGCCGAGTACTTCTACGGCCACCAACCGGTACCCCAAGATTCCCCAGGTTCCAGACAAGCCCTGCCACCCCATCCCCCTCTTTCTCCTGCCTCCTCGCCGATTGCCCCTATTTCTCCCAATGCCGATGATTCCATCCTGATTCTCGATATCACGCACCAGTCCTCAAAACCAAGTCAACCGTCACCGCCTCTCTATCAACTCAAGCCGCTCAACCGCTATCCTACGCCGCTCCCCAAGCATCAACAGTCCAAGACCTCACGGTCTGCGAAAATCCAGCCGCCGCAGGCCCAATCCAACCTTCAATCTCTCAAATCAAATTTCGCATGTCCGAGCCACAAAACGTCTCCCGAGTACGAGTCCGAGTCCAAGTCACGTTCAGAATTGCCCTCTTCGTCTTACGCCACCGCGCGCCCATCTACGAGTCTGAGCCCAGTCCAGTCATCACCGGTATCACCAGTCTCCATCGCTACGACGATGGAGGCGCAGTTCTCCGGTTCTTCCCCACTTTCTTTCGAGTCCGAGTCCAAGCCTGTTTTGAGCAAACCCCGTTCTGAGCCATCCGAGTCCGAGTCCGAGTCCGAGTTTACAATGTCACCGAGCCCTACCACGCGGTCGACCGCAGGATTAACGGAGCTCCAGCCACCCACTGAGCCTCCGACGACCACTCCTTCCGAGGGAGTGTTCACCTTCGGTCCTCCACGCCCCGAGTCTGAGTCATTTGGAATCTCCGGTCACGTCCAGAATTCCAACCATACCCGAGCCCCGTTTCACGAGCCACCGCGTATCGAGTCCAAACACAAGCTGACGCCGAAGCCCTCGACGACAGCCACTGTGTCCTTATCCCAGCCACCGTTTCGAGTCTCGCCGCAGCCGGCCTGCCACTCCAGCAAGCTGCACGCCGCCGAGCCGATCCCTTCCGTTTCCGTTCCGAGTCCGAGTCCAATCGCACAAGACAGTGCATCCCGAGCCCGCGTAATCAAGCCCGTCACCGAGTCCGAGATTTCGGCCGCACCGAGCCAACCGGTGCTGGCCACCGTGCCCCTATTGTCATCACAAGCTTCAGCTTCGTCCTCACCGACGGTTGCGACGCCAGGGGGCTTCACCTTTGGGCCGGCACCGTCCGTTCCCATTTCGAAAGTGAGCCCTGTTTTCAGTGTCCAGCACGACAGAAACGACGAGTCCGAGTCCGAGTACAAATTAACGTCACCGCGGAGTCCGCGGTCGACCACCGGCGTTCCCACGCCACCTCATCAACCGAGAGTCATGGAGGAGCTGGCACAGCCGTCTCCTAGCCCCTCTCAAGTTGCCGAGTCTTCCGAATTCGAGTCTGAATCCACCGTAATTTCAGCGGTCCATCCACCCGCTAGCCCGAGCCAAGTCCTCCGAAGAATGCTTCGCATTGCAGAACCTCTTCGGCCACCACCCACGCCAGCCGCTGCCGCAGAGCCACCACCCTGGCCTCAGCCTTCCCCGCAGCCGGCTTCTACGACAGCCACGTCCCTTCTTTCGCCGGCGCCGACCCCGCCGACGACAGATTGCAACGAAGTCGATGCCTGGCCCGATTCCTCTCCCGAGGTGACCATGGAGAGTGACCACAACTCCCTTGCACGTCGAGGAACGGCCGCCTCCCAAACCGAGCTTCTACGCCCATTGAGCCAGTCCAACCGAGTCTCTAAGCCATGTCCTTCATGTCTCTCACCGGTGGTCTCGCGGCCGCGGCGTCCGTCGCCGCAATCCGACACCCCACTTCTCCGAGTTTCTTCGTCAATCCCGTCCTCTGAGCCCGTCTCCACGTCGTCGATATCCGAGTCTACTTCCATTCGTCCTACGTCGCCGCGGCCACCGGTCGCAGCCTCCAAGCACTGCCTGCCTCTCGATACCACTGCCACCGCCATCATGCGCGTGGCAGCGATCAATGCGTCCGCGATCCAGTCCTTCGATTCCTCTCGAAACAACTCCGATGTCGGCACCCGTGATGATACCCCGTCACCCGCTCTCCACGCTCTCGCCTCTCTTCGTGCACGAGCGAGCGGCTCTGCGGTGGTATTACCTCGGCACCTCACGGAGGCAGCCCAAGAGCTCCGCCGGCCGCGCAGTGGCACCTTAGCCTCGCCTGCCGCCGCGCTACCCAAGCACTTCGATGAGCTTTGCGCTGAGCTCACGAAGACGAGTCAACAAGTCCAAGACGGGCTGACTTCGGGCTGTCACGCCCCACGAGTTCTCGTCGTTGGTGAGACTAGCGGCGTCGTCTCCTCCATGTTCCTACTCGCCGGAGCTGATGTAGCTACGTGCGATTTGTATCCTTCCGAGATTGACTACGTGCCCCACTTCCAAGGCGACGCGCTTCATGTCCAAAACCTAGGTTGGGACCTAGTCATCGCCCACCCGCCCTGCACGTACCTCTCCGCCGTCAGCAGTCAATGGCTCTCCCAAGAACCCGGACGTCGTGCCGCTCTTGAGTCGGCCGCCCGCGTCTTCAAGTCAATGGCCTCCGCCACTGCTCCGTTTGTAGCGGTTGAGAACCCTCGGATGCATGCGGAAGCTCGCCGTTTAGTCGGGGGGTTGACCCCGACCCAATTCGTCCAACCCTGGGAGCACGGCACTGGACACCAGAAAGCCACCGGGTTGTACCTCACCAAAGGGCTGCCGCCTCTCCAGCCAACCTGCGTCGTGGATGGCCGTGAGTCGGCCATGGCTAACCTCTCTCCTTCACCGCACCGTGGCGCTCTTCGCAGCCGCACCTACGTCGGTGTAGCTGGAGCGATGGCGACCCATTGGATGCCTGTTCTTCTTCGACATTTGAGCCAACAGGGAGACCAGCCATCGACGAAGAAACTGTCCGCGTTGGAGCTACTCGCTTGCGCGCGGCGCAGCCTATCGGACCGGCCTTCCCTTAGCTCGACTGAGGCTACCGCATACGAGCCGTGGTCGGCTCTTCATCGTTATGAGAGGGGGAGGGAATCTAGTGAAGTTTCTTCCGACCCCGTTGTTTCCCGTCCAGCTACTCCCGAGTCAGACAACCACGAAGACCAAAAAGAAACCCACGATAACCACGACAACGACACGCCACTCTACGCCTCCGAGTCTACTCTCCACGACCCATTCTCTCCATGGACCGCCCCGCCTCCGGCACGCGCGAGCTCGCCGCGTCCGACGACGCCGACGACTCTCCGGAAGCGGCGCCAACAATGGCAATCATTCGGCGTGAACGGGGACCAGACATGGTCCAACGTCACGCTCGAAACCGCTGACGAAATAAGAGCGCAAGCTCTAGCCGGACGAGGCGCCGACGAGGAATCCGACCTCGCCGCTGCCGTCCGAGCGCCGATCGAGTTCGTGGAAGCCAAAGGCATCCGCGCCGAAGAGCTAGCCTCATTAGTTCGAAGACCCAAGACAGAAGCCCAAGCTCGTCTCGAGAAAGACTGGGAAAAGATGTCCGACCACCCGAGGCACCCCACCGACAAGAGAGGCCTGGGATACACTAGTCCCAAGCTATCACCCTGCACCGCTACCAATGAGGACGACGCCTCTAGACCCTCTGCCACGATAGCGGCAGTCGGATTACCCGAAGAGACGACGATCACCATGACGACGAATTCACCCGAGCAACCACGCTGTCGACCAACCCCGTCCCCGTCCGACACCATCGCACACGTGACCGCGCACCGACCGGATAGCGTCGTGGATACCCTACCATCTGCCTACCCAAGGCATTGCCTATATGTTCGAGACCTAGTGGTCTGCCGCTCCGGCGAGGCTACCGGCAAAGAAGGAGTTATCTTAGCCGACTCCGCTCTCACGGTCAACAGCACACTCGCTGATACCGGAGCTGGCCCGTCGGTCGTGACCACTTCCCTCTTGTCCAGCCTACCCAAAGACGCATGCGTCGAGCGGCTGCCACAAGCCGTAGTGACACCGCTTCACGGTCCGGACGGCCTGCCTCTTATCACGCGAGGCAAGGCTCGAATCGTCTTCTCCGTCGGTGGATTTCTCTTTCGTCATACGTTCATGGTGATTGAAGGCAACCCGATGCTGCTGCTCGGGAACGACTTCTTAGCCACGCACGCCGCTTCGATTCAGCTCGCCTCCGACAGCGCGGACGGCTCTATCACCCTCGGTGCTCCATCCACGGTGGCTCCTCTTGAGGTTAATGGCAGTCCAAGCCCCGACATTCCGCCGATCTTTCGCGTCTCGACGTCACCGATAGCGGTGGTCCCTGTCAGCATGACTTGTGCACAGGTCTGTCCGACCTCCGCGAACCCAATCACGACTGACTTCTTCCGAGGGCCGCAGGCCACCAAAAACGACAACCAGCTAGTCACCGAGCCTCTCTTCAGCACGGCCGATGAGTTTGCCGCCAAAGCGCCGGCATCATGTGGCTCCGAGTACCTCCTATACACCCACGAACCTATCACGATCCCGGCCTATCATCGGGCAACGTTTCACGTCCGAATTCCGCTAGCTCTTCGAGAACACGAAGACTGCGCCATGCTCGTGGACCGACTCCCTACGCGTGAAACGATCGATAGCTCTCCTCTCGTCATTCCCCAAGTAGAGAGGTCGAACTCCGACCACACCATCGCGGTTACGGTGGTCAACACTGACCCCAAACCTCTACACCTTCCGTCGTTCCATCCTGTAGCTTCGCTACAGGTTCGATTCAAGATTCACGCCGGAACTTATCACCGCGTCGGTGACGTTAACTCGCCGGATGTGATCGAGTCGCTCAACGAGGACCAACGTAAGCTCCTCGAGGCAGCCAAGATCGACCCCGAGGGCCGTCTCTCGATGCCCCAACGTGAACAAGTTCGTCGTCTACTGGCCCGACGTATCGCTGCTTTCGCAATTGACCCGACCAACCCGAATCACACTCACGTGATGGAGGTAGAGCTACCGCTCAACCCCGGAGCCGAAGCTCACCGCCACGCACCGTCTAGAGTTGGACGAGAGGGTGAGAAGATCATAGAGGACGAAGTTTGCAAGATGGAGTCCGCGGGCATCATTAGGAAATCAAATTCGTCGTGGGCCTCTCGAGTCGTGCTAGTCACTAAGAAGGATGGCTCGGTACGTTTCTGCGTAGATTATCGCGACGTCAACTCCAAGCTTCGTCTAGAGGACAGCCCTCTTCCCCTCACGGTAGAAGCCATCGACCGATTGTCGTCCGGCCAAGGCAACCTTGATTCTCTATTCCTTTGCACCCTGGACCTGGCATCTGGTTTCTGGGGTATACCGATCAAAGAGTCCGATAAACATATCACCGCGTTCACTACTCATCGCGGCAAGTACGAGTTCAATTACTTGCCTTTTGGTGTTCAATCCGGTCCCTCGTATATGTGCCGCCTCATGGACGCCGTTCTCGGTGGGCTGGCATGGGAGATTTGTATGCCATACTTGGATGATGTCGGCGCCTGGTCGACAGGCGTAGGTGACTCGCTGCAGGCCAGGGAAGAGTCGTCATTCCAACAAATGTTACACCGTCTTGATCTTGTCTTGGAACGTCTCATCTGGGCGGGCCTCACTTGCAAGATGTCGAAATGCGTTTTCTTTGCCACCTCGGCTGAATATCTCGGCCACGTTGTTTCGCGTGAAGGTCTTCGGATGGATCCCAAGAAAGTGGAAGCCGTCTCGAAAATCGACCCTACCCAAATCAACTCTATCGAAGCCGTCCGTTCTTTCCTTGGACTGTGCTCGTACTACCGCCGTTTTATACGCCGTTTTGCGATCCGTGCAGCGCCGTTAACCGCTCTCACGCGGAAATGGTGCGATGTCCCGGTCGAGTCGCAAACCGAAGCCTGTCGCCAGGCTATCGAAGATCTCAAGCAAGCTATCTGTGAAGAACCCGTACTCGCACCTCCTCGAGACGACCGTCCTTTCCTCGTTAAGACCGACGGTGCTAGCAAGCTCGGCATCGCCGGCGTCCTTGCTCAGAAAGACGACGAAGGGAGAGAGCGCGTTGTTGCATACTACGGTCGTAGTTTGAGTCCGGCTGAGCGCCATTGGACAGTCACTGAAATCGAACTTCTAGCAGCGCTAGAATCGATCCGAAATTGGAGGCCTTATCTTTGGGGCCGCCACTTCACCCTCGTCGTAGACCATTCAGCTTTGCGCTGGCTTCACACGATGAAAGATCAAGTCACCGGTGGTCCAGCCTCGCGCCTCATGCGATGGGTCCTAAAGCTAGCCGAATATAGATTCGACGTCGTGCACAAACCTGGAGTCACTCACTGGGACGCCGACGGCTTATCCCGCCTAGTTGCTCTCGAGCCCGATCACGATCCTCTCCATCTCGAGGAGAGTGACGTCCATTCTTTCACATCTTCCGAAATTCACGACATAGTTGCCGCCGCGGTTACTTCATCCACTCTCACCGCTCGCCGCCAACAAGCAAACGATAGGCTCGCTCGTCAAGCATCGGAATCTTCGGAGTCGATTACCTCCTCGTATCTCGATGTGGGCGTGCCTCATGCCGACGAATTGCGTCAAGCGCTCTCTACCGACGAGCTCGCTAGCTCGATCCTTTCTGAATTCGAGTCGATCCTTTCGAAAGCACAATCTTCGATCACCGCCGGTCCGGTCTCTGTTCCTGACTCTAGCTCGTCGTCGAAGAAAAGATCCCGATTCCTCCTTCGCGATGGCCTACTCTACTACCGCTCCTCAGAGGCGGAAGAGGCTCCTCTTCGTTTATACATTCCGGAGTCCCTTCGTGACACGTACCTCCGCGCCTACCATGACCACCTTGGTCACCCAGGTGCGACAAGGATGACTACCCTACTTCGTTCTCGAGTTTACTCGCCTGGCCTATCCGCCTCTGTATCGAAGTACGTTCGAGAGTGCCATGAATGCACTCTTGGCAAACCGTTACCGCGACCGCTCGCCCATCCATCCGGTCTTTCTATCGGATCCTATCCTTTCGACGTCGTCTATTGCGATATTCTTTCGATGGCTCCCACCCACGATTTCGTATCCGGCCGCTCCGGTTTTGATAAGCTGATTGTTTTCGTCGATTCTCTCTCTCGTTGGATTGAAGCTGAGCCTTGCAACGGTAACCCCTCGTCCGCGAAATGTCTGGACGTCTTCATGCGTCTCATCGTATCTCGTTATGGAGTCCCTCGCCAACTTCGAACCGACGCCGGCTCGAATCTTTGCTCTCGGTTAGTGGACCTAATTCTCAAAGCGACTGGCACGGACTTGAGCACTACTGAAGCCTATCGCCACGAAGGCGTAGGGCTAGTGGAAAGAGCTCAACAAACTCTCCTCACGATGACTCGAGTCTCCAATGAAGGCGGCGCCCATTGGGTCGATCACCTTCCGTTTCTCCTCATGTCTATGCGAGCGACCGCCGGTCGCGTCGTACCCAAGTCACCCGCGGCTATCTTGTTTGGTCGGGAGCTTCGTCTTCCAGCTCAACTTGCTGACCCTGCTCCTGTTCTCGAGTTGCTTCCATCTCCTAGGCCTCCGTCCGATGCCGTCATTTACGCCACCGAGCTCAATAAGAAGCTTCTCGAGTCGTGGCGTTCCGCCCTCGAAAGTACTCAAGAAGCGCAACGCGAATCGATGCGCTCCGCCTCTCAAAAGTCTAAACTCGGCGTCACGTTCAAGCCCGGAGACAGAGTTTGTCGTCGAATCCCTGGCCACGCCAACAAACTTCAATACCTCTACTCCGGTCCCTACCGAGTAGAAGAAGTAATCTCGGCCACTCGTTACCGTCTACGCGATCTCGAAAACCGACAAGTTAAGGATGAAGTTCACATCTCCAATCTTCGTCCGTACTTCACCATCACCGATTCTTCTCCGCTCACCGATGATGAGTACTTGGTCGAAGAGTTACTCGATCGCAAGGGCGATGGAGTTTCACTCAAGTATCTCGTCAAGTGGCGCGGCTATCCTCGTTCTGAAGCTACTTGGGAGTCTCGAATTGAGTTGCTGCGGCGTTGTGCTGATCTAGTTGAGTCGTACGACGCCACTTTCGACAGCCGTCCGGTTCAACCTCAAGCTCTCTCCAATTCAAACTCCTCTTCAAGTCCAAGTTCAAGTTCCCAATCAAATCAAATACCACGTCCAATTCAAGAGCCCAAGCGTATTCCTCCTGATCTGCCTTCAAGTCGTACCCGTTCTCGTTCACGATCGTAGCGCTAAGTCGACCGGAAGTGGATGATTAGCGTCGCGTCAGCGCCTGACCCAGCGCAACTGCCCGAGCAAAACTCCTGTAAAAGGGAGAACGTGGTAGGACGTGACGTACGAAATCGGGGGCCGCCGCGCTAAGCTGCCGATTTTGTGCTCGCTTTGGATCCATGGGTTAATCCTCCTCCTCTAGGTCTCTCGTCTCGTATGGTTAAATGAACTCTCTTGGCTCGACATCGGGAGACGTCTCGATTTAAGTCGGGGGGTGTTGTATTCCTGCCCATCTCAACGCTGTAGGCATGAATATTCGTGTAAGGTACGCGCTCACAATTACAATTGAACAGTTCCCCGTGTTGCCACTGACGCACAAGACACACAGATTCGGATTCCCCATGGTCTCAAGTCCAGGTTTGCAGGTTTTGGTCTCGAAATTTGCGATTCGAATTTTGTTTTTGCTGTTACTATAATTGTTGGCTCGTTTAAGGTAATAAACCGGCATGACTTCGACTTCTCGTTCTGCAGTCGCTCTGCGAGACTCTCTCTCTCTCTCTCTCCGTCCGCCTCTCCTCGGCCGACGGCAAGAAGATTCGTCCAAAACATTCTCCGGTCCCAAGATATCTCGTGGGGGGTCTCTCCGCGCTCCGCGAGGGAAAGGACGCGATCTCGCTCCGAGATCGGCCTCGCGCCCTCCCACGCTGCCCCGCCGTGCCCTCGGTCCCTCGCCCCCCCCCGCGGCAGGTTCTTTCCCTCGGCGTGCCGTCCGTCGCCTCCGGCCGTTATATTAATCCCCCCCCGCGCGAGGTTCTCTTCTCCCCCGCGCGCGGTTCGTTTCCTCCGGCCGTCGTTGTTCCCCCCCTCGCTTCGATTCCTCTCGCGGTTCCTTCGATGATTGCCTCCATCTCGTCCGTTCTTCTTCGCGATCCTCGCGGAGGGGGCACCGACGTTTAATGTTAGTTTCGTCGCGGTTTCGATGAAAGAAAGGAAGAACGAATGGCACGCGCCTCGCGTCTCGCGTCTTGTTTCGTCGCCCCTTGCTCGTCGCTTGTCTAGAAGGTCTCTCCGCACATCGCCTTCTCCCCCCGCGCGAGTTTGGATCTCTCCTCGACCCTCCGCGTTGGCTTCAGCGGACGAGTTCCATGTTAACGATAGTTCGAACCCTTCGGTGGCGTAGTTATGCGCTCTCTTTCCGTATATCTTCGCGCATGACGAGCGATCGCGACTTCAGCCTTCGCCGCGCGGGGAGGGGTTTGTTTATCGTATGATTCCGGAGTGTTTACGTTAGTTTTCCGAGCCCAAGGACTTTGGTTTTTGGTTTCTTGTGAGTGATTTTTGTAGCAACTTCGTCGAGTCCCACCGTGTTCCCAAGCGAGTCCCCCCGAGTTCCCGAGTCTATACCCCGAGTCAACGAGTCAATACAAGTCAAGCACGCGCCTGAGCCACCCCCAGTCGCCTGCCACCATCTCCCACAAGCCTCCTTCCGCACTTCCGCGCCCACCGTGCTCCGTGCGTGCGTCGTGCGTCGTGCGTCGATCACCATGCCCGTAGTCACCCCCGAGGAAAGCTCCATGAGCTCCCCACAAGAACCGCGTTCCGCGCTAGCTGCCGGCGCGCCCTCGCAGGCAATCTCCAAGAGTGAGATCAGCCTTGCTCTGACAGAGAACCGGTTCCTCGGAGATAGCTTTCTTGAGGTCCTCGATAGCCAGGCGACTGCAATGCGGCGGAGCTTCGAGACTTCGAGACAACTCACTGGTGAAAACAAAACTCACTCAATTTTTCTCACACAATAACGCATGGTGGAGACACCGCATCCGCATAGAGTATATAAAATACTCTGGATGCGACACCCCTCCGCCGCGCCTGCCGCCGGATTGCCTCCCTCCTCATTGCCCTCAGGCCCCATGGGTCTGCCCAATTCCAATTCCAATTCGTCTGAGGATTGACCCAAATACAGCCGTATTTCCCGTATCTGGAGAGTCGGCGGTGGGCCGTATCTCCCATCTAGGGGCCAGGGGAGATGGGAAATAGTGGTTAAAAAGAGTGAGTGACCGGGCTACACGGCTACACGTGGGCAATTCCGTCCTACATTGTACATTGTAAGACTGGTCCTACGTCCTAAAAAGCTAGGTACTAGTACTACTAGGTACCTATATATCCGATCTGTATTTGGGATATCACAGTACTAACTATTAACTATGACTATGACTATGACTATGAACCGGACGGCCGATATAAAAGCCGCCGTCGCCGTCGGCCCGAGTCTCGGCGCGATCCTGTACGTTTGATCTATCTCACTCAAACACTCAAACCGAGCGGGTGTTGTGTGCTTGTGCTGGCGCGGCCGGGGGGGGGAGGGGGGGGGGGGGGGGGGGCTCCAATGGACGCTCGGCGGCGCGTTGACGAGCCGGAGGAGGAGGGAGCCCTTGCCATTTCTTAGGGTAACCTCGGGTACTGTCCCGATTGATGACAGTCGTCATTCTCTATGCATCCTCTCCTCCATCCTGACGTGCATGCGCCGTCATTGAATCTGAAACGCGACTGCGATGCGCGATTCTGAGAAGGTTCCGGAATGTGACTCGTCAATTCCTCGGGCGTTCCTGCCGCTTTCCGCTTTCCCCGACAAGAAAACGCACCGGATGACTCCTCTGACGAACCACCAAATTGTCGTCCATCAGGATGCGATCCAGATCTCTCGAGACGAGGTGAGAGATTTCTCGAGGGCTCTGTAGATCACGATCTCCTACACGATCTCGTTCTTCTCGCTCACCATCTCGGAATAATCTGAAACACCAATGGTCAATGATGGGCGCAAGGCCCAGCGAGGATGGAGGCGGCGGTTATATCTAATGGCTCACCTCCACAGATTGAGAGCGCCACCCTGAGGAACAGCAGCGGAGTGGCACTGGGGCTGCCGGTGACGAGGTGACGAGGTGCGTGCTCATCGCCCTCCTCCGCCCCCCCAACCCCATCCGCTCACTCGCTGCTCTGCATGAGCTGCTTACCGATGACTTGTGAGCGCCACTCGGGGGTCTGCTCGCTCCTGTTTTCGTGGAGGGCGAACGGGGTCAGCAGTCTGCACTGCAGGTGCCTCCACGCCATCGTTCGTTGGGCGAATGTCCACGAAGGCGAGAGCACAAGAAATCACTCAGGCGGAAGGTGGCCTGGCGCTCATAGGCCGGTGGCTTGAGTCCTGAGTATCTTCTATGATCCGGATATGTGAACGATTGTCCCCGCGCTTCTGACTGTGATTCGTTCCATGCAGCTCACGCTCATTGTCCACCATCATCCTTCTGCAGGAGACCAGTGATTCACTCTCTTCTACTTCAATTATGATTGCGCCCTCACACGTAAAACTCAGCAATTCCATTCATTCAGATGAGACGAGATCCATGGCTGCCCCGATGCCTCTCCGCTTTTCTCGTGTGCGTGGCGCAGTGATGGGTGGTGATGCTACGGAAGACAACAGGTATTATCGGAGCAAGATGGAGGCGAGGACGATGACGATCACAGAGCTCCGCAACATCTGTGCCATGGAAGAACGACTAAGGCCACTCTTATCTAGCGACAATCCCTCCCTGGCGATGGGACTCTCTGCGAGGGGAACGACTCCACCACCATATCGGCCGAACGTCTCCCTGACCAAAGAACAATTGATTGATGGCATGTTGAAGGCAGGCTGGCGTCCATGACCAAATGGCATCAAGAAACCCAACGACATCAAGAAAGCGTAGGATCGCTATGAGCTGAGAATCGCTTTGACCCGATCGACATCTTCTTCCGTGAGATCTTACCTCGTCCCATCATACCAGTGCCTGATCTAATACGGGTGGCGACAGGCATGTTTGCATGCATTGTTTAGTACTAGTACTCCCTTTCCCCTCTCCCCTGCCCCCCCCCCCCCGCCCCCTTTTTTTTGTGGGGTGGGGTGGGGGGGCCGACGTGGCCATCAATGCCTCGCCTCTAACTTCCGACAACGCCATGCTTTCCCACTTTTTGTGCCCTTTCACGCTTGTGCTCGCAGAGCTGCCATACGGTCCTCTGCATTTGCAATGCCATTTTGTTCGTCAGTAGTGGAGCACGTGTGGGTTGGGATTAGGCTTCCTCACCATTCTCGTTTCCTGTTCTTGCCTTATGTGGTGCATGGTGAAGTGTTCCGAGGTGAGTTTTCTTTTTGTAACTACCACTAACCTTTTGATTGGTTGCCATGGCGGGCGGCCACGCGGCCCCCCCCTCCAGTAAAATCGAAGACTCCAGGTCCAGGTCGTTTGCCTCCATTTGTATCACTTCCCCCTCGGCATAGGAGGGTCGCACGCCTTGCACTCATAGTGGTCGCCTTTCCTCAGGTATTCCGCCTCGGATATCCCCACTCCGTTGCTCCCTCCCCCCCTCATCCGGTATTCCCTCCCCCTTCCAGTATTCCCCCCCCCGTATTCCCTCTCCAAGGCCATTACAAATAGTCCTATCGTAAAAATGAGACACGTGCGTGACAAAAAAGCAAGTCCACGGCGGGGATGCGGTGTGCCGGGGGGGTTCCGAACGCGACGGCGTTCAAAGGGAAGCATTGGTACCGAACGAGGACATAGATGCTCCGTTAGGTATCAGGTCATCAGGTTTCGATTCCCTTAGCATGATATCAAGTCCTATTCTCAGCCTAATATCAGGTTGTTACGCGATGAAATAAGTATAGTAGTGAAATGCCAAAAGAATAGCTTACTTATACTTCTGCATTCCTGATCATTGATTATTAACTATACCCTCAGACGCTAATCTTGCTTTTGTGTTTGGTCGCCATGGAGGGGTGGGGGGGCGCCCCTCCTCACTGTCTTGACTCCACAACTAAGTTTATACTTGGTTGACCCATGGGGGGGCACGAGCTAGCCCCCAGCCCCCCCCCTCTCTCCACTCCTCCCCTGCCATGGGGGAGGAACCACCCATCCTCCTGGCACGCCTGATGGCTTGCCAGGAGGCCACTGCCCTACTGACCCACTCCCTTCCCCACAGGCTCGCCCCATTCGCCCATCCTGGCCCCTCGTGACCAGCCCATTGCTCCAACCCCCGTACTCCACGCGACAACAGCCACAAGAAGCCCAAAAGAAACCGACCGCCCGATGGCGCGAGGGAAGGCCGAGGAGTCGACCATCGGGGATCGGTGCACGCCGCCTGCCACTGGAAACCCCGAACACTGAGCCCCTAAGTAGATAGAGCACGAGGGGACGAGCCGCAAGGCGAGTGAAAGGGAGAGATAAGGGGTGCGGGCGCGGCCGTCAATAGAAGGTAGCAGAGTCGCGCGCGCGGTGAGAATATTAAGAAGGTTTTTTTTCGTTAGGTTCCGGTTCTCTCTTGGGACTTGCTGACGTTCGTTGTCGTCTAGCTAGGCCTGTTCTCCATAGGTTCTGCTTGGCCGGGTTAGCGTTTCGTTGTCTTCCCGCGTTTGGTGTTCGCGTTGGCGTGCGGACACTTCCTCTCACGTTCTCTAGGTCCGCTACCCTTGGCTTGTAGGTCCTTGTTCTTTCTTCTCGGTCAAGGTGTTTGGCGAGCGATTCGGTTGCTCTATCCACTATCCACTCGAGATTTGAGGATTAATTTGCCATCTCCCCCTGGCAAGCCCTTGGAGATCGGTGTAGGTTCGCTTCTTGGGTGAGGGAATTTTTCCCCTTGAGGCTGCCTCTGACTGAATAGAAGACTGTCCCGCGTTTGTGCGGAACTTGGATTTGAACTCGTCAGACTTTGTGCAATGATGGACGCAACTATCAGTAAACTGATAGGGGCTCATGGAGCGCGCGCCGCTCCCCTCCCCTCCTGCCGCCACCACCGCCGCGACGGACGATCGGGTCAAGACCGACGCCGCGCACTCGAAGCGCCCGAGAAAGGGCGCCCCCCCGACCCAGGTACGCACGAGACTCGTCCCGTGCCGACCCCTGGCAGCCAAGCGAGCACCAACACGGCCACCA
>CM030945.1:1742090-1764146 GCA_018136815.1 Isochrysis galbana | reverse complement strand
TTTCACCCTTAGAAGTTAAAAGCCCTGTTTGACCGCCCTATCAAGGAGAAAGATAACCAAAAACCAAAGCAGCGAATCTAAATCAATCTCCAAGGGGAGATGGCAACCCAAGGACAAGGACCAAGGAGAAAGATTCCCTCACCCAAGCAGCGAACCTAAATCGATCTCCAAGGGGAGATGGCAAACCAAACCTGATTGCCCCCAGAAGCAGGTAAAGAAACGCGGGGAGATGATAGCGAATTAATACCTTTTTGCGAGGCGCCTGGGAGGAAAAAAGGTGGGGAAACTTCCCTTCTCGTCGAGAGAAAAAGAGAGGGCGCTCCACAACCCTAGATCCTAGGCGTCCACGCGAAGTTTTTGACCGAGAACGAGAACGAGAGAATTATAACGATAAATACCGAACGAAGAGCGAAGAGAAGAGAGAAGCTTAACGAGCGTCGATTCGCGAATGCGACATAGAGATTGATTCAATTTGTTCCTATGGACCCATTACCGCCCTCTGCACCGCCAAATCCGCCCTCGCCGCCGCGCGCGGACCCCGTTACCACTGCACCCGTGCCCAAGCCTTCCCAAGTATCTTCACCCGCTAAAAATGTCGAACGTCGATAGGCCACCTACGGGCGCGTGGGTTGCCAAGGATGGAGTTTCAGGAGCCTTACCCGGATCCTGGGGTCAGTCCATCTCCACACTTAAGCGCCGCGAGAGGTTCCGGAATGGTTTTTCTCCTCAGTGCCCCCATTCTTATTAGTACGCTTTTGGCCTTATTCACTCGTGCTCCCGTAAGAGATTGATGGTTGTGAAGTGCCCTCCCATGTTGGTGTTGGGTGCACTGATGGTAGAGGTAGAGGTTTCCACCATGGGGACGGCAGCTGAGCTGCCCTCCCATATGAGGTGCTCTTGGGGTGGGAGGGTTCTCCACTGTTGGAGGGGGTCTCAAAGACCCCCTGTATGCTACGGAGAACGGAGAGCTACTATCTACTATGGCGGCAACCTGTTCGGTGCCAGTGCTCGCCACCCCGCACCCCGCGCGCTCGCGCGGGTGTGGTTTGGATGGGCTGGATGGGCTTTGAGAGGGCTTTCTGACGAGCCGCCTTGGGCGGCGTGGGGCGTCCCAGGTGGGGCGCAGTGGCAAGGGTCGCCTGGGGCTCGGGAGCGGTCGCGGCCCTAGATGGGAAATACGGTGCTGGGCCAGCTGCTGGGGCCTGCAAATACAGCCAAATACATATGTATTTGGATTTGGCCTCCGGCCAAATACATTTCAAATACATTCGAGGCCTACAACCCAGGACGCGCTTCAAATACAGCCAAATACATATGTATTTGGCCTCTGGCCAAATACGGTGAATACGTATTTCCCATCTAGGGTCGCGGCACGCTCCGTAGTTCAAACTATAACAATAGTTTTCTTCACAGCCTTAGTTATAGTTATAGCTAGCATCCGTAGTAGTGGTGGATTGAACAAAATCTGGTGCACAGTTGGAGCGGGGGGGGGGGGGAGCAGAACAAGGGACCGAGCGCAGCAGCTGGGGGAGTCGAGAGTCGAGCGCGAGACCTGTACCCGTCCCTAGTCACGCAGGGCCCTTCCAAGAGGGAGGTCAACCGCTTCCCCTCGCTCTCTCTCTCTCTCTCTCTCTCTCTCTCTCTCTCTCTCTCTCTCTCTCTCTCTCTCTCTTCTCTCTCTCTCTCCTCTCTCTCTCTCTCTTTCTCTCTCTCTCCCTCTCTCTCTCTCTCTCTCTCTCTCCCTCTCTCCCTCCCTCCCTCCCTCCCTCCCTCTCTCTCCCTCTCTCTCTCTCTCTCCCTCTCCCCTCTCTTCTCTTCTCTCTCTCTCTTGTCTTCTCTCTCTCACTCTCACCACTCTCTCCACACTCCCCCCCCCCGCCCTCTCCCCCCCCGCCGCCATTTCCTTTCCGTCGGCTCGGCGGGCGTGCGACTTCGGCCCCTTCCTCGAAGTCTCGCCCCCCCCCCCCCGCGCGCCCCCCCTCCCCCCCCTCTCCCCCCCGCGCCCCGCCCCTCTCTCTCTCGTCCCGACCCGTTCCCGCCGCCGTCTCTCTCCAATCACTTCCCCCCCCTCCCCCCGCGAGCTCCCACCGATCTCCCCCGCGGCCCACGCGCACCTCCGCGGCAGCCGACCGCCCCCCCCCCCCCCCCCCCCGCCCTCCTGCCCTCCGTCTTGTCCCCCCACACTCTCCGCCCGCTCGACCGCCTCGTCCCTCCTCTCTCGTTCCATCCTCGCGACCCGCTCGCGTCCTTCTCGGCCCACTCGCCCGTCCCTCGACCTCGTCGGCCCTCTCATTGCGCTCGTCCTACTTCATCTTCAACCCCCCACTGTGCGCAAGCACACGGCCCGCCCGTAGCCTCAACCCCCTCCCCCCACGCTGCGGCCCCAAGTGTGAACACGGCGAGCATCCTGCAGGCATCACCGCACTTCTGCCGCTGCGAGCGCTCTCTTTCGCAGCACGATGGACAATTCAGAGCGTGGCGGCCGTCGGCGGGCTGCCCTCAGCCCTGCCCTCTCCAGGGACGGGAGCGCAGGGCAAGGCACCTCTGTTTGTCCCTTCTGAACAGCACGCCAAACTCTCTTCTCCTCTTGACCCTCAGGCAGGTACCATTGATGTCGCGCGCCATCTTCATCTTCGCCGTCATTGTTGCTGTCGCAGCCGCTGCACCTGCGGGCACAGCTGCTACAGAGAGGCGTCTCGAAGAGACCCTCACTTTTGCGGAGGAAGTGACTGCTCTCACCACTACATTGTTTGCCGAGGTACGAGCGCTAGCTGAGACGTACCTACGGGCCGTCGTCGCTGCGATCCCTGAATGGGCCATGACGATTTACGACTTCTTCCTGCAGCTCCTTCAGATTGGTCAATGATGATTTCCACCCGGGCGCGCGAAAACGATGGCGAACCCTTGCTGAGGCGAGCTACTCATGGCTGTGGTGGACGTGCTGCATGTCTCAAGTGCTCGAAGGCAGTGACTTTCGACGACTGCTTTGAGATGTACTCTGCACCTCGTCTACCCTCCGACCGCCGGGCGCATGGCAGGGGGCTGCGGGGATACTCTTGACACATGCACACCGGGAAGCTGCCATTTCCGTACCGCTCATACTCGGAAACGCTTCGCTCTCTCACCGCTTTTGCCATCTCAACAATTGCTGACTCTATAGGTTCAGTGAATTCCTCGGTCTTCCTCTGGCTTGTCTCTAGGTCGCTGGAATGCTGGTAGTGCGTACATTCGGTGTGCTCAAGTGTGCATAAATTGCGAACGACGCCTCACATGATGCCGGTAGGCGGGTTGTATGATACGCACGGTGGAACCTTCTCTGTGCCCTCTCATGTGTGCATGTCCATAAGTCGCGACACGTGTGTGCATTAGCGTGCTGCTTCTAGGCACATTAGCGAGCTGCCTCTAGGGCAGCTGTGCGTCTCCGTGCTTGCGAGTTGAGTCGTAGCTGCCAGGCTGGATGTGGACGTTGCACATCGCGTGAGCGCTGGGACTTGCACGCAAACACACACCTTGCGAGCATTGCAATAGCGTATCCTTGACGCATCAAGCTCGAGCTTGATCTTGGAAAGTCTCACTCGGGGCACATTCTTGAAAGAGAGTGAAATCGCCCACCACGACACATCTTAAGGCAAGCGCGACGCGAGAAAAAGATCCATGCCAACCAGAAACCGGTAGCCCGGCGGCGCAAGAGGGAGGAGGGGACTAGACCGCCGGGGACCGGGACACGCCGCCTGCCATCGAGAAGCCCCGTTCACCGAGCCCCTACGTAGTGCACGAGGGGAATAGCCGCGAGGCGGGTGGAGGGAGTGGGAAGGGGTGCGGGCGTGGCTGCGAGAGAGTTTGTGCACAGCCGCGCGTGGGGTGAGGACATCAAGATTTTTTTTTTGAAAGAGAGAGAGAAGATGGAGGGGAACGCGATACATGACGACGACGCACGCCACACCCCACTCACCTAAAAACACAATGTACTAAAGCCAAGCGAGCCTCAGTCAGCCGGAGTTCCGGAGACCAGAAACCACATTTTATGAGCTCGGAACGGGCGCAAAGTGCACAATGGCATCAACAATGTCAAGAAGTGACAAACACCGTCCATTCGCCTATCCGGGTACTTAGAAAGCACCAGCTGCAGGACTTCAATCAACTACAGCAAGCCCAGGCCGACACAACCACCTCTCCTACAACCGCTAATGAGGGAACTGGGGAAGGGGGAGGGGGTTGTTAGGGGTTAAGGTTGGGTAGTAGGGAGGTACACTAGCACACTGCCTCACGCCGCACACGTAGCGGGGTTTTTTAAGAAGATTTTTTTTTAGAGAGAGTAGAGAGAGTAGAGAGAGTAGAGAGAGTAGAGAGAGTAGAGAGAGTAGAGAGAGTAGAGAGAGTAGAGAGAGTAGAGAGAGTAGAGAGAGTAGAGAGAGTAGAGAGAGTAGAAAGAGTAGAGAGAGTAGAGAGAGTAGGGAGAGTAGAGAGAGTAGAGAGAGTAGAGAGAGTAGAGAGAGTAGAGAGAGTAGAGAGAGTAGAGAGAGTAGAGAGAGTAGAGAGAGTAGAGAGAGTAGAGAGAGTAGAGAGAGTAGAGAGAGTAGAGAGAGTAGAGAGAGTAGAGAGAGAAAAAAACCTTTTAATATTCTTACCGCACTCGCGGCGAATGGAACCACTACCCGCTACAAGTAGCACGTAGCATACTCTCTACACCCCCATTCCCCGGCCCTTCTCCCCCCGCCATCAGGCGGCTCCCCCCGTACACTACTAGGGGGATTGGGGTGGAGGGCTTAGATATGGTCCGGTGGCCCGCGCCCCCCCCCCGGTGATCTTTCCCCCCCTTCCTCCTGTGTCTCCGAGTCGGCGGCCGACTCTGTCTCGTCTTATCCTGTAAACAGGCGCGAGACTTACCGATTTTCCGGTGGGCGGAGCTCTCGCTCGTGCCCACCCCCTTCTCCGCGCTCTCTCTCCCCTCTCCTGCGGCACGCGCGATGGCGCGCCTGCGGCAGGCCTCCAGCTGCCCTCTGGCGGCCCCTGGAGGCTCCTGGAGGCCAGCTCAAGGGGCAGAGGAGGCTGGGGCTGGGCCCTGGCCTCCCCTGCCTCTCCCTCGCTGGCGCTCCCGAGCCTCTGGGGCCCCCACGCTGCACCTGTCTGCCTGTCGACCAGGGGGGTAGAGAGAGTAGAGAGAGTAGAGAGAGTAGAGAGAGTAGAGAGAGTAGAGAGAGTAGAGAGAGTAAAGAGAAGAAGTAGAGAGAGTAGAGAAGTAGAGAGAGTAGAGAGAGTAGAGAGAGTAGAGAGAGTAGAGAGAGTAGAGAGAGTAGAGAGAGTAGAGAGAGTAGAGAGAGTAGAGAGAGGAGAGAGAGTAGAGAGAGTAGAGAGAGTAGAGAGAGTAGAGAGAGTAGAGAGAGTAGAGAGAGTAGAGAGAGTAGAGAGAGTAGAGAGAGTAGAGAGAGTAGAGAGAGTAGAGAGAGTAGAGAGAGTAGAGAGAGTAGAGAGAGTAGAGGAGAGAGTAGAGAGAGTAGAGAGAGTAGAGAGAGTAGAGAGAGTAGAGAGAGTAGAGAGAGTAGAGAGAGTAGAGAGAGTAGAGAGAGTAGAGAGAGTAGAGAGAGTAGAGAGAGTAGAGAGAGTAGAGAGAGTAGAAGAGAGTAGAGAGAGTAGAGAGAGTAGAGAGAGTAGAGAGAGTAGAGAGAGTAGAGAGAGTAGAGAGAGTAGAGAGAGTAGAGAGAGTAGAGAGAGTAGAGAGAGTAGAGAGAGTAGAGAGAGTAGAGAGAGTAGAGAGAGTAGAGAGAGTAGAGAGAGTAGAGAGAGAGAGAGTAGAGAGAGTAGAGAGAGTAGAGAGAGAGAGAGTAGAGAGAGTAGAGAGAGTAGAGAGAGTAGAGAGAGTAGAGAGAGTAGAGAGAGTAGAGAGAGTAGAGAGAGTAGAGAGAGTAGAGAGAGTAGAGAGAGTAGAGAGAGTAGAGAGAGTAGAGAGAGTAGAGAGAGTAGAGAGAGTAGAGAGAGTAGAGAGAGTAGAGAGAGTAGAGAGAGTAGAGAGAGTAGAGAGAGTAGAGAGAGTAGAGAGAAAGAAGTAGAGAGAGTAGAGAGAGTAGAGAGAGTAGAGAGAGTAGAGAGAGTAGAGAGAGTAGAGAGAGTAGAGAGAGTAGAGAGAGTAGAGAGAGTAGAGAGAGTAGAGAGAGTAGAGAGAGTAGAGAGAGTAGAGAGAGTAGAGAGAGTAGAGAGAGTAGAGAGAGTAGAGAGAGTAGAGAGAGTAGAAGAGAAAGTAGAGAGAGTAGAGAGAGTAGAGAGAGTAGAGAGAGTAGAGAGAGTAGAGAGAGTAGAGAGAGTAGAGAGAGTAGAAGAGAGAGAGTAGAGAGAGTAGAGAGAGTAGAGAGAGTAGAGAGAGTAGAGAGAGTAGAGAGAGTAGAGAGAGTAGAGAGAGTAGAGAGAGTAGAGAGAGTAGAGAGAGTAGAGAGAGTAGAGAGAGTAGAGAGAGTAGAGAGAGTAGAGAGAGTAGAGAGAGTAGAGAGAGTAGAGAGAGTAGAGAGAGTAGAGAGAGTAGAGAGAGTAGAGAGAGTAGAGAGAGAAGAGAGAGTAGAGAGAGTAGAGAGAGTAGAGAGAGTAGAGAGAGTAGAGAGAGTAGAGAGAGTAGAAGAGAAGTAGAGAGAGTAGAGAGAGTAGAGAGAGTAGAGAGAGTAGAGAGAGTAGAGAGAGTAGAGAGAGTAGAGAGAGTAGAGAGAGTAGAGAGAGTAGAGAGAGAGAGGTAGAGAGAGTAGAGAGAGTAGAGAGAGTAGAGAGAGTAGAGAGAGTAGAGAGAGTAGAGAGAGTAGAGAGAGTAGAGAGAGTAGAGAGAGTAGAGAGAGTAGAGAGAGTAGAGAGAGTAGAGAGAGTAGAGAGAGTAGAGAGAGTAGAGAGGGAGGAGTAGAGAGAGAAGAGAGAGTAGAGAGAGTAGAGAGAGTAGAGAGAGTAGAGAGAGTAGAGAGAGTAGAGAGAGTAGAGAGAGTAGAGAGAGTAGAGAGAGTAGAGAGAGTAGAGAGAGTAGAGAGAGTAGAGAGAGTAGAGAGAGTAAGAGAGAAGAGAGAAGAGAGAGAGAGAGAGAGTAGAGAGAGTAGAGAGAGTAGAGAGAGTAGAGAGAGTAGAGAGAGTAGAGAGAAGAGAGTAGAGAGAGTAGAGAGAGTAGAGAGAGTAGAGAGAGTAGAGAGAGTAGAGAGAGTAGAGAGAGTAGAGAGAGTAGAGAGAGTAGAGAGAGTAGAGAGAGTAGAAGAGAGTAGAGAGAGTAGAGAGAGTAGAGAGAGTAGAGAGAGTAGAGAGAGTAGAGAGAGTAGAGAGAGTAGAGAGAGTAGAGAGAGTAGAGAGAGTAAGAGAGTAGAGAGAGTAGAGGAGTAGAGAGAGTAGAGAGAGTAGAGAGAGTAGAGAGAGTAGAGAGAGTAGAGAGAGTAAGAGGAGGAGTAGAGAGAGTAGAGAGAGTAGAGAGAGTAGAGAGAGTAAGAAAGAGAAGTAGAGAGAGTAGAGAGAGTAGAGAGAGTAGAGAGAGTAGAGAGAGAGAGAGTAGAGAGAGTAGAGAGAGTAGAGAGAGTAGAGAGAGTAGAGAGAGTAGAGAGAGTAGAGAGAGTAGAGAGAGTAGGGAGGAGGAGTAGAGAGAGTAGAGAGAGTAGAGAGAGTAGAGAGAGAGAGAGAGTAGAGAGAGTAGAGAGAGTAGAGAGAGTAGAGAGAGAGAGAGTAGAGAGAGTAGAGAGAGTAGAGAGAGTAGAGAGAGTAGAGAGAGTAGAGAGAGTAGAGAGAGTAGAGAGAGGTAGAGAGAGTAGAGAGAGTAGAGAGAGTAGAGAGAGTAGAGAGAGTAGAGAGAGTAGAGAGAGTAGAGAGAGTAGAGAGATCGGGGGGAGGGAGAAGAGAGGACGGCCGAGAAGGGGTGGCGGTGGTTGGGGGCCGGGCGTCGGGAAGAGACGAAGGGAGCGAGAAGGCGAGGACGGCCGCGTGATGCCTCTCTCCGCCAGCAGCGCGCTCTGCCTGCTCCACCTCTCCTCTCGCTGCTCGATGCTCTGGGCAGTGCAGAGGCTCTCGGATGCAGGAGAGAGAGAGAGGGCTGGGGGTGGGGGAGGGGTGGGGGGGGTGGGAGAGACAGAGAGAGAGAAAGGGTGAGAGGGAGATCGAAAGAGAGAAATAGAGAGAGGAAGATGGAGGGAGGGAGGGAGGGAGAGGGTGAGGGGGACGATGCAAGCCCTCGTAGCGCCTCTCGCGCTCATGACACTCCACCCTTCCCCCAACCTCTCTTTCTCCTTCCCCCGCAACATCTTAACCCCGCTGCGCTGCCCCCGGACCTTGCCCACGCGCCTTTTCTTCCGCCTTCCACCTAGGCACCCGGCAGATACGCCCTCTCACTCCCCCTCCGTGCTCGGCTTGGCTGCCCCGTGCGCAGGGCTCTTCCGCTCCAAGTGCTTCTCGGCTGCGCCCGTCTCGGCGCCGCAGGTGGCGCGCGAAGAGGCCTTCGGCACGACTATTGGCTCGCTCGTCGCCTCGGCCTTCGAGCTACGCCTCCTCTTCAGCCTAGGCGTGCTCGGCGATCCGAGCGAGCTGCCGCTATGGGATCATAGCGGCTGGCTGTGGGCCATGGCTGTACACATTGTGCTGGTGTGCCGATGCATCGCCCGCGCCTCCGCTCTGAGGCGGCCGCGTCGCTTACAACTCTTGCCGCCCGGTGTGCGTACCCCAGGTAGAGCCCATCTACTATTGGGCACACCGTATCGCGCACAATGGCCGGCTCTACCGCCAGCTCCACTCGCACCACCACCTTTCGGTGAGACGACCTCGTAGCAGCCCATTAGTGCACGAGGGGTCGTGCCAATCGAATGCCCGTTCGGTGCGAGGGCTCTGCGTGTTACCTAGCGTGCTCGCGCGCTGTCCTAGCGCGAGTTCTCCAACGAGCCCGTGCCGCAGATCCGTGTGCGACCCCTCACGTCCATCTGCTTCTTGCCGCTCGAGCACCTCTTCTACGACGTGCTCTTTGCTTTGCCAATCCTCGGCGTCGCGCTCTCCGGGCACGGCTCCTACCTCTACTACTCCACCGCCGTCGCCTTGATGGTTGATCTGCCCAACGCTCTTGGTCACGCCAACTACGAGTTCATGCCCCTATGGTAAGCTGCAGTTGCAGCGAGACGGCGCTCGGCGGATGGGTGCACAGTGATCGCACTCCACACATCGCCAATGAGCGCCGTGGGCCGGCTTCGCTCAGGTGGATTCGAAGCAAAATCCTGTCGCCCATCTTCTATTCCGCGGCATACCACACCGCTCACCACACCCACTTCAAGGGCAACTTTGCACTCTTCATGCCATGGTATCCGCACGCCGGCTCCCGCAACTGCTTGACCTCCCTGCCGGACCCCTCGAACTGGCCCAGTCTTAGCTGATCATTCGCAGTGGTGCATGCGCTCGCCTGCTTCGGCGCGGCACAGCCCAGGGCTCCGTAATGTGTTCCCCTCGCGTCGAACTCGCAGGTGCGACATGCTATGGGGTACCCACCTTGCAGCGGCAACCGAAGGTCACTTAGCACGGGCAATCGGTGCCGCATGCGATGAGCGATGAATGCCCTGCTTGCTTCTGCCAACGGCATTACCACTCATCGCATTTTGTCATCTTTGGCCCCATTGATGCGCGGTATCTCCTGCTTGTTGCCTGCTCTCAAGGCCGTGGCTCCGATTGAAGTGTATAATCTCGGGAAGTGGCCGCTGTGCTGCGGAGTGTCGAATTGGGCGGCCGGACCGGGCGTCACTTCACTTGTGAGTGCTGTGCGTTGCACGGTCACTCGACGACTTCCGTTTGTGCGTTCTGCACATGGCAGTTCGCAATTCACTGATGGACGATAGCATTGGCTGCTATGAGGCCGCAGCTCGGCCGATAGCGCGAGCCGCGCTTTGAGTAAAGCCATGCTGCGTACTAGTTGTCCGATCGGAGTGGAAGTGAGGTCTCCCACTGCAGTACATCATGGACATGCCGTGCACGCGTGACTTTGAACATTCTCTCATATTGCCTCGGCCAAGGGGTGTGTCGAAAGCGTCCGAAATGCGCTTTCCCGCGGCGTAGATTCGATAGATTGGCTGTGCGAAAGCATTTGGTGCTCGCCCTCAAGAGGCGATCACAAGTGCGGAGCCGCAAGCGGAGGAAGGGGGTGGCGGCGGAGGACGAGCAGCGGTGGGATGAGAATTGGACCAACCGATAGAGCTATTGGCCCCTGTGTCAAATCCGTCTTGCGTCCTCGGCAAGTGAACGAGGCGCACTCGCTACTGTAAATATGATAATCCGCGAAAATAGAAAAATGGTGAAAATTTGAAATTACACAGTACACCATTGCTTTACGCAAGTCTTGACAAAGATCGTTTCAGATTCTTCGCCGCCGCACCGCCCGGCGCTGACAACGCACCCCCCCACCTCTTCTGCGCGCCGGCGCCCCCCCCCAACCCCACCCCTCACCCGCTCTCCCTGCTCGCTACCGGCGCTGAATGTCCGAGAGAGGGACGGTAGACATATTGCATGTTGTAGCAGGGCGGTCACACTAATCTTATGATTGGTCGCCATGGAGGGGGGCCTCGCGCCCCCCCCACTCTCTCGACTCCCCTCATGGGGGGCGAGAACCATCCACCCCCCTGCGCTGCCTCTTGGCATGTAGGGGGGACTCACCCAGACTGCCCAGACTCTCCTTGAGAGTCGGGCACAGATCGCACGCCCTGGCCCACGTTGGCCTGCTTCTCGCTCTGACCAACCCCTCCTCCCCCTGGGCCCCCCTGATCAGGAGCCCCCAGCCAGCTCCTGTCGACCGGCAGGGGCTCGAGAGCCAGCGAGGGAGAGGCAGGAGGGGCCAGGGCCATGCCCCAGCCTCACCTGCCCCCTGAGCTGTGCTCCCAGGCCCCTGCAGGCCTCCTGGGGACCTGAAGAGGGGCCGCAGGCGCGCGCCATGGGCCAGAGCCGCAAGGAAGAGAGGAGGAAGAGGGAAGAGGGAGGGGAGGGGGGAGTGGCAGCTCTCCCCTCCGGCGTTTACGTGTCTTCTCACCCCGTTTGGGTAAGAGAAGACGGGGGCACTAGAACCAGGAGGGAAGGGCCGCGGCTCGCCGCGACCACTCGCTTCGGCGAGGAGAGATTAGCGCTTCTGGGCTCCCATTCACGAGTGCCCCCCCCCCCTGCGTTGTTTTTACCCGAAAGGGGTTTTCCCCCAGCGTGGACTCGAGGAGAGGACGTGCTGGGGTGCGCGGGGTCGGTGCGTGCACTGGGGGGAGGACAAATATCGAGGGGAGGGGGCAGTGTCCCCTTCCCCCGGTAGCACTCGGACACCTGGCTCGTCAGGCATGGTGGGATTCCGGGACGGAAAAGTTGTGTCCAATTAGCTAGTGGGGTTGGCTAGGATATAACATTGATTATTATATATGTAGCAGGGCGGTCAACATATTGCATGTTGGATGTTGGGCGGAATTCATATCTCTGCCCTCCTTACCGCTCGTCACGCCCGTCTGTTTCTGCTTCTGTTCTCGAACCGTTCGGGTTGAAGTCTCCCGGGGCTCCACTCCCTTCTTCAAAGGAGAGTTCAATACAGTCCGGCTTGGAACTAGAAGCCGCGAGGCTGAACATTCGGCTCGTGAAACAGGGGCCGAAACGTCATAGATAGCTCGTCAGCTCGTCGTGTAGAGAAGGAACTAGCGGAAGCCCGCAGTAGCGATGATAGAGCCCCACCACTAAAAGATCTACCGCTCTACCGCCAGCTCCGTCGCGGGAAGACCTACATTCCAAGGAGTTCTTCGCACGACTTGAAATTACGAAATGAATAAAGGCGAACGTTAGCTTTAAGGTGTCGTTCCGTCAATAGTGGGACATCAGTAGAATTGAGCGATCAAATGTCCACAGTTGTATTGTAGTTGTTTAACATTAGATCTTGTTAAAATTATAAGAGAGAGAGGCCGTCAAAGCTTCTTCGCTAATCACATCGGTGCACGCCGTGCATGGGCACGGCGCGATGTGCATCGGTACATGACGGTGCGGGAGGCGGTAGACTTCCGTGAGCCAAGCAGCGGCGGCCACTTTGTCGAGTCGAGCGCTACCGGAGGGCTCTGAGCCACTCCGTCGCGAGCGGCACCGGCGGCTAGCGCGGCGCTTTGTCCCTCCTCCCCACCGGGAGTCGGGTGAATGAAATTCTGGACTGGGTCGGGCAACCCCATTCGGGTGTATGGACAGGGAACGAACGGCGAACGAAGGACTGTGGGGCGGCGAGGCGCTCCTAGCGGCCCTAGTGTGTTGGGCTTTAAGAGATTGTTAGACCTACAAAGAACTCTTCCCTCAGGGAGGGAGCCTAGGCTGCTTGAGTGCAGCGACGCAGCGAACAACGACGGACAAAGAGCCTGAGAACAACAGGATACACCGACTCACGAACACACCGGAATCATTCACCCAAACAAAGCAAATTATCAAGCAACCGCGACCCCAAATCACCGATAACTCAAACACGTCGCGAGAGACGGAGAGAGAGAGCGAGAGAGAGACTCCGCAGCGACGGCCGGAGCGTGTCTCCGTTGTAACTTCCCACGTAGCGGAGAGTCCGAAGGGGAGCGTCATGTCGCGCGACCACGGCGATCACTTTGGATACAGATCGCAACGAGATGTCTTCACGACCGAATAAATCTTGCCGTTGAGCGTGAACCTTCTAGACGCTTCTAACGAACAACCCTGAGTAGTAACCAAGGGGAAGAAACACCAAAGGGGCCAAGGCTTGCATGTAACTTGCATCAAGGGGAAAGATTCCCTCACCTAGGAAGCGAACCTACACCGATCTCCAAGGGGAGATGGCAAATTAAACCTCAAATCTCGAGCGGCTAGAGCAACCGACTCGCTCGCCAAAACCTTGACCGAGAAGAAAGAAGCAAGGACCTACAAGCCAAGGGTAGCGGACCTAGGGAATGTGAGAGGAAATTTCCGAACGCCAACGCCAAACGCCGAACGCGGGGATTCAACGAAACCCTAACCAGGCCAAGCAGAACCTACGAAGAACAGGCCTGGACAACAACGAAAGTCAGCAGGTCCCAAGAAAGAACCGGAACCCAACAAGAAACAACAAGCCTTGCAAGAAGCTAAACAAGCCTTCACAAGGTAACCTGAGAGCCTGAGACAAGCGCGCAGCGAGTGACAGGCGACCTGGCTCCTTTGGGTCAAGATTACCCGAAAGGAGGAAACCTGGAATCTAGACCTGACAAACAGGCTAGAAGGAACGAAACGAGAACTCGAATTCTAGATCGCTAGGGACGAACCCTACCAACCTAGGTATGCCTGAGCTTCACCGTGTGGCCGCACGGCGAAGGACCTGGAATCAAGAGCCTGGAAATCGCATCATCTGGGATGAATGCGACACCCCCCGACTAAGATCGAGACGTCTCCCGATGTCGAGCGGTGAACCTGGAAACAGAGACCTGGAAACTGGAACCTGAGCTGACCAGAGGTCAGAATCGGAACAAGAAGCAACGGAACATAGCGAGCGAAACGTGGAGACAAGAACACCCTTTGGATCCAAAGCGAGCACGAAATCGGCGGCTTAACGCGGCGGCCTCTTTCGTACGCACTGCCCCACCCACTTCTCCCTTTTACAGGAGCTTTGCTCGGGTGTTGCGCCGGGTGTAGAGCGCAGGCAGCACGCGTTCATCACCTCCATGATTCGCTCGGACGGAAACTTGAACTCGGAGCCCTAGCCGAGGCGTGGGGCTAGCCTAGAGGGACGGGTCCCTTACCCAAGACATGGGATCAACGAGAATGGAGCCTGGATCGAGTGCGCGACGACGGCGCATCGAGAACGGGAGGAAGAGGAGTATCCCTGGCCGACGAAGAAGTTGCTTCCGGGGACTCAACATCTTCTGGACAAGTCTCTTCGACGGAGCGATCATAATCATCAAGCAAATCAGAACAACGACGGAGCAACTCGGAACGAGGCTCCCAGGTGGCTTCTCGAATAGAATAGCCACGCCACTTCACGAGGTACTCGATAGAATCGCCATGGCTACGACGATCGAGCAACTTTTCAACGATGTACTCGTCGTCAGCCAGCGGCTCTTCATCAACGAAAGTATGATACGGCCGGAGGTTCGAGATATGCACCTCCTCCTTGACTAACCGGTTCTCCAAATCACGGAGTCGGTACCTAGTGTCGGACAGAGCCTCTACGACGCGGTAGGGACCCGAGTAGATGAATTGCAACTTGTTGGCACGGCCTGGTAATCGCATGCAGACGCGATCCCCAGGTTCGAAACGCGCTGGTCTTTGAGACTTGATGGTAGCGTCACGGGCCGACTCAGCCTGAGCGGCTAGGGTAGCCTCGAGAGCGCTGGACCATGAGAGGCGGAGGCTCGCATTGAGCCTGGATGCGTACGAGCGAACGTCGGCGGACGCCGCCTCGAGAGCAGTTGGCGAAACGGTCTTCGGATCAGAGAGTTGAGCGGGCAGACGCAGCTCACGCCCAAAGATCAAAGACGCTGGAGACCGGGAGGTAACACGACCGGAAGAAGCCCTCAACGAGAGGAGTAGGAACGGCAAATGGTCGACCCAATGGCTGCCACCCTCGTTCGAGGCGCGCATTAAACGGATGAGCGTTTGCTGAGCGCGTTCGACGAAGCCTACACCTTCATGTCGGTACGGCTCTGTACTCGACAAATCAGTCCCGGTGAGCTCCAGAATACGCGAAACAAGAACCGAACAAAGATTCGAACCGGCGTCGGTTCGAAGCTGCCTAGGGACTCCATAACGCGTCACAATCAAGCGGATGAACATGTCCAAGGCCACTTCCGACGAGGGATCCCCATTCGACGGCTCAGCCTCAATCCATCGAGTGAGCGAGTCGATGAAGACGACCAGCTTGTCGTAACCCGAGACTCCAGGCACGAAGTTGTGAGTGGGAGCCAGCGAGAGCACGTCGCAGTAGACCACATCAAAGGGGTAGGTACCCACGGAGAGACCGGAGGGCGACGCTAGAGCCCTCGGTAGCGGCTTGGCGAGGGTACACTCGTGGCATTCCCGGACGTAGGATGCAACGTCGGAAGACATGCCCGGCCAGTATACCCGAGTACGAAGAAGACCAGACATACGAGAAACTCCGAGGTGACCGGAGCGATCGTGGTAGGCAAAAAGGTAGCGAGACCGCAACGAGGGCGGAATGTAGAGCACTAGCGAGTTCGGGTCGGTGGAGTCAGGAACGGTGCGATAGTAGACGAGCCCATCGTGAACGACGAAACGGCGAAACATCTTGGATTGCTGAGCGGGAACAGGAGCGACAGAACTGGAACACGAATCATCTTCGGCAATGGGGCCTGAGGCGGCGGCCTGCCGAGGCGACCCTTGGCCTGATGGCTCGTGATTGACCGTCTCTCTTGAGCCTAGGAGTGGCTCTACGAACGGATCTTCCGCCAGGGCCGCTCTCATCTCTTCGGAAGTCGGCGTACCCGGAGCCAAATAACTGGACTGGATGGCGGGCCCGGAATCGGAGGCTCGACGACGAGATCGATCCAAAGCTTGAAGCCCTCGCGCCGTAGCTACGGAGCGCGTGATGGCAGCCACCGGATGGGACCGTTCCTGCTCGGCTAGAGACTCTAAGCCAGGCTCACGTACCGCTAGCGGCGCTGGGCCGGCGAGTGGTTCGTCTTCGTGTTCCGGCTCCAGTGATGCTAGCCGGGAGAGCCCGTCAGCATCTTGATGAACAGCTCCTGGTTTATGTTCGACGTCGAACCGGTACTCAGCCAACTTGAGAGCCCACCGAGTCAGCCGAGAGGCTGGCCCACCGGCTACTTGATCCTTCATGGTATGCAGCCATCGCAGCGCGGAGTGGTCGACGACTAACTTGAACCGACGCCCCCAAAGGTAGGGTCGCCAATTTCGGATTGATTCCAGGGCAGCCAAGAGCTCAATCTCAGTCACCGTCCAGTGGCGTTCGGCCGAGGTGAGACTGCGAGCGTAGTACCCAACGACTCGTTCACGGTTATCGTCTCCTAGCTGCGAGAGGATGCCGGCGATACCCAACTTGCTAGCCCCATCGGTCTTGACGATGAAGGGACGATCATCCCTGGGTGGAGTCAAGACGGGCTCCGAGGTGATCGCTGCCTTGAGCTCTTGGATAGCTCGGCGACACTCCTCGGACTGGGACTCCTTTGCCACGTCGCAGCCCTTCCGCGTGAGGGCAGTGAGAGGAGCAGCCTTAGCGGCGAATTGGCGAATGAATCGACGATAGTAGGAGCAAAGGCCGAGGAAAGATCGAACCGCTTCCAAGGAGTTGATGGATGACGGGTCGATGTCGGCGACAGCTGCGACCTTCTTCGGGTCCATCTTGAGACCTTCCCTCGAGACAACGTGACCGAGGTACTCCGTAGAGGTGGCAAAGAAGACACACTTGGACATCTTGCAGGTCAGGCCGGCCCACTCTAGCCGCTCGAGAACTAGGTCTAGCCGGTGAAGCATTTGCTCGAACGAAGCTTGTGCCCTGGCCTCTTCGGAAGGACCCACGCCCGTTGACCAGATGCCCACATCATCGAGGTAAGGCATGCAGATCTCCCACGCTAGCGCACCGAGAACGATGTCCATCAAGCGGCACATGTAGGAGGGACCTGATTGGATGCCGAACGGTAGAAAGTTGAACTCGTATTTGCCGCGGTGGGTAGTGAAAGCGGTGATATGTTTGTGCGACTCTTTGATCGGGATGCCCCAAAAGCCAGAGGCTAAATCGAGAGTACATAAAAAGAGAGAACTGAGCGGCCCTTGGCCGGACGCTAGCCTATCAATAGCCTCTACAATGAGGGGTAGAGGGCTATCCTCGACGCGTAGCTTGGCGTTCGTGTCGCGGTAGTCCACGCAGAATCGAACGGAGCCATCTTTCTTGCTGACCAGGACTACTCGGGAAGCCCAAGCCGAATTTGACTTGCGAATAATGCCGGCGGCTTCCATCTTGGCTACCTCCTCTTCTATGATGAGCTCGCCTGCGCGGCCCACTCTAGACGGAGCATGCCGGTGAGGAACAGCACCGGGGTTGAGTGGCAACTCCACCTCGAGAACATGCGTATGGTTTGGAGCCCCCGGGTGCAACGCGAAAGCTTTGATGCGCCGGGCCAAGAGTTGGCGTACTTCTTCTCGTTGATCGTCGGAAAGAAGCCGGTCTGGATCGATGGTGGCTGAGTCGAGTAGGGCTCGTTGCTCCTCGCTCAGCGCGGTGACAGGGTCACCATCCCCCTCGCTTCCAGTCGGAGTCCAGCCCCGGTGCAACTTGAAACGCACCTGGAGCGAAGCTATCGGATGCAGAGACGGCAGGGTCAGCGCATTGACCCCGGTGTGGACGATCGTCACCGCGATGCGGTGATCGTCCGTGGGCGTGACCACCGTGGGCATTACGAGAGGAGACGAATCGAGAGCCTCGCGATTTGGTAGGCGGTCGACCAGCATCGCGCAGTCCGAATGATCTCGGAGAGCTAGCGGAACCCTGACCCAGATGGTTGCGCGGTGGAAGGCAGGAATCGTCACCGCTTGCTCCGTGTAGAGAAGGTATTCGGACGAGGTAGACGCCGGAGCTTTGGCCGCAAACTCGTCGGCAGACTCAAAGAGAGGTGTATAGAGTGGCTGCCTAGCATCAGCAGCAGCCTCACCCTCCGATCCGGCCGGGATCTCTCGTGTTCCCGTCGACCTCTCCAGAAAGTCGACAGTCAGCGGCTGACCGGGTGACATCGAGATAGCTCCGACGAAGCCGGAGTCCGCGACTGGGGGCGGCGCCGTGGAAACTCTGACTACACATTCGGAAAGGACTCTTGAAGAGTCTTCTGAATCGCCAGAGGCCGGACGGAGGCGGAGGCTTCCTTCCGAGCTCGCGGCGTCGAGAGAAATGGTAGCGGAGTGGGCGGCCAAAAAATCGTTCCCGAGCAGAAGCATCGCGTTTCCTTCGATGACCGCGAACGAATGACGGAAGAGGCGACCGGACAAGGAGAAGACGAGGCTAGCCCGGCCCCTAGTGATGAGAGGAAGGCCGTCCGGCCCATGTAGGTTGGGGACGGTAGCGTCCGATACGCGTTCGACGCAAGCGTCTTCAGGTAGTCGATCGAGAAGAGCAGTGGTGATTACTGACGGGCCCGCTCCAGTGTCAGCCAGGGTGCTGTTCACCGTGAGGGCAACGTCCGGGAGAACGAACCCTTGAGCTGCGCGGTCGCCATCGGCACGGCAGACCACGAGATCGCGGACATAGAGGCAGTGACGAGGGTAGAGTGGCGGCGGAGTGTCCGCGATAGATTCTACTGGAAGCGAGGTTCCGGCTCCGGGTGACGGGGTGGTTGGATTGGAGGCTGGCCTGGACGGAGAAGATTCATCGACGTGGGGCACTCGCTCGATAGCGGCGGCTACCGTCTGCGGCACGAATGGTATTGAAGAGCGTGGGGATGCCTTTGCTGAATTAGAGGGGTTAGGCACGCCATCATAGCCTAGCCCTCGACGGTCCGTCGGATGCCGAGGTTGATCCATTTGGCGTGACCATTCCTTCTCCAGGGACTTCTGCAAGTCTGTCTTCGGAAGCTTCGACAACTCGGAAAATCCGGCCGCACTGAGGCCCCTAGCGGTAGCCCCATCGCAATACAGTGCCCGTGGAGTATCCTCTCCTTCGGCGGCGTCGGAGGGCTTGGTCTCGAGGGTCTGCATGCTCCGGTGTTCTGGCATCTCGGGCGTGTCATCTTCTCCCGAGTCGGGCCCGACATCCCAGGTTTCGAGTGGCCTTTCGGCTACGAACGAATTGGTCAGTTCGGCCACTCCCTCGTCGCCAGCCGTGAAGGAGGCGCTCGGAGATAGTGCATTGATGCCTTGAGAGCCCAGTCGAGACAAGATGGAAGGTTCCGACGGCTCCGCAGCTGCCGCTTGCTCAGCGATTTCTTGGGCGATGGAAGGCGTGACATCCTGCCACCGATGGACCCCCGAAATTACATCACGATCGAAGACCTGCCACTTGCTGCGGCGCTTCTTCACCGTGTTTGGAGGGCCTGGCGTTGTAGAGCGGTCCCTTATGGGCCACTCCCACGGCGTGAAGCGGTCTCCTTTCGCCTCGGTCCCGTCTTGCGATACGATAGTTTCCGAGTCCTCCTGATGAAGCAGGCGAGACGCATCGGCAACGGGGCCTACGTCCGGGATCACGACAACCGAATCAGACACTAGCGAACCGCTGGGAGGCGTGAGGTGAGAGCTAGAAGCTGCTTCGCCTCTCCCCTCCATGAAGCGAGCCAGAGCCGTCCTCGGCTCAGCCAGTTCGAAACCGGTCGAGCAAAGCGAGGGGCGTTCTCTCAAGCTGGCAGCTGCTTGGGAAATTGCCCAGTCCACCGTGAAGTTGAGCGAACGCGACGCCTTGGCTTTGCGCGCATAACGGCGCAAGACCGGCATCCACTGGGCCGCCATTGCACCGGCAATGCCCACGTAGGTGCGGCTGCGAAGGGCGCCACGGTGGGGCGACGGCGATAGATCCGCCATCGCGGATAGACGTCCCTCGACAATCTTCGAAGGCTGCAGGGGCGGGAGTGAAGCCGTCAGGTACAGGCCAGTTGCTTTTTGATGGCCCGTGCCGTGCTGCCACGGCTGCACAAACTGCCGCGGTCGCAACCCCCCGACTAAGGCGGAGGCTTCCGCGTGCATTCGAGGATTTTCGACGGCAACGAAAGGCGCGTTGGCGCTTGCCATGGCGAGGAAGACTCTAGCGGCGGATTCGAGAGCCTGGCGTCGTCCCGGCTCCCGATCGAGCCACTGGCAACTCACCGCCGACAAATACGTGCACGGCGGATGCGCGACCACGAGGTCCCAACCGAGGTTTTGAATGTGAAGAGCATCTCCGCAGAAGTGGGGAATGTAGTCGATCTCCGACGGTCGTAGATCGCACGTCGCGACGTGCGCTCCGGCGAGTAGGAACATCGAAGACACGACCCCGCTAGCTTCACCGACGACTAGAACGCGGGGTGGAGGAATCCCCTCGGCCGCGTCGAACGTCACGGCGTCGTGGATCGCCGCTAACTCAGCGCAAAGCTCGTCAAAATGCGTCGGCAGTACGGCAGAGGGTGATGAATGAGTGCTCGCGTGCGGCCGCCGCAAGGCTAGAGCAGCTTCGGCGAGATGGCGGGGCAAGATGACGGAGGAACCGCTAGCCCGGGCACGGGAGGCGGCTAACATTTGGAGCTCGCGCGTAGGGGCGCGGGCAGCTTCAGTAGACTTGGCGGCCGAGGAACAACCAACCACGGCGATCCGGTGGATGGCCTCGGCAGTAGAATTCAGGGGGAGGGGGTCGTCGCCCTGAAGTTTCGGTGGGCTAGACCTGAAGGGGGTTGGCTCCGGCGGGCGATCCCTGGAACAGGGATCCTCCGGAGAGCCGAGAGAAAGAGGAGACGCCGGCGTCCGTGTGGGGCGCGACGAGAGATCGTAATCGACGGCCCCTGCGTCTCCCGAGTCTGGGGTGGCCACGGCGTGAGCGCGGAAAGCCGCAGCTCCCTTGGAACCTTCAACTTCATTGACTCCGGAAGCCGACCCTTCCGGGTCGGTAACCAGGTCAGAAACGAGAACGGGTGCAACTTCGAGACGAGAGAATGAACACGATGACGGAGAAATATAACGAACCGCGGAGAGAGGTGAGGAGGAGGCACTAGTCTCCGCCTCTACAGCACGAGAACCTACAGTAGACAACGACAATTCGTCCGCAGAGCGGCTCCGGCTATGGCCCTTGGGAGAGAGGTCTCCAGTGGGGTCCCGCCGGGAAAGAGCAGAAACAGGTAGAGCAGCAACAACGTTTTCGGACGCGGCAGCGGCCACGTCGGACCTATCCATAGAACCTAGAGCAGAAGATGATACCGAGTCGACAGCCCCCGAGGGCTTCACAACTGATTGTTTACGAAACGAAGAGACCGAAGACGCGTCGAATCCACCTAGCCCACCCCCTTGGGCAGGGCCGTCGGGGGGTGAATCCAGGGATGAAGATGCGTCGAAAGACCTAGGAGAATTAGAAGAAACCGAAGACAGCATAGTATCCGTAGAAATAGATTCCAAGAGGGGCAGCGAGCGAGAATCGGCCCCTAACATCCTAATAGCGTGCGGAGTAATAGAAGAACTTGTAGACGTACACGAATTTCGGAGAGTCGGGTCGCGACTATCTCCGGGGCAAACCTGTTTCCAGGAGCCCGGGTCAAGTGTCGACTCCGGCTTCCGAGATAGCCGTTCGGCGGGGGCTTCAGCCGGCGAGGCGGCTCCCACCGTCGAGGACTGAATAGAGCTAGAGACAGGGGGAGAATCGCCGCGTCGACAGCTCTTCTCCCCAAGCGGCGTAGGGATCGGATCGGGATGGTGGTGGTGGCGTTCAGGCCCACCGCCCGCGATGTTCTCCGCCAGGGTTTGAAGGACGGGGACCCCGCCGGACCCCTACTGAGGCTTAACCCGGACCATCGAGCGAAGAAGCTTATGAATGTGCTCGTCCGATCCGCACTCTCCGCAGCCAGCCTCACACAGAAAGCGGATATATGGCTGACAGATGACGGGGTTGTGAGCACCGTCTCCCGTGCCATATTTCCAGGCTTCGCTGGATGGAGTGCCAGGAGGAGCTTGAGGTCGGAAAGCGCAGAAGGCACAGCCGTTTTCGTTCGTCCATTCGGTGATTCCCCTATTGATATCGTCCGTTCGTGGAGTTTCCATTGAATTATCGGCCGGTCGGCACTTTGCTAGCGCCGCCGAGACCCTTGGGTGCTTGGCATAGCCTGCTACGGCCCAGAAGCGGGCTCGGGCCCGATTCCAAAGCTCGGGCGTCCACCGGGATACGCCCAAATCGGGCGGTAGCCCTTGGCCGTTCGCCGGCGGATCGCAGCGACGGCTGGGCGGCCGAGACGAGCCTCCCTTTCGACCCGGTGGATCGGTCAGTATAGCCGGCAACGGTGAGTTGGAGTGGTAACTTGCCGGCGGTGCAGCAGCCCGATAATCAGGCTTCGAAGCAGGCGAATGTCCCTGTCCGCGAAGAGCTTCCGCCACGGTAGCTTGGACGGCCGCCTGCACGGCGGCAACCATGTCCGTGGTCGAAGCGGTCTTCTGGGACGAGGAAGTCTCGTTCTTTGCCTC
>CM030945.1:1713170-1739170 GCA_018136815.1 Isochrysis galbana | reverse complement strand
CTGAGGAGGCCGCCTTCGCTGTCGTCTCGGAAGGAGGGTTGAAGCGCGGGCTCAAACGGCAACAACTCCACGTTGAGCACCGCGGACACGGCGCGGTGGTCCGAGGAGCGCATCCCCGTCTCCATGACGTAGGACTCGCAGACGATGTTTGGCTCCGCGCGCCAGAGAATACGGTCGCAGTAGGCCGGGGCGCGTCGCTTCTTCGACGAGTCGAACGAGTCACTGTCAAGGTCATACTTGTACGTTGGCGCAAAGCCAATGGCAGCCTCCTCAAAGCCCTGAAATGCCTCTCCGCGCTCGCGGCAAAGCCGTAACTCATCGGCCGCCAGCAGTCCCCGCACATCACCTGTGGCGGCAAGCTTGCGCGCCTCCTCGTTCGCCAGGGTCAGCCGGTAGTTCAGATCGCCGCACCAGAAGAGGAGCTGCCTGCCCGACGCGCCGGCAGGCACAACGCCCATGCTGTCGTCGGTGCCCTGCACGCCGAGCCGCATGCGCTCGATGAGCTCGTGGTGCTCGGCATTGCGCCGCTGCGGGCCCTTCTTCCCCGCGGCCAGGTGGCAGCAAAGAAAGGTGAGGCTCGAGCCTCTGAGCAGCAGCGTGGCCGCGACGGCTCCCTTGTTGCCCGCGCCGAGCGGCCCCGTGCCTGCTGCTCTCGTGCGCACTTGGAGGAGCGGCGCGAGCGGGCTGGCGGCGTAGACCAGCAGAAGCATACCAACGAGCTGTCTCACCGCCACCCGCTCCATCCCCTCCAGCGCAGCGCCCACGCTCTCATCCCATCGCTGAGCGAGCGGAGAGAGACGAGAGCAGCTCAGGTAAGAGAGGGGAGCCTCGAGGCTCTGTACCTCCTGCAGGCAGACGGCGACGAGGTGGGAGCCCCGGCCCGCGTGTAACCAGTCCGATAGACTGTCCGGGGGCGCGGTGCATCCCACGTTCCACGTGGCCACCAGCAGGCGGAGAGAGGACGGCTCATCCACCGCCGTCGCCACCGCCGCCATTCGCCCGCGCGCGCGCGCCCTCCCCGCCGGTATTCCTCCTTCCTACTTCCTACAGTATGGGTGCACCATTAGAGGGTTTTTGAGGGAACTCAAGAGTGACTCAACTGTGGGCGACTCAACTGCGTTGGCGCGCTGTTGAGTCACTGTTGAGTTCGCAATCCAAAAAAAAAATCTTCTTAAAAATTCCCGCTACGTATGCGGTGCGAGGCCGCTTGCTAGTGTACCCCCCTACTACCCTACCTTAACCCCTAACAACCCCCTTCCCCTTCCCCAGTTCCCTCTTTAGCGGAGAAGCTGGTTCCAGGGGGGCCGCGCGCGCTGCTTCGGCCGGGAGTTGGAGAGAAGGGGGTGGGAGATTGTGGCTCGTCTCTTGATCCAGTTTCGACTCGGATTGTCCTCGTTGATATCACGCGAGATCTTTATTGGTTCTCTCGGTGTGATTCTTATTAAGAGATTTGGCCACCCTAGGCTAGCCCTAGGTGATGTTTCTTATGTCCATGCCTCTCGCCGCCTGCAAGAGATCCTCTGTTGCTCCTAGATTGAAATCCCTGTCGATAGTGTACAGGGGGCTTATCATTTTCCGTACATGTTTGTTGCTCGGGGCGTGTAGCCCCATGTTTTCGCGTTGTTTTTTTAATCTTTGAAAGAAACCGACCTTTGCCGTTACTAATACGTGGTATCTCGTAAGGATTGCTTTCAGTATTGTTCTAACGGACCTACCGTCCGCGTTGCCATATTGGATGTTGTAAAAGTCCGTAAGGATGTACCTCCACGCCAGGATACCTAAGTATCCCGAGGAGGGATGCGGTCTATCTATCTGATAGCAAAAAAGACGCTGGGCTATCTCCGAGCCCGGCCTAAGGCTAATCCCCAGAAGTCCTTCTATGAATTCGAAGATGGGCTCCATCGCGATGCACGTGGCTATGTGGGTGGAGCTCTCGGGGGCTCGGGGGTTATACCGCAAAAGCGGCACGTCGGATCGTCGGCGAACCGGTTCGCCGTGGCTATTCTCCTATGCAGAACGTGTTTGAAGTGCATATACGAGTCTCTCGGTGTCAAAAAGTTGTACTTGTATAGCTGAGAGACTTGTTCCGTAATCCTATCGAAGGTTTGGATGAGCACATCAACCGCGTGGACACTCCTGTCACCTTTGACCCGCCCAGTTGTTCTTCGTACGACAAGTGCGATGCAGTGAAGCTGCCTCTGAAGTACGTCGAAGACGTTCTCGTTCCTGCCTTCAAGGCGTGTGCACGTGTGCGTTACGGCCGTTAAGTGTGTCAGGTGGCGTTTGCCTCAGTTTCTATACTGACTATTAGCTCAGTTGCCTTTATCATATTATGGTATATTAAAATTCCCAATGACTTGCGCACAAGCACACAACCATGTTCACGGGGTGCTTCTCCCAGAGGCTTTACGGCTATGGTTGAGGACTTCTTCCGGGGGCTTCGCGGCTACAGGTCGGGGACCTCTTCCAGGGGAGTCCATGCGTTCTTCACCGCCTCCACGAACAACTCGTCATTGGCGAGACCGGCCGCCCGCACTCGGCGGGCGGCGTGCTGCTTGACGTTCGGCACACCTTGCAGAGCGAGCTGCGCCACGAGCTCAATGAAGGCTGAGCCAGCAGGAGTGCGCAAGGCCGAGACCTCTGCTGGTGGAGTGCTTGCACGAGCGGCGATCTCGCGTTGTAGGCTCGCGACCACATCGCGTTCCTTCTTCAAAAGGTCTTCTGTGGCGAGCTGTGTAGTGGCTGTGGTGAGTCTGTATGAAGTTGTGGTTGTGAGTCTGTAACATGGGATGTACGAGTCGCGGGACGAGAGGGACGGGACGAGCGACCGGAGGCGAGACGGGACGGGAGCACACGAGACGGCACGGGCGAACCATGACCGGGCATGACGAGCGGGGACGGGTGGGGAGACAGAACGGAGCACGGGCGGGGCGTCCTAGCGATGTCGCGGGAAGCAGAGAAAACAAAGGGGAAAAGAACACGGGGCGACGGAAGAACAACTCGGGAAATCTATGGAAACGAAGGGGAAACTAATGGAACGGGAGGGGGGAAGCGCTGGAGGAACGGAAGGGAATCGGCGAGCGCGGGAGACCCTCCGACCCTCTCTGGCCAAGGAAACAAGGGAAACGCCGCGAAGACGTGGGAGAATGGAGGGGAGGGATTTCAGCTGTGCGTCGTATGCGCGGGAACTCGGGGCGGGAAGGGAGGGGAGGAGAGGGGTGTGGGGAAGACACGCTCTAAAGATAGGGCGCGCTGCGAAGAGGGGACGGAGGCGGGGCGCGGGAAAGCAGGCACGCTCTAAGGGTAGAGCGTGCGGTGTGGTGCGGCTCCCTTTATCCACGACACCCCCCCCCACTGCGAGAATCGGCAACGGGGCGAGCAGTGTGAGAGACGCGGGAAAGGGAGATGCGGGGCGGGGCTTAGGCGGCAGTGTGAGCCCAAGCGTTGGTTGCGTAGCGGACGCACGCCTCGAGCTTGCGCTTCGGGAGCCACTTGGTCAGGAAGTCGGCGGCCATGTGCTCGGTGCTGACGTGGCGAAGAGCCACCTCGTGGGCCGCCACCCTCTGAAGAAGGGTGTGGTAGCGACGCATGAAGTGGCGGGCGCGGCTCGGGGCGGAGCGTAGGGAGCCAATGCGCATGTTGGCCAGGTTGTCGGTGGCGACGAGCGTGGGGCCATCGAGAGGGAAGCCGAGGGCGCGCAGGACCTCGCGAGCGTAGGAGACGCTCTCTGCGGCCTTGCTCGAGGCAATGGCTTCGGCCTGCCGGGGCGGGCCGTGCGGTTGTCCAGGTAGTTGGCGTACTCGCGCGCTGGGAGGAGGAAAGAGTTGGGGAGGCGGGCGCGCTGGAGCATGGCTTCGGCGGCGCGAGTGATGATGTCGTGGTGGCGCTCAGCGCGGCCGACGCCCTGGTGGTGCTCTCGGGAGGTGAGTTGGACGAGCAGGCCGAGGTCGTTTTCGACGCGGGCGCTGAAGTCGGGGGAGGCGAGTTCGGGTGCGCGGTCGAAGCGGATGCGGACGGGTGTGTGGTGGTGCGCTCGAGCTTCGAGGGCGACGTGGCGAAGGAAAGCGATCCAGTCGTCGGTGGTATGGGTGCGTCCGGGGCGGACGAAAGCGAAGGAGGTACATTCGTCGACCGCCTCAAAGTGGTAGGTGGCGCCGTCGACGGGGGAGGGTGCGGTGTGCGGGCCGAATCCGTCGCAGATGAAGAGGGCTGCGGGCTTGGTGGCGAGGCAGCGAATGGGTGTACTGCGGACGGGTACGTGGCGGGCTTGCGCGATGGCGCGTGGAATGCTTGAGTCAACCGCGGCGCGCTGGGCAGGCGACAGGGAGTCGAGGTGGATGCCGTGCGTGGCGCGGGAGGTGGCGGCGAGGCCGGCGGGGCCGGGGAGGTGACCCAGGGTCGGGGGCGGGGTGGGCTGTAGGTGGAGTCCATGGGTGGATGGGCGGGATGGAGAGGCGAGTGGATGGGGTTGGCGAGGGGGTTGGACGCGTAGTCCTCGGTGGTGATGAGGCGGGTTGGTTGTGAGGATTTTGTTGGGAATTGTGGGTGATGGTCGGTCGGGTTCTGGGCTGGGGGTTGGGCGGGCTCCGAGACGGGCCACGGTGGTTCGAGAGGCGGGGCCGAGTAGAGAGAGGGATGGCGGGGGAGGAAAGGAGGAGGGCAGAAGGGGTTGGGGAATGGTTCGGGCGGCGGTGGTTGGTGAGGCTGAGGTTGCTGTGTTGGCTGTTGTGAGGGGTGGGAGGTGTTGGGTTGGTGGCAGCGGTGATGGGTTTGGCAATGCTGCTGCTGCGTGGGGGCGTCGTGTGCGGGCGGCTGGCGGGAGGGAAAGGGAAAAGAAGGTGTGGTCGTGGGAAGCGGCTCGGGTGGCGGTTGTCGGAGGTGAGGTTTGTGGGCTGATTGTTGTGGAGGGTTGGAGGGGTGGGGCTGGCAGCTGTGGTGGGTTGGGTGCTGTTGTTGCTGTGCGGTGGGGTCGTGTGTGGGTGGGTCGGAGGAGGTGGTGAGTATGTCTTGCGTGTCTTGGTCAGAGAGTGGCTGGAGAGGTGTGGGCGACACACCTCCGCTACCATGTGGCGAGCTGTGTAGTGGCTGTGGTGAGTCTGTATGAAGTTGTGGTTGTGAGTCTGTAACATGGGATGTACGAGTCGCGGGACGAGAGGGACGGGACGAGCGACCGGAGGCGAGACGGGACGGGAGCACACGAGACGGCACGGGCGAACCATGACCGGGCATGACGAGCGGGGACGGGTGGGGAGACAGAACGGAGCACGGGCGGGGCGTCCTAGCGATGTCGCGGGAAGCAGAGAAAACAAAGGGGAAAAGAACACGGGGCGACGGAAGAACAACTCGGGAAATCTATGGAAACGAAGGGGAAACTAATGGAACGGGAGGGGGGAAGCGCTGGAGGAACGGAAGGGAATCGGCGAGCGCGGGAGACCCTCCGACCCTCTCTGGCCAAGGAAACAAGGGAAACGCTGCGAAGACGTGGGAGAATGGAGGGGAGGGATTTCAGCTGTGCGTCGTATGCGCGGGAACTCGGGGCGGGAAGGGAGGGGAGGAGAGGGGTGTGGGGAAGACACGCTCTAAAGATAGGGCGCGCTGCGAAGAGGGGACGGAGGCGGGGCGCGGGAAAGCAGGCACGCTCTAAGGGTAGAGCGTGCGGTGTGGTGCGGCTCCCTTTATCCACGACATCTTCCTTTTCCTAGATGATGCGCTCCTTTTCTTCAACAAGGGCCTTGAGCTCCTCGTAGAGTTCCTTGAAGTGAGCAGCATCGCCGAACGCTGTAGGTGAAGGTGCAGGTGTACCGACACCAACCAACCGTGGTCTCGGGCGCTCCTGCACATGGCGTTCCCCCGGCCGGCTGTGAAAAGGTGGGTGAAATGGCGCAACGCTGACGCGGATCCCTCCGTGCTTCGGCTTGTGCACGTCCCCGAACGGCAGTGGCGCCAACCTCTTCACCCGCTGTTTTCAAGGAGATTGGTGACGCCCATGTGCTACTGTCTCGCATGCACCACAGGTCTGGCGCAAGCACTGCTCGCACAGTGCTGGCTGTCTTCTTCTACAAGATCGGCAGGGAGCGCACGCGTCTGGAATCAGCCGGAGTCGAGACGGACGAACAGCACGAGGAAACGCAGCAGGGTGAAATAGCGGAGGGAGCATGTTCGAGCGACAGCGACAACAACGTGCCCAGCCTCTGAAAATGGGCCCCCCGCTGGCTTCATGTGTTCAGCGCGGGGCTGTTGTGTTGCTGCTGCACTTCCGCTGCTGCGCTTCCCATGTCCGCATAAGTGAATGAATCAGCTTGAGGATCTTGTATTGAATAGAACGGGTGTGTGCGCGCGGGATTTGATGTGCGCGCGCGGGCTCCGCAACTGTATGTGGCGTCGATGCCGCAGTTGGAGTGAAGGAGTGTGCGTGCAGTGCAGGTGCCTGCTTATTTTTTCCGATAACATGGGTGGTGTGCCCCACCACTTGATCAATTTTGGCTCTCAACTTGCAATCCCACGCGAGCACGATCAACAGCCACCTTGGCGGGCTACTGGCCGCCCAGCGCGCCCCGTTCACCGTGTCTTCACCTGCACCTGCAGTTCCTCCACTCTCACCTTCACCTGCACCTTCACTGAAGAAAAAACTTCGGACCAGCACCTTCCCAGTTGGAAAAATTTTTTATTAAGAGACTGCGGACGTCAAGCAAGTCTTGAAGCAGATGTCGACTCCGGAGCACTCGTATCCGGCGTGTTGCTGGCTGAACTCGAGGATTTTCGGGAGGCTTTGATGAGTAGTGGCTTTAATGATCTGAGCGACGATGTGGCCTTTTCAAAGCGTGCAAAAGAGATGGCCGCGTATAAGTGGACGCAGGTTTATCTATGTGCGTGGCCGCATCTGTGTTGGGCGGCGACGCGGTTGGTATCGATGACATGCTCAGCTTCTGGTTGTGAGCATGCTTGGTCTTGGTCCGTGGAAGGCTGGATTCACTCCAAGAAACGCAACCGCCTGGGCCAAACCACCGTGGGTAGGCTGGTCCGTACCCACACCAACCTGTTGTTGGAACACAAGCTCGAGGATTGGAAGTGTGCTGTGCTTCCTTGGGAACTAGATATGATCATTGAGGAGTTGAGGAGCCGGAGGACGAAGAGTAGTTAGTTTGCTTATTATGACAGTGTTTAAGTACTAAGTGTTTAAGGCCTACGTTAGTAATATATGATAGTATCATATGATAGTATTATATGATATCATATATCAGGTCCCCGAGGAGTATCATATGACGGTATGACAGAGCAACCGGGGTATCGTTGCCCTAGGGATGAGGGATGAGGGCAGTCTGCATGAAGCACTTGTGTGTGTGTGTGTGTTGGCGTGGTGCTGGTGCTGGTGGCGCGCGCGGCGGCGAGGGAAAGAGATGGGAGGCGACGCTCCTATTTTCTTTTCCCCGGCCTTCGCGCGCCCGCTGCTCCGTTGGCGTTCAGCTGCGCAAACTAAAGTTCACTGTCTATGATCGACCAAAAAAAAAAGAAAGTGGAGGGGAAGAGCCCGAAAGCAACAGGAGTTTTCTTCTTCCCCTCGCGGCGCTCTCTTTTTTCTCCTCTCGAAGTATCTCGGCCTCTCCTCTCGCACCCCCTTCTCTCCCTCTTCTCTCCTCTCCTCTCCTCTCTCTCTCCCCTCTCTCTCTCCCTCTTCTCTTTTATTTCTTTCCTCTGTGACGACTCTATTAGCCCGCTCCCTCTACTCTCTCTCTCTCTCTCCGTCCCACTCTCCTTCTCTTCCCTCTCTTTCTTCCCTCTCTTTTCTCTATTTGCTCGCTTCCTCGCCGCCGGCGGCGCGCACGCGATGGCAGCCGCTCTGCTCGCTTCGGCACTCCTCTCCTGGTGGCCGCACTCCCTCGCAAGGGTCGAGAGAGCGAGCGAGAGCTCTGCTCTGCTGCTCGAGCGGCCCGCCTCCTTCTTTCGCCTTAGGAGGCCTCTCCAGGGGCGTCCCCTTCCTTGTAGCACCGAAGAGGCGGCTATCGTGGCGGAGGAGGGGCACACTCTTGCTCTCTTCACTCTTCTAGACGCGGGCAGGGCTGACGCCCAGCAGAGCGTCCTCGCCATCGGGCCGAGGGTAGACCCCGACCGACTAGCTGGCATCCTGCACATCGCCACACCTTCAGATGAGCCTCCGACCGACGTGACGGCCGAGTACACTTGCTACGAAGTGGTGGGGCCGATGGCCAGGCTCGTCGTCACCGAGGCAATGACAGAGGCGTCGGGCGCGAAGACGATGGCCGAGACAGGCACGCTTCAGCGGGGCGGCGTGTCGAGCGTTTCTCTCGGCCAAAGTGGCGCCGAGGTGCTGGTCTTTGGGCGCGGGTCGCTCGGCTTTGATGAGGCGTGGTCGGTGCTCGTTCCCCGCACGGCGGACGGCCAGGGTGCCGAAGCGGCCATCAGGGCCCTCCAGGATGCCATCAGGCGGGCAGGCGGGGTTGACGGGACTTGCGCAGCAAGCGCTCGTGCAGGTGTGCGCCAATTCGGCATGCCGACCGAGCTCTGGGAGGTGTTACGGGTACTTCGCGGTCGACCCGAGCTGCACGCTGAGTTCGGGCGCGCAATACCCGATGCGACCTGTGTGCGCCACCCCAGCGGCACGTCTCGCTGGGCTTGGACTGGTCCATCGCCCAGCGAACTGGGACTCGGGGCAGCCGCGCATATCAACGTACAGGCGGCTCACCTCATTGGAGAAGCCCTGGCTGTCCCGCGCGACGACTGCAAGCTCGTGGGCATTCGATTTAAGATGGCCGCGACTCAGTTGTCCCAGCTCTTTGCTACTGCTGACGAACCGTTGGGCGCCGTGGTCGGAGAGGCGCCGCTGGTGTACCCAAGCGACGCCCCGGAATCCGTATATGACACCGTAGGCCATGCGGCCTGCGGCGTACTGACCTCGCTCGTGTGCTTTGGCGAAAAGAGCGCGTTTGGATTGGCCATGTTGCGATCACCCTCACAGTTGAAGGCGGGCGCGCGGGTGGAGGTTTCAACGCAGGGCTCTGGCAATGTGTGTGGAACTGTCGAGATATTGGCACCCCTCGCCTATTCGCCTTGCGCAGGGCGCGTGCCGTGTGAACCCGAGACTATCAGGGCGCAGCTCGGAGTGTCACGCTCGAGGCCGTCTAATACTGGCAACACCGACACTTTCGAGCTCTCTCTGACGGTACTTGGAGGGTCATGTTCCGAAGCGAGTCGAGTTTTCGGAGCGGACGCCAAAGGCCACAAAAGGCTGATGGGTGAGTCGGGCCTTGCGGTCTCTTTACCATCGGCCACAGTAGCAGCGGCATCGGCTGAATTCACGCGCTCGGCATCTCCTGAGAATATGGATGCGGAGGCGTCAGGCATTGCAATCGATGTGCTCAGTGCGCCGACATCTAGGAATATACCCGCCGAAACGAAAGGGGTTGGCCGAGCGGAGGACAGAACGCACGAAAAGGCGATGGACGAGTCGGACTCGGCGACGAAAGGGCATGAGAGGCAGATGGCAGGGTCAGGCGCCTCAACGCGGTCGCACGCAGCTACAGTAGTACGGGAACTAGCTGGCCGAACGGAGGTGGCAACGTGCAGAGGGACAATGGGCGAGTTCGATGCGGCTATTATGACAAGCGGATGCGGCCAGAGTGACGAGGCTGGCGAGCACGATGTTGGGGTTGATTCTGACGTGGAGGGCATACGACCGTATACACTGCAGGCGGAGGCAAGTGGGACAGCAGGGGCCGAAGCTGATTTTATGCACAAAGCTGCATCGGCAGCGAAACGATTGCACGGTGTGGGTGAGGCAGCGGAGACGACCGCAATAGATGATGAGTTGGCAAAGTTAGATGCCACCACAACCAAACACGTTTCTGGCACGATAGTGATGGAGGCTGTGAAGCCGACGGAGGCGACCCAAGATAAGACGGCCAAGTTTGTAGCGTTGGCAGCGAGGTTGAAGGAGCTCAACCTTGATGTTTCGTAGGAGGCGCATGATATGGCTCGTCGACGCCATACGGCACACTATAATCCGTGGGCTTTGCACCCGCAAGGCCGCGCCTGCAAGGCGCCGAGCCTGGGGCCACGACAGCAACGAAGACGGCTGAGTTGCTGATTGTAGCGCTCAGAGCGAGTTCGCGAACGAAGCACTACTCGAGGCTTGTTTCTTCATTTTTCGCTGAGCGACACAATGGTGCACACTCACACCCATATGAAGGTCGCTCAGTAGGTGACCCAATAGTCGCAAATCTTTTTCGTGATGAGGTCACAATCATCTTTTTTGTAAGTTTGGGTCAAGCAATCTTGCTTGTTTTTTCTTGCGTTTTTGCATGAACTCGATTTTGAACTTCATCAATTGCATGCGGCCCACAGAGATTGCACGGGATATCACACCACGATGCCGCTCACTATTCGCTATTCGATAGTTAAAACTGCTTTAAAATATTCTTATTTCTTTCCGTAACTAAGATTATACTTGGTTCGCCCATGGGGATGGGCACGAGCCCACCCGCCCTCTCTTCACTCCTCCCCTGCCGTGGGGGAAGGTTCACCCATCCTCCTGGCACGCTTCATGGCTTGCCTGGGGCACACTCAACTATCAGTAAACTGTAAACTGATAGGGTCATGGTCATGGAGCGCGCGCCGCCTCCCTCCCCCGTTGCCGCTGCCCTCGCTAGCCTAGATGTGAAAGACAGAAGCAGTGTATTTTTCGGAGGCCAAAAACAGTGTTTTTCACGGTTTTTCAAACGCCCTCCGTTTTTGCCACTGTTTTTTTAGAGCGGGGCTGGGGCTAGGGGCCGCCCTTGAGCGGCTGTCAGAGCAAGGCTGATCTCACTCTTGGAGATTGCCTGCGAGGGCGCGCCGGCAGCTACGGAGGGCGCGGAAGTGTGGAAGGAGGCTTGTGGGAGGTGGTGGCAGGCGGCTGGGGGTGGCTCAGGCGCGTGCTTGACTTGTATTGACTCGTTGACTCGGGGTATAGACTCGGGAACTCGGGGGGACTCGCTTGGGAACACGGTGGGCCTCGACGAAGTTGCTACAAAAAGCTCGAGCTCGAGGACACAAAGCCACACAAACTAAACCAAACGGGGCGAAAACTAACCACACCTGGACGGACGGCCAGGCGTCGGCACCAGGGCAACTCAGCAACGCGCAGACATGCGACAGAGGGGAGGCCGACACAACGAGGGCAGATCTCGTTGGGGAGCTATGACCGATAGACGAGAGAAGACAACAGACGGTCATGGAACATTTGATGACATCGAGAGAAGGTAAGAGAAGAGGGCCGGAGGCGACGGACGGCACGCCGAGGGAAAGCACCTGCCGCGTGGGAGGGGCGAGGGACCGAGGGCACGGCGGGGCAGCGTGGGAGGGCGCGAGGCCAATCTCGGAGCGAGATACATTAGAAGTCAATTTCACATATTCTGTAATATATTAATCATGCGATCGCATAACTCTATACCCTCTTCGCTAGCCTTTATAATCACCTTATGATTATCGATTTGCTTCGAGAGTTGTTCCACCAACGCCCGCCATTTGTTTGTTGTATTCACGGCCACATTTTTTTGGAGAGACCTCCTAGCTCACGAGCGCGGCGCCCCTGCCCCAGTACGCGGGAGGGTGTCAGATTAGATCGAGAGACCCCTTTCACACTCTCACTGTGAAAAGAGAGGGAGAGAGAGCGGATCCTTCCGCGCCGCGCCAGGTCCGCCCCCCCCCCCCCCCCGGCGCAACGTCTTTTCTGTTACCAGATAGATAGACCTCACCCCTCCTCGGGATACCTCGCTATCCTGGCATGGAGGTATATCTTGACGGACTTTTACAATATTCAATATGGCAATGCGGACAGCAGGCCCGTCAGAACGATTTTGAGAACGCTACTAGCGAGGTATCATCTGTTAGTGACGGCGAAAGTCGGATTCTTCCAGAGGCAGAGGCTGAATGAAAAAACAACGGGAGTATCTGGGGCCGCACGCCCCGAGCAACAAGCACATCAGGAAAATGATAAGTCCCCTCTACACGGTAGACAAAGACTTTAACCTACAAATCTCTGACGACCTCTTACAGGCGGCAAGAGAGCTAGACGGTAGACGGCTAGACGTGCGAAATCTAACCTAAAAGGGATAGGATTTAGAACCTTAACGTGGTGAACCGGGGAACACCACTGACGGACTGATGGGAAGAAATTACGAGAACAAGAGAATTAAGAGCCAGGCCATTGAGTAGACGAATCCACAGTCTCCCACCCCCTTCTCTCCAACTGCTGACCGAAGCAGAAGCAGAGCGCACGGTGGCCCCGGAACTAGTATCTCCGTTAAAGAGAGAACTGGGGAAGGGGAAAGGGGTTGACGGTGGTTAAGGATGGGTAGTAGGGAGGTTCACTAGCACGCTGCCTCAAGCCGTACACGTAGCGGAGAATTTTCAGAAGATTTTTTTTGTACACTGGCCGGTATTGTAGCTAGTAGTAGTGGTAATATTCTCGCCTCGCCCTACGCCCTACAAGCCACAAGAGCGACGCCCCCCCCCCCTCCGGTATGACGTTGCGGCTCGCCGCGCCGCCAGGTGGTGGTCGACGCTGCGGCCGCGATGGGCGCGCCAGACTACGAGCTGCGCAACTGCGTGCGCCGCGGCGAGATCGCAAAGGTGAAGGAGCTCGTCAAAGGGGGCGCCGACTACAGCGTCCCCGCAGACACTCTGCGTGCGTGGACGCCGCTCCACATCGCTTGTTGGGGCTCTCTCAAGCCGCAGGTGAGGCGAGACGAGCGGTGCCGAGGCATTATGGGGGAGGGGGGTCGGGTGCAGCTGCTTTCACCGTCTCACCGCCTCCCCTTCGCCCACGACTTATACTTCCTCCACACCCCTCAGGTCGACAAGGAGATTGTCGAGCAAATCCTGCTGCAGGCAAAGAAGGACGGGAAGACCAATACCATCATCGCTGCAAGGGACAAGATCGACGGGAAGACACCAGTCGAGCTCGCCAAGGAGAGGCAAGCCGAGCTTCTCGCGCTTGCTGCGGCCTCAGGGGGTGCCGACGGTGAGGAGAAGGGCGAGCTCGACGAGAAGAGAAAGTACGATCAGATTGTTCAAATGCTTGAAAAGGGGGTGGATGCTGTTTGAGTCGCGTTTGAAAACTGGGGTTTAGGATGTCATAACAATACAGGGCTCTTCGAAAAAAAACTTTTAATATCTCCGCCTCGCGCGTGGTACTTGGGTTCGCTGCTGTAGCCACGCCCCATTCCCTTCCTCTACCCTCACTACCGAAAACTATTGTTATAGTTTTAGCGATGGAGCGCGCGCCGACCGCTCCCACCTCCCAGCCCCCCGCCGCCACGACGCCCCAACGGGGCCGCCCCAAACCGCCGGAGCCCAAGCGCCCACAGGCCGCCGCGCCGCCTGACAACGACGTCGACATGACGGCACCGCCCTCGCCTCCCAAGCTGCCACAGAACCAGGGAACAGGCAGAGTCCTGTTCCCTGGTGACAACCAGACCCAGGGCAAAGCCCTGCCACCCAACCCCTCCGCTCCTCCACCAACTCAAGGACTCCCCATGGGAGGTGGCAGCTCTGCTGCCACCCCCATGGCGGCCACTCCTACCATCAGTGCACCCCTCGGGGGCGGGCACTTAACACAACAATCCATATTGGGGGCCTTTGCGCCCTCAAACCAACAACCAACTCAGGCAGCCAGGACATACGCGCAAGCTGCGCATGGTCACAAAGGGAAGGTTCCAGCCCAGCAGGCCCAGCAGCCACAAGCCCAACAACCACAGCAGCCATCGCGCAAGCGGGCGGATCCTCAGTCGGATCCAAAGCCGACTCTCCACAACACCACCCCTTTTGCTTCTCCTCCACCTGATGAGGAAGAGGAGCCTGAAGACACGCCTTTTTTCATCCAGCTAGCTCAGCTAGCTGATGACAAAAAGGACATCAAGAGCGAGGATGTCGCCACCTTCATGAAATTCCTCCTCTCTAGGCTGGAAGGCCTAGACGCAACTCCAGATGGCATGGACAAAGGCCGCAAAGGCCCATGGATCTTCTATGTCGATGAAGACGCACACGATCAATTCAAGGCCGCATACGGAGACAAAGTTAACACAGCCCTCTCGGGAATCCCGCATGAATTTGGAATCACCTATGGCGCGTTAATCGACTCGGCCCCTCGTAAGTCGAGCGCTATCCGGTCCTCCCTAAAAGAGGTGGCGACCTACATTGTTTTTCGCATCTTTGATCCGATCAAGGCTTTTAAGACCAAGACTAGGCATTTGGCCAACTCGCTCGAGCGCGAGGGTTTCCACGTGCTAAGGGGCAACCAACAGCGAGCCAAAACCCAGGGACCCGAGGAATTATAGACCAATAACGTTGCTCCAAACGGACTACAAAATCCTCGCCAGGATCCTAGCTAACAGACTCAAAAAGACGATACATACGATCATCTCCAAGGAGCAAGTGGGCTTTGTGCCTAGGAGGATGATAGGCGAAGCCACCCATCTGCTAAAGCTAGTGCAAGCATACCTGGATGACGCAGACGAAGAGGGACTAGCCCTGGCGATAGACTGGGAGAAAGCCTTCGATAGAGTCAGTTGGGATTATTATCATAAAGCGATACAGGCATTGGGCTTCGGCCCCGGTTACTCTAGATGGCTAACACTATTAACTAACGCGGATTCCCTTCCGATCAGATGGATCAAGGCCAATGGTAGACGCAGCAATCCCTTCACGATACATTGCGGCATGCCCCAAGGGTGCCCGCTATCGCCCCTAGCTTTTCTCTTAGTGGCCGAAGGCCTAACAAGACTAGTCAACGCCGACCCTGAGATGAAGGGAATCACAATAGGACCTAGAGAGTTAAGGCTTTCGCAGTTTGCCGACGACACGCAAATTTTAGCGAGCTCTTTCGAGTCACTTGAGAGGGCGATGCACATCTTAGAGAGCTATGGAACCGCCACCGGGGCTAGGGTGAACAAAAACAAGAGTATACTAATAAGAATGGGATCGCTTACAGGGGCGCAGGTCCCCGAGACGCTAGCTTATCTTAAAACACTCGGCGAAGGCGAGTATGCGACCATTCTAGGAGTCCCTTTCTGGGAAGGGCTAGAAAACGACTCCTTCTGGGAGAAGCTATACGCAAAGCTTAAGAAAAAGGTCGCAACATGGAGAGGTCTGAAGAGTCTCTCCATTCACGGGAGGACACTACTAGTGAACTTTATAATCTACGGGACGCCGAGATATTGGCTATCCACGTCCACTCCTCCGGCATGGTTCATGGAGGCCATAGACTCGGACGTTCAAACTATACTGTGGGATAGGTCTCCCCGACTTCAGGCGGACGAGCTAGGCTCCTCGCAAGAGGGTCGGAAGTGGATAACCCTTCCGGCATATCCGAGGGTAGGCACAAGCGATGACGGGCCCCTATTGGGGGTCGGACTACTTCCCATGGCCGAACACACGAGGGCGCTCCAAGCGATATGGATAGTCCGATATCTTAACCCGTCAATGGCGGAATGGAAGATAGTCTTGGATCAATGGTTCAGCCGCACCCCCTTAGGGCGAGCGGCGGTCTTTTCGAAGGTCGACTCGAAGAGCCTCACGGCTAGCATTCGCGGCAATAACACGCTCCCGGCCTTCTGGAAGCACGCGCTGGAAAATTTCAGAAGTATCAACTTCCTTAGGGGAGAAATCACACGAGAAGGCACTCAGGGCTCCCCGATATGGCACAATCTTTTCCACAAGCCTCCGGCTATTCATCACTCACATAGGTCGAAATGGGAGTCTCTACAGACAGTTATTGTTCACAACACCATAAACCCGGATACGGGGGACGTTTACACTATGGAAGAATGCGCGGCTTACCTGCCGGGCGGAGAACGTTGGATACGCCATAGGGGAAATTACATATCGGTAGGCCCCTTTCTTAAATCGTGGGAAAAGATTTCTGAATGGACGAGATCAAGACTAATACATACCACTTTCGATTATATGAACCTTCTTAGAAAAAAAGCGAAGTCTCCGCCCCCGGCTCCAGAGGAGCAAGGGATAGTCCCTCAGGAAGATCCGGACGCACACGATCTAGGCGAGATCCTAGTGGACATAGACCATAACTTTTATCTGCGCCGAAGAGGCGACTACCACAAAGTCCAGCTCAATGTCATGGGAGAGCCCCACATCCACGAGCGGATTAGCCCGCAACTACTGCCCGACGAACTTCACACCCCGCTGAAGTGGGGGCGTGCGTACGACGGCCCGGCGGAAACGGCGTACCCGTTACCCCAAGAATACATGCTAAACGGCACGCGTACAACACTAGAGGACGTAAGTGTCAGGGACTTGACTAAAGCGTTCCTCGCTTTGAGGAAAACCAAAACACAAAAATCCACACTAAGATGGGAAAAAAGGTTACCGGTCCTCTCGGGAAAGTGGAAACAAATATCGCAATTATACAAATATAACTTTTTGACGCCTAGAGACTCTTATTTGCATTTCAAACATGTCCTACATAGGAGGTTAGCTACAGCGAACCGCTTTGCTGACGATCCAACATGCCGCTTTTGCGGCACGGCCCCTGAAAGCTCCACCCACCTGGCCTCATGTATCGCGACGGAGCCCATCTTTGAATTCATAGAAGGACTTCTGGGGATTAGCCTTAGGCCGGGATCCGAAACAGCCCAACGACTTTTCTGCTATCAAGTGGACAGACCGCACCCCTCCTCAGGATACTTAGGCATCCTGGCGTGGAGGTACATCCTAACTGACTTTTATAACATCCAATATGGCAACGCGGACGGCAGGTCCGTTAGATCGATCTTAAGAGCGATCCTTGCGAGATACCACCTATTAGTAACGGCGAAAGTCGGGTTCTTTCAGAGGCTGAAAAAACAACGAGAGAATATGGGGCTACACGCCCCGAGCAACAAACACATTAAGAAATTGATAAGTCCGCTCTACACGGTGGACAAGGAGTTCAACCTAGGAACATCGGAAGACCTCCTGCAGGCGGCGAGAGGTCTAGACATCCGTAACATCACCTGAGGCACTTAATACCGCGTCTTAGAAGAAACCGCAGGGGATATCAATGAGGATCCCACGATATACAATGGAAGGCAACCCGAATTAGCACTAGCATAAAGGACGAATCACAGTCTCCAGCCCCCTTCTCTCCAACTCCCGGCCGAAGCAGCGCGCGCGGCCTCCCCGGAACCAGCTTCTCCGATAAAGAGGGAACTGGGAAAGGGGGAGGGGGTTGTCAGGGGTTAAGGTTGGGTAGTAGGGAGGTACACTAGCACACTGCCTCACGCCGCACGCGTAGCGGGGAATTTTAAGAAGATTTTTTTTTTCCTCTACCCTCACTACCCGCGTTACGGCACTCCCCTTGTCCTCTACTGACTACTTAGTGAACATGTTAGCCTTAGCCTAATATCTAGATATAAGATATTAGGTATCTACTTGGCAAACCTCCCGCGAGGGAAAGGACGCGATCTCGCTCCGAGATTGGCCTCGCGCCCTCCCACGCTGCCCCGCCGTGCCCTCGGTCCCTCGCCCCCCCCCGCGGCAGGTTCTTTCCCTCGGCGTGCCGTCCGCCGTCCGTCGCCTCCGGCCCTCTTCTCTTACCCTCTCTTGATGTCATCAAATGTTCCATGACCGTATTTTGTCTTCTCTCGTCTATCGGTCATATCTCCCCAACGAGATCTGCCCTCGTTGTGTCGGCCTCCCCTCTGTCGCATGTCTGCGCGTTGCTGAGTTGCCCTGGTGCCGACGCCTGGCCGTCCGTCCAGGTGTGGTTAGTTTTCGCCCCGTTTGGGTTAGTTTGTGTGGCTCCGTGCCCTCGAGCTTTTTGTAGCAACTTCGGCCTTCGGCGAGGCCCACCGTGTTCCCAAGCGAGTCCCCCCGGGTTCCCGAGTCTATACCCCGAGTCAACGAGTCAATACAAGTCAAGCACGCGCCTGAGCCTGAGCCACCCCCAGTCGCCTGCCACCACCTCCCACAAGCCTCCTTCCACACTTCCGCGCCCTCCGTGCGTCGTACGTCGTGCGTCGATCACCATGCCCGTAGTCACTCCCGAGGAAAGCTCCATGAGCTCCCACCAAGAACCGCATTCCGCGCTAGCTGCCGGCGCGCCCTCGCAGGCAATCTCCAAGAGTGAGATTAGCCTTGCTCTGACAGTGCGGTGAGACTATTAAAAGGTTTAGAATGGTTCCCTCCGCACCCACATAGTGAGTGACCGGGCTATTGTTGTTGTGTGGATTGTGGTGGGCTGGTGTCGACTGTCGACTGTGTGGCCGTGAGTCGATATGGATATGGGATACGGGGGCGCAAATGATGATTCGCCAATGGAGTGCACCGATCACCGTGCACTATATCCGTTCACGTGATGGTGTGATTTGTGATGGTAGTCTGATGTGCCCGTTCACTAAAATGTTCACTTGTGCTCTTGTGCTTAATAATTAATAAGATGCCACCTTCAGGAATGTTTTTAATAATTAATAAGATGAACTAGTTCAACGTTCAACGCCAACGTCAACGCAAAAAAAAGTGAAAGTGAGAGCAAGTTACAAGTTAGAAGTTAGAGGTTAGAGGTTAGAGTTCAACGCACAAGTTAGAGCAAGTTGGATGGCAAGTTGGGTAAGAACTGCAGCAAGTTAGCAAGGCAAGTTGGGTAAGACCAAAGAGCAAGTTTGGTCAAGGGCAACTTAGCGGGCACCTTCAAGAATGTTTTTTTTAGGCACTAGGCACTAGCAGGCAGTTAGGGTGCAGAGATACCGGTTGGGGCGCCGGCCTTCCCCCCCCCCCGCCCCCCTCTGCCCGTCCCGTGGGATTCGACAATGTTCCCTACTTGTGAGAATCGAATCCTCCGCTTCGACTGGCGGCGGGGGGCGGCTTTGGCCTCTCGTGGGCGGACGAGGGCCGCCCCTTAAGCCGTGCCGGCGGGCTAGAGACGCCACCAGCGTTGCCCGACGGGACACGGCGAGATAAGGGCCAGATCATGGGCCGAGATCGGGAGCCTCGGCGATCTCAAGAGGTTTACTTAGTGGACCTCGTCGGGAGGCGAGCGGTCGCAGCAGTACCCCCGACGAGATGGCGCGAGATTGTCGCCGAGTTTGTCGAAGTCTTTGGGCAGCGCAGCGGCTCGAGGCGGGCGAGAGAGACCAGGCGGGGAGAAGAGAGAGAGTGGGGCGGGGGGGGGAGTTGGGGGTATGAGGAGAAGAAGAAGAGGAGAGAATAATACACTGGGACAGAAGCCCCTCTCTCTCGCCTCTCCATGTTTCTCATGTTCCTCGTCTCCGCTGAACTACCCTCTGCCTGCCCGTCTCATCTCTTCTGACTCGCACCAAGAGTTGATCTCCCCCATCTCCATCAAATCTCTCTTCTCTCTCCCGCCGGCGTTCTCGCCTCGCTCGGAGTAACTTTCCCTTCCCCCGCGCTCCTTTCCTCCTCTCTCTCTCTCTCTCTCTCTGTCTCTCCCTGTACTCTCTACTCTCCGTCTCCGCCTCTCCCCCTGTGGGGGGAGGGAGACGTTGAGCTCGGAAGCAGATCGGCTCTCCCTCTCACAGTAAGAAAACCCCAGCCCCCTCCACCGCCCCGTTTCCCGCTCCCAATTCCCCAAGAGAGAGAGAGAGAGAGAGAGAGAGAGAGAGAAGGAGACAGAGAGACAGAGAGAGAAGGAGAGACAGAGAGAGAAGAGAGAGAGAGAGAGAGAGAGAGAGAGAGAGAGAGAGAGAGAGAGGTCTACATGGCCTTTCCCCGCGGAGACGGAGAAAACCTCCTTCCACTTTCCTCTTCTCTCGCCCCCAGGGCACGCGGGGCCCCTCTACGAGAGGGAGAGGGAGAGAGAGGGGGAAGGAGGGAGAGAGAGAGAGGGAGAGAGACAGACAGAGAGGGAGGGGGAGAGAGAGAGACCAGGTAGGACGGGCGGCAAGAGAGGCGGTCGGCCGGGGGAGGCGGCTGGGCGGTTTGCGTGCACGGCCGGAGCATGCCATCAGCCCCTCACGGGAGCCTCGCGCCCGCCGTCCTCAGGCTCAGCACGTACGAGAAACGCGAACAAGATGGCAGCCGCACACCACACCATGCGGCCACACTAAGCACATCTCCGGATGCAAGAGGCCGGCTCGTGGCCCCCTTCCTGCCCAACAGGGCCAACGCCCACACATTAGGAGAGCGAGCTGGGCGACATCCTGCAGCGCAGAGAAGCCGCCGCTCAACCCCATAGGTAGACTGCTTGGACGAGGACGACTGCACCGTCGAACACGGCGCCCACATCCTCCTCGAGAATGCGACTATGCTCCTGTGCTCGAGATGACCTTCGCAGCCACTTTCGATAGAGGGTGCCGCGTACCTCATCTTAATATGGTGTGATGGTTTTTGATATTGTTGGCCCTGGCTAGGGGTACCGTGGTCGGCATGCAGGAGGCCAGTTGCATGTTTGTCGCCACAAATAATGGCCGGGGCCCAGGGGCTGCAATCAGTCGGGTTGCAGTACCCCGCGCGTGCTGTTGTGCGGAGTGCTATATGTTGAGTGTCCCTACCCATAGGCCGTCTGATGCTCGTTGTCGACTGACGCGCACAGTCCTCCAGCTTGGAGGAGTTCGGCCACACGTTTTGGAGGAGTTCAGCCACACAGTTTAGAGTGCGTCTTTGTGAATGTTAATGTTGCCCTAGATCGCCGGTCGCAAATGCATAGATACCCATCTATGAAACATGTGCCTGCTCCCGTGTTTGCCTCTCCCTTTTCCTTCCCTACTTCTAATGCAGCATTCTCACGCGTACCCATGGCCCATGGAGATGGTGCAACCTGAGTCCAATTTTAACCCCCCCCCCCTTTGGTGCGTAACTATAGGAGCACCCACAATTTAGGGGGTGGACCGGCAACTCGCCACCGCTCATGCCACGGATTCCTCGATTCCTCCGGGCGCGCAGATGCCCTGTTTTTTGCTTTTAATTCTACGTACACGCCCTGAGGGGACCGAAGGATTGAAGCTGTTTGGGCACTCCTAATGGAAGCCTCGTTCTCCAGGGCAAACAATCGTAGCCGGCCAAGAGTGACGTGCTCCACTTTGGGTAGCCCCAAGACGAGGATCACGAGCTGGGATGGCATCATCATCATCGAGGATGTGCAAGTGAGGTCGCGTGGAGAAAGAGTCAAGGATGTTGAGCAGGCGGTGAAACTGATTGCGCGGGCACGGTTTGGTGAGGAGAACCGCCACCATATTGGTGCCACTGATGTGCTTCAGTGTGAGAATCTGTTTCGCAACCTCCGACCGCAGCGGCTCAGTGAGCGCGCGCGAGCGCGGAGAATTGGCCGCGAGGCGCGATGAGGGGAGAGAGGAGGGGAGACCCCCGCGGGGAGGGGGAGGGGAGACGAAGAGACGAACCTAACGGGCGATGCAAGGAGGGGGGCGTCGGAGCGTGACAACAGAGAGGGAGTCACGCGGGGAATCCTAATGCTAATGGCGGCGGGAGAAAAAAAACGAAACGCAATGCGGGGAGGGGGCATCGGGGCGTGGCGACGGAGAGGGAGCCACGCGGGAAGACCTAACGGCGAGGGAAATGTAGTACAAGTACAAGGGGAAATGAGCAACCACCTTTACCCGCAACCCGCAACACATCACTGAATGGGCGCTCAACTCGGTGATTAACTATAGTTAACTAGGGCTTGAGTTTCCAGAAACTCGATGATTAATCAAAGGTCAAAGGGGGTTTTGAAACTGCCGATTAAAAGTGATTGATATACATAACTGGTTAACTAACTTTAACTGATTCCTAGCCTTGCTTCGTTCCTACGTATTCGCCACTAGTAAAGTGAACAGCGAACAGCCGAGCTGTGAAATGTGATATATTGTAAACACTTATGTGAAAAGTAGCATTATGTGTTATTATTAGTATATTATCTGTCCCCAGATCTGCATTATTGGTATCTGTAGAACATGGCCTCGAGCATTATTTGTATCTGTGGACCATAGCATAGATCTGATACTTCACTCACGAAGGCCGCACGATCCACAAACGAAGAATTCTTGGGCTCGTGGGACGTGGTGGTTAGCCATGCGAGACACGTGCTTGGGCAAGCAAAGGAGCGTCCACTCCCAGATACGAAAACAAACGAGGGTCGCGAGGGAGGCGACCCGTCACAAGAGTCGGGGGACGCGCCAAAGAGAGAAATAAAAGAGTCTTAGAGGAGGAGCGCTACATTAGCAAGTTTAACAACATATGGCTCCACGCCGATACCGACTACCTGGGAGAGAGATCCGGCACCGGGGTCCTACCCCCCGCCGCCTCTGTCGCCGGTCGCCGGCACGAGCCCCTCCAGAAAGGAAGAAGGCTCATGACGGGCCTCAGCCGGAGATCATAAACCCCAGCCGGAGACCATAAACAGCTACATTGTCATTGCCAAAGTTGCATTTGTCAATGCGATTGTTAATTGTCTAGGAACAAGTAATGGCACACACACTCACTCTCATAAACATAGGGGATAGGCTACTACAGCTGCTTGGCGCCCCACAGTTTGGCCACCGCCGCCTCCTCTGTCTTCCGCCTGCGGCTTCGCACCTGCGCTCGCATCTCCGCCTCCGCTTCTTCTTCAGCCAAGGCGGCATGGCTCGACTCGTAAGTGACGCGGAGCCGCGCCATCTTGCGCGCTCGCATCACCTCCGCGGAATCAGGCGAAGAGGGAGGAAGGGCCACGCCACACGGGGGGCTAAGAAGAACCGAAGAAGGGCCGCTGCTGCTTCCTGAACCCCGCTTGGCGTAATCGCGTGCATGGTGCTGTGGTGACTCTAGAAACTGGTGGCCGGGCAATGACAGGCATGCAACGCCATCGTACCTGTGGTTTATGGCGCCATGCCAACGCCCACCGCCGCGACAATCTTCGTATTGCCGCAGCGCGCGCAGCAGCAGGTGCAGCGGTGCAGCCGCGCAAGCTCCAAGTTGGCCATGGTGCCCGTGCCGAAGAGCAACTCCCCACTTGCCACTTGGCCGTGCAGCTCCTCGTGCGCGCGCACGCGCGGCACGTAGCATTCAGTGGGTGCGTGAGTGCGTGGGTGCGTGGGTGCACAGTAGTACACAGCACCGGCAGTGTGGTGTTAACCCGCTGCTGGTACCAACACTTGCAGATTGAGGTGTTAACGCATGTGCCACACCTAGCCACTGGAGGTGTTAACGCAAAGTGGGTCAACACCGGGTAAACGTGAACCCATACGCCCTGGATGGCGGATGGGTGGTTATTCCTTCCCCACGGCAGGGGGGAGTGGAGAGAGGAGAGGGGGGGGGGGGGCTCGTGCCCCCCCCATGGGTGAACCAAGTATAAACATAGTTGGTATCACAGCCGACAATAAAGTCAGCAGTGAACACAATCAGGAAAAAAACAATTTGCACTTGTGACGGTTCTTTTTCGGCTCACTTGTGTCGTATGGATACAGAGTCTCAAATACGCTCCACGCTTCCCGCATCTGCATATTTTTGTGCGCTGTTCTACTTTTCGCCCGTTGCGATGTCTCAGTTGGCGCCTGGTTGACGCCTCCTTGTGGCTGATGGACGACGTATGCAGAACAGGGCTGTGGTATGAAGTGCTGCCCAGCTTAGCGCAATCCAGTAGGGCAGGCACTTTTGGGGTTTGAGCGGCAAGTGCTTGTCCGACATTAGAGGGGTCTAAGCCGGATGGTGGCGTCGGGCGCCAACCTCAATTCCTCCAAAGTCTCTTCACTTGGAAGCAGTCCACCTTCAATGCCAAGGCCTATTGGTGGAACGAGTTCCCAAACTTCATCTTTTGCGAACTCACCATCGCCTCTATTATTGTCGGGTAGCCGCGCCACTTCTTCAAGGGACTCTGCCCACAAAAAGACCTGCGAAATAGGGGCATCCCGTTTGAATCGGCGGACGATGGAGGTGCCAGATGGAAGCACGAGCCGAAGGGTTACAGTCGTCGAGGCTCCGGCCATGGGTTCAGGACGCAGCTCGGCCTCAGCTGCCTCGCGGCGGGCCTCTTGCCGTTCGGCTTTCATCCGCATGCGGTGCTCTGCAACGTCCCGTTGCATTATTGCCTGCCTCTCTGCTGCTTGCTTGTCGGCCTCCGCCCTCTCTGCAGCCTCCCGATCCGCCGCCTCCCGAGCTTCTCGTTCTAGATCAGCACGTAGCGACGCTTCGTAGGCCTCCTGTAATTCCTTTCGCTCCCTAGCTCTCTCCAGCGCAGCACGGTGGGCAGCCGCCTCCCCGCTGCGCTCATGCTGCAGTTCGTGAGTCGCTAGGGCGGCAATGGGAACGAAACGGGTGCATATTTCGCAGCATACGATCTCATCCGACTGGCTTGGCAAGCTGGAGCTTGAGTCCAAGCCGGAGGTCCGTTGCAAGCCCACGCGACGCGTGGGGATCTCGCTCTCGCCGTCCATGTCTGCAACGGAGTCATCTGAGACCAAATCGATTGCTTCAATAGGAGCCGGCTCACGATGGGCTTGCGGACCACGGGAGCTGCTCCGCCTCAGTGGCTCGTCGCTTGAGCGGCCTCGACGAGCAAGCCCGCCGCGCCCCACTCCAGCGAGGGTATGCCCAGAACTCCCACTATCACCAGGCTGACCTCGCTTGGCACGAAGGCTGTGGCTGCGATCTTCCGGGCCACGAGACACTTGTAGAGAGAAGCCTCGGCCGGAGAAGGGTTGCATTGGTTGTGGCGGCGGTTCATCTGATGGATGCGAGTATTCCTCTGTGTGCTGATGTTCATGCTGGAAGGGGCACGCGTTGCCAAGTTCACACTTCTTGCGTTTGCGGCCCTTCCCGTTTCTCCTTGACTGCCCACTAGGAACACTGCCTTTATGGTATGCCTTACCCGGGCTCGACTTGTTGCCCCGACTCGGCATTGCGCTTTGAGCCACGTCGATACCGCTTTCATTGCCAGCTGCACCATCACTCGTCGGGTGGGTCACATCGGGGATTCCACTCACGCGGCGCGTGTTATCAGATGCACAGCAACCCCAGCCATCGGGCACCCACACAAAGAAGTTGCACCTCTCCGGAGCGCTGCGTGGGCAGCAATGGAATTTTCGGCCATAGTTCTTCCCAGTCTTGCTCACCTTCTTAATAGCGGCAGGCTCGCCGTGGCCAGTACATGTGAGCGCGATGCCACCTGCGGCGCCGGCGCAGCCGCATTCCTCTCCACACGACTTGCCCTCCTTCCGGCAATTGCAGGACGCAGAGGCGCAGCAGACACCCGCCTTGTTGGGCATACAGCCGCAGCCATCGCGCCTTCGCCAGCTGAGCTGTGTGGTTGTGCCGGCTGAGGAGCGGCAGGCCATCTATTTGGGTGAACAGGCAGATACGCGTCCAAGGATTCCTTCGTGCGCCTCTCGGCCCGCTGCTTCCTTGCGCCTCCTCGACTGAAGGCAGCAGCAGAGAGGGGAGGGGAGGGGAGGGGGAGCGGAGGCAGACCGCCAACGCCGGATTGAGACAGAGCGAAGGGTAGAACGAGCGCGAGGCTGGTACTGTGTGCTGGGAGGCGCGGCTGGGAGGTCGAGAGGGAGAGAAGGGTGTGAGGATCGAGAGAGCGAGGGCCGGGCGGGGGCGCCACTTTCCCGCGCTCGCTTCAAGCTTCCTCCCTCGCTCCTCCTCGGATATTCTTTTCCCTCCCTACCGTCAATAGACTAGAGTACTCGGTATATTTAGCCACCGCCTTAAGTTTACTTTAGCACCCGAGCCCTTCCTCTCGGTAGATTTCTTAACCATAGATACTACTTTACTTTAGAGGCTGCGGGCGCGCGCGGCGAGCCTCTGAGTCGAGGTTTTTTTGTTTCTTTCTAAAGAGAGCATTCTAAAAGAGAGCAGCATTCTAAGAGTACTTCGCGGGCTCGAGTCGATCAAAGAGGCGCCCGCCCCCCTTCTCTCTCTCTCTCTCTCTCTCTCTCTCTCTCTCCCCCCCCCTCTCTCTCTCTCTCTCTCTCTCTCTCTCTCTCTCTCTCTCTCTCTCTCTCTCTCTCTCTCTCTCTCTCTCTCTCTCTCTCTCTCTCTCTGTCTCTCCATCTCTCCATCTCTCTCTCTCTCCA
>CM030945.1:1701070-1713070 GCA_018136815.1 Isochrysis galbana | reverse complement strand
AATATGCCGCCCGAGCAGCCACGCCAATCGCCGCCGCCGCCCGCGCTCATCGCGAAATCGACGGCCGTGTGTGGCGCCGACGACTACGCTAACGTCACCCGGCCGAACGGGCCGAGCGCCCAACTTTCGAACGCTACCGGGCGCGCTGCCGGCGCTTTCTCGGTCTCCCGCTGGCATAGGATGCCGCACCAGGCACCATATCCAAATATGCCGCCCGAGCAGCCACGCCAATCGCCGCCGGGGGGGGGGGGGAGGAACTCTCTAATCCAAGAAGAACGGCCCTTACCAGCTCGCGCCGTGAGCGGTCCTCGAGAAATAAATGACTGCGACTCGAGTAGCCTGCGCCACCTGGGATACTCTCCTCGCCATTGAGCCACTCCCTTCTCTTCTCCCTCCTGTCGCCAGCCGCCCCTCACCCGTTTGCTAACGCAAACGGGGCCCATTTCTCACTGCATTCCATCGGGGGGGGTGCAAAACCCCCCCTCTCCCTCTCTCCACTCTCTCCCTTCGTCGTCCCTGCGGCGCGTCGCCATGCGGCGCGCCCTGGCCTGCTCTCAGGGGCCCTTTGGGGGCTCCCAGGGGGCCAGCAAGGGCAGCTCAGGGGGCAGTGGAGGCTGGGGCTCAGCCCCTGGCCCCCCCTGCCTCTCCCACGCTCGCCTCGCTGGCCATGGGGGCCGCCCAGAGTCTCCTGTATGCCTGGCGACCAGGGACAGAGGGGGAGTCAGCTCGAGGGCAGGCCCAGCGCGGGCGTGGGAGTGCAGCTCGCGGGCCGCGCCCCCGAAGGGTCTGGGCCAGATTGATGAGTGCCCTGCCCCTGCCAAAGGGCAGGGGCTGGGGTTGATTGTACGGGCCCACCCCGGGGGATGTCCGCGATGGTGTGAGGGGGGCGCGAGGCCCCCATTGTCCCCCACTTATAAAAGTAGGTTGCAGGCAACAGCGATATAGAAAGCTTACGGCGACTCACTAGAAACTACTTGCACCTGGGAGGAGAGAGCATTCTGCATCATCTCCTCATCTCGGGAACAGACTCTGAATGCCACCAAACACGCCACTAGGTGCCCCCGCGTTGCCCCCACGCAAATTTGGTGGGATCATGTTTGAAGATCCTGGCGCGTCGGGAAACATGGATGATTTTTTTCGCGCAATCTCATCGTCCATCCACTTCAGGCTCTTGGCGTCGGCGAAGAATCGCGCATTGCGCAGCAAGCCAGCAGGCCCATTGATCATGTTGTTCACAACCACCGAAAGGTCGGTGGCCAGCACCATACGCTTCGCAGCCTCTTCGCCGTAGACGGGCACCGCAAACTCGAGGAGCTCAGCTTTCGAATTGAAAAGTGGTAAGGAAGAGATGCCAGTAGACTTATCAGTAGTCTGCAAGCCATCGATGCAGAACAGCGGGATCTTGATGTTGGGCTCAAGCCGCGCACCGGCCGGAACCGATTGCAATTGGCTTAGTGCGGAGTCTGCCGCCTTGAGGCGCGTTTTGGGGTCGAAATAGATCTCAGACAGGGCCAAACCTTCAACGCGCACGTTTGAGCCCATCTTTAAGCACATCCGCTCGGCCTCTCGAGCATCCAGGTAGAAGCATGAACAGCTGTCTTGAGCAGTGAGAAATTCCGTGCCTGACTTGAGGCCAAAGACAGGGACTTCGGCGAGTCTCGCCAGCACCTCAGTGCGCGGCAGGACGTCACCGCGGCTGGCTGGCGCGGCACTTCGTGCTCCTGCCACCTTTTTGCTCCGCTTCTTTGCCATGCGCCGCTCTGCTCTCCCCATCACAAGGAGGCGCTGTGCCGCAACATGCGGAGAATACGCTAGTGAGGGTCTGCGGACGCGTACGGCCGATGGGCAGAGGCCAAGAACCGAGGCGGCTAGTCCGAGAGTCAGCAATAGCAGAGCCCGTCGCGCCGACATGCCCTCCACGCAGAGCGCCTGCCCGCACCTCGCCACGACGACGGCGTCCCCGGCGGCGCACCCTCAGCAGACCTCGCTCCGGCTCGAGCTCTTCCTGTCGGGAGATCTCGCGGATTCCTGAATTTTCTGTACTCCTACTCCTACTCCTACTCCTACTTTATAAATGAGTTGTCAAACCTCTGTTCTGGATGTGTGCCGCCGTTTCACATGGAGTACAACATACAACAGAGGAATGGTGGCCAATTTAGATGCGTTTGGGTAGGAGGGAGCTTGCTCGAGTCTAGCATGAGCTATTGCTAGTAGCGAGTGCGTGATGAGCTGTAGCATGAGTCTAGCGACGGCGAAGGATCGAGACACACGTGACACGTGACACGTGAGGACGCAATTCATACCCCACGCGACTAAGAACTGCACTCTATTACAAAAATATTCAGAGACTAAGTTTATACTTGGTTGACCCATGGGGGGGCACGAGCCTCCACCTCTCTCCATGTATCTCCCCACTAATCTTATGATTGGTCGCCATGGAGGGGGGCCCTCGCGCCGCCCCCACTCTCTCGACTCCCCTCATGGCTCATGGCTCATGGGGGGATGGGGGGCGAGAAGCGAGAAGCGAGAACCATCCACCCCCCTTCCCCCTTGCGCTGCCTCTTGGCAGACAGGGGGGACTCACGTACCCAGACTGCACAGACTCTCCCAGAGAGCAAAGAGTTGAGCACAGATCGCACGCCTTGGCCCACGCTGGCCAGCTTGTCGCTCTGACCAAGCCCTCCTCCCCTTGGACCCCCCTGACCAGAAGTCGCGTTCCGTCAAAAGAGGGCCAGGTGATATTTTGTTTTCTCTTATGGCGTGTGCGATGAGTTTTTTACCCGTAATATGCCCTGGGAAAGGGTGGATATTTTCTTTTTTAGTCGTCGAACCCGCGCCGTCTAAAACATAAAACCCGTCACGAAACACCTAAGACCTAAGCATTCCACAACTATGTTTCAGTCGCTATAGACGTCGTTACACGTCTTATGGTTATGGATGGGGGGGTGTTTTCCCGCTCAAGAGCGGGCTCCCCCGTTATTTCACTCACTAGTACAATCCGCGTCTTCTATGGCAATATCCAAGGGATCTGCCTGGAAGTGCATGGTTTCACGGTGATATCGCGCAGCGAAGACTCGACCAATGTTGCATGCCGCGTTGCGATCTCGACCGAGGTGCTTGAGACACTCGGTGCATCTTCGCAGACCACGGATCTTGCGCCTGCGAAGAGCTTCCGTCTCTTGGCACTCGAATGCAGTTCCTCCGCAGGAAGAGCACGTCTGTGAGGTGTTCCTCTCTGGCGTGATGCACACAACGAATCGCCGCGCTAGTTTGCGCAGCAAGCCCACGCCAATTGTTGGCGGTAAACTGCCGCAGCGGACTCTCCCTCGCCCCTGGCGCTCTCGATGCGCTCCCTGCGTGTGCGGCCCGTGGTCGACTACCGCGTGTGCCCGCGTCTGACGACGAGGCGGAGAAAGAAGACTCGAGAGACGACTGGAACGGCGGCAGTGGACGCCAGCGACGTCAGCGAGGACGAGGAGACTGAGGAGGAGGAGACTGAGGAGGAGGAGACTGACGAGGAGATTGGCGAGGACGAGGACGAGTGCGAGGACGAGGACGAGTGCGAGGAATGTGCGGACGACCTGCGCGAGCTGCTGCGCGAGCTCGTCGAGATGGCCGACAAGGAGTGGAGCTCGACTCAGTCGGTGCAAGAGCTCGACGCAGGCAGCAGGAGCCTTCTCTCTCTGGGGGCGATCGATGGTGGGTCGCTGAGATGGGGTGGAGTGGGGGTGGGGTGGGGAGGGTCACCTGAGACAACTCCTGGTTTACGTCGATGTTCACATCACATACTGTAATAACCCACCGGTTTCACGGGGTGTCCCAGGGGGTTCCGCCCGCACTCCGCGCCCAGAGTCCCCCCGCGGAAAGAGCGGACGCACGGTGTGCACTTTCATAGTAGAGGAAAACCTTGTCGTGCGCACGCACGGCGCCCCCGCGGGGGAAACCGATGCACATCGCGCCGTACGCACGCACGGCGTGCACTTGGGTGATTGCGACTCATCAATCACCATCACACCTGCCCCGTGCGAGAACTTCTGTTTTCTTGTCTGTTTATGTAATTGTCAGCCTTAGGCACCACAGGGGCACCGTAGAGGAAAAAGTTGTTATGCGCACGCACGGCGTCCCGCGGGGGGAACCGATGCACATCGCGCCGTACGCACGCACGGCGTGCACCTGGGTGAGCGACTCATCACACCGGCCCCGTGCGAGAACTTCTGTTATCTTGTCTGTTTATGTAATTGTCCGATGCACATCGCGCCGTACGCACGCACGGCGTGCACCTGGGTGATTGCGACTCATCACACCTGTCCCATGAGAGACTTTTGTTATATTGTTGTCCGTTTATGTAATTGTCAGGCCCTTAGGCACCACAGGGCAAGTCTAGTGAGAGTAGAGGTACTAACGCTCAAGAATGTGTTTTTGTTTTCGAGAAATAAGCAACTGCGCCTCGAGTATACCTGCCACAAGGGTATCTGAGACGTCTTGAGCCGCTCCCTTCCCATCTCCCTCCTATCGCCAGCCGCCCCCCTTCGCCCGTTTGCTAACGCAAACGGGGCTCGTTTCTCACCACACTCCATCGGGGGGGGTGCAAATCCCCCCCTCTCCCTCGTTCCATTCTCTTCCGCCCCGGTCCCTGCGGCGCGTCGCCATGCGGCGCGCCATGGCCTGCTCTCAGAGGTCCTTCAGGGGCGCCCAGAGGGCCAGCAGGGGCAGCTCAGGGGGCAGTGGAGGCTGGGGCTCAGCCCCTGGCCCCCCCTGCCTCTCCCTCGCTCGCCTCACTGGCCTTGGGTGCCGCCCGGAGGCCCCTGTCTGCCTGGCGACCAAGGATGGGGGGGGGAGTCAGTACGAGAGCTGGCCCATGCGGGCCTGGGAGTGCGGCTCGCGACCCGCGCCCACTAGGGGTCTGGGCTGAATTGATGAGTGCCTTGCCCCTGCCAGAGGGCAGGGGCTGGGGTTGAATGTACGGGCCCATCCCGGGGGGTGTCCGCGATGGAGAGAGGGGGGCGCGAGGCCCCCATTGACCCCCACTTATAAAAGTAGGTTCTACAACTACTACGTTGTAATGTCAGTATGTACAACACTGCTCACTGCTAACTCATGAGAACAATCTATATTTAACCGCAACAGTTGCCGTCCTCCCACCATATACTTTCACTTTCCGTTGTAGTCCCACAGGTGCGTGTTGAATAACATTCGCAAATTTTTACCCCCCCTTTTGTGATCAACACACACCCTGTACTGAACGCCTAGTCTAGGTTGTACGTTGTACGTTGAGCCGTAGCATAGCACGTATGGAGATCGTAGCAAATGGTAAACAGTCAACAAAATATGTGAGCTTCGCGCGTATCCTCATATGCATACCTTGACGTTGGGGCGCGGCTCGTGTCTTGCATCCAACGCTTGCAGCAGGTAGCAGCAACCAGACAAATCTTGCTTTGCTCTACCGACGCTGCACCACAGTGCGAGCACGCCAAGGGCGTAGCCCCGATGGAGGTTGCCGAGACATTCCTTGGAAGTTTGGCTGAGGCGATGAGCTATGGCCACCGAATAGCACGCGTCGCAAGACTAGGCCTTGTGGGGGCGCGGTCAAAGCGAGAGACTTTGATCGAGAGAAGAAGCCCTGCTCGAGAGCTTCTGCGACTTCGTCATGCGAGAGCTCTCCATGACCCACCTTGACTAGGGCGCCGACAATATTTCGGACCATCTTGTACAGGAAGCGGTCGCCTCTCAATCGGAACATGTATTCATCGTTTGCAAGCTGCCGAAGCTGCACCATACTGAGACAGCACGTGGTATCTACGGGCTTTCCTGCTGCCGCCGCCTCCGCTGCTGCCACACGTTCACTTCCACGGGGAGTATTTGCAAATGCGGCATAGGAGTGGCTACCTAGCAGCAACCTAGCTGTTCGTGCTGCGGCCTGTGCATCCCATTGCGGAGCATTGCGCCGTGGCGGCAGGTGCCATCGCTGACCATGTGCGCCATCGAGCAATGGATCAGCACAGACAGAAACTGAGAGTCTGTACCAGTACTCTTTGCCACAATTGTCGCGCGGGTCAAACGTGGGGGTTGTTGGTGCAGCCCCGTGGATGCGGACTTCTAGAGGGAGCATCTGGTTGGCGGAGTAGACGAGCTGACCGAGATCGTTCGCAGCACTAGATTCCGTGTCGAACGCACAAACCTACGTGCAGGCCACCGCGCAGGTAAACGAATGAGAAGAGACCGAGACCTGCAGAAGACTATGAGGCCTGCGCAGAACAGTATGGGTGAACCTCACCTGGCCGAGCGCATGCACGCCGGCGTCGGTCCGGGAGGCGGCGTCGAGCAAGGGATCGTGCCGAAGGATTCGCGCCAGCGTGGGTCGCAACGTCGAGTCGCGAACGTCGTTCCAGCCTCGGTACGGCGTGCCGTCGTAGGCGACGAGCAGCGCGAGCCGCTGGACCATTCTGGCGGGAGAGGCGGAAGTAAAGAGTGCCGTCCGGCACCCCCGACACGGGGCCAGCTCACTGGGTCCACCAGGCTACCACCACCACCAGGCTTGGTTCTAGAGTAGACTCTATGCGCCAACGCCCCCCGATAGCTATCGGGGGCCCCCGATAGCTATCGGGGGGAAATTTTTTCCCGATCGCCAACAGCCCCCCCGAGAGCTACCGGGGGACCGAGAAAATCCCCCGAGAGCTATCGGGGGATTTTTTATGCCCCGGGGAGCTATCGCGTTTTAAGGCGGGCCCCCGTTTGCTATCGGGGGCGAAAGATTGCCCCCGTTTGCTATCGGGGGGAAACGACGGCCCCCAGTAGCTATCGGGGGGCCGTCCTCGAGCCCCCAGGCGCTAGAGAGAGAGAGAGAGAGAGAGAGAGAGAGAGAGAGAGAGAGAGAGAGAGAGAGAGAGAGAGAGAGAGAGAGGAGAGAGAGAGAGAGAGAGAGGAGAGAGAGAGAGGCAGAGAGAGAGAGAGGCAGAGAGAGAGAGAGAGAGAGAGAGAGAGAGAGAGAGAGAGAGAGAGAGAGAGAGAGAGAGAGGCAGAGAGAGAGAGGCAGAGAGAGAGAGAGACAGAGAGAGAGAGAGAGGCAGAGAGAGAGAGAGAGAGAGAGAGAGAGAGAGAGAGAGAGAGAGAGAGAGAGAGAGAGGCAGAGAGAGAGAGAGAGGCAGAGAGAGGCAGAGAGAGAGAGAGAGAGAGAGAGAGAGAGAGAGAGAGAGAGAGAGAGAGAGAGAGAGGCAGAGAGAGAGAGAGAGAGAGGCAGAGAGAGAGAGGCAGAGAGAGAGAGAGAGAGAGAGAGAGAGAGAGAGGCAGAGAGAGAGAGGCAGAGAGAGAGGCAGAGAGAGAGAGAGAGAGAGAGAGAGAGAGAGAGAGAGAGAGAGAGAGGCAGAGAGAGAGAGGGGGGGGGGGCAGAGAGAAGAGAGGCTGTTAAAATAAAAAAGGAATGATCGTAGAAATAATTTTAATCAATTAAATATAATATTTTTATGAAAATATATGTTACCCCCCAGGAGCCAACGCCCCCCAGGAGCTCCCGGGGGCCCCCAGGAGCTATCGGGGGGAAATTTTCTCCCGATCGCCAACAGCCCCACCGAGAGCTATCGGGGGACCGAGAAAATCCCCCGAGAGCTGTTGGGAGATTTTACGTCCCCCGGGGAGCTATCGCGTTTTAAGGTCGGCCCCCAATAGCTATCGGGGGCGAAAGGCGGCCCCCGATAGCTATTGGGGGGAAAAGGACGGGCGCCGATAGCTATTGGGGGAAAACGACGGGCGCCGATAGCTATCGGGGGGCTGTCCTCGAGCCCCCAGGCGCTATTCCCCCCCGTAAGCTGTCAAGGGTGCCTGTCCCGTTTCGCTGGCAGTCACCTCGTACTCTGTCTCTGTTCATACCTCAATCTTACGGTGCTGTTACGATGAATCTTATGGTCGTTCTTGTGGCGGTGCCTTGCGACTTTTCGACACTACAACGAGACTCTCGTCGGTGAGAGTATCGAGGTAAGGGTGTTTATGGAAGAAAACGCTGGCAGCAACTCACCCAGTAAATCCTTTCTTCTTCTTCATATCGCACTCTCTCTCGCTCCCGCACCGCATGTCACAGATGACGCCCTCACCCCTTCTCAATGCCCCTTCCGCTGCTGCAGGTGTGACACCGCAGCAGTGGGAGGAGGCAAAGAGACTCTTTTATCAGCTGGTGGCTGACTTCAAGAGCCGCGCCATGGATGCCCCAAAACGTGCTGAGATCGTCCACCTTCTCAAGAACTGGGACGTGCTCGATGCCAAGCAGCGGCGTCTCTACGGGGGGGGCAACCACAACTATTGGAAGAGCAAGTACGAGCTCGCGCCCACGCTGCCCAACAAGCCAGCAACTCTCCTCTCTAAGGCCACTGGCAAGCGCGTCGTGGTGTACGAGGAAGCCTTCGACGCAGTGAAGGTGGTCCACGAGAATAGTGAGTGCGCCCGCCTCCCCCCACCCGCCTCCCCTGCCCCTCACACCTGACGCCCTCTTCCTTGCCTGTGCTTGGTAGAATTGCATGCGAAGGATGTGCAGCTGTACAAGGCCGCGGCAGAAGCGTACGGCGACTGTCACGCGCAACATGTGCCTCGCCTTTGTCAAGTGCTGCCCTGTGTGCGTGTCGGCGCGAGTGCGGAAGGCAAAAGCCGCAGGGCACAGACCAATCATCACACACGGCTACAACTCAAGGGGGCAGGTGTGCGGAATGCGTGCGCGTGCGCGTCACACCCAGCACCAACACCCCACCAACGCCTTTCGCGTCGACCCTCCTCTCGTTTGCAACAAGTTCACTCCACATACTGAACAAGTTGACTCCACGCTCAACATGTTAACTCTACGCTCAACAAGTTGACTCCACGCTCAACAAGTTGACTCCACGCTCAACAAGTTGACTCCACACTGGGGCAGGGAGAGAGGGAGAGGGAGGGGGGAGGGCGGGGGCAGGGAGAGAGAGAGGGAGGGAGAGAGAGATGAGGGAGAGAGAGAGGGAGAGGGAGGGAGGTTTCTCATATGTCTAATGGGTGTTGACTCGTAGGTGGATCTCATTGACCTGCAGAGCATGCCGGACCGCGCGTACAAATGGCTCCTTGTCTACCAAGACCACGGGACCAAATTCTGCTCCTCGCGGCCGCTTACATCAAAGCGCCTCGACGGCGTGGCGTGCGCCCTTCTTGACATATTCACAACTCACGGCGCGCCTGCCATCCTCCAATCAGACAACGGCAGGGAATTCAGCGGCATCGCTCATCGTCAAGTCGGTGATCTCATGGAGCTCGATGACAACTTCATCTCCGAGCTCATAGGACATCTCGCTCAGATGTGGCCCGAGGTGAAGCTCGTCAACGGCCGTGCGCGTCATAGCGAGTCCAACGGTGGCGTGGAGCGGCTCAATCAGACGGTGCAGAGGCGCATGAGCGCATGGATGACCGACAGCAACTCAACGTCTTGGGCGACGGGATGCATGCTCGTGCAATGGGCAATCAACACGACCTACTCGAGCGCCATCAAGATGACGCCGTACGAGGCCACATACGGGCAAAAGCCCAGGGTCGGCATCGCGCAGCTACCCATGGACCCCGAGTTTCTTCAGAGGATCGTCACGGAGAGAGAGCTCGCCGACGTGTTGCACCGTTTGGGCTACACGGAAGTGAGTGACGTCGAAGGCAACGAGGGGGTGAAGGAGGGGGGGGACGGAAGCACTAGTAGCAGCGCAAATGCCGAGGAGGAGGACAGCGTCGAGAATGAGGGTGCCGAGATCGCAGGGGGGGTGGTTGAGCGGGATAGTCACGCGGGAGAGTTGGAGGAGTCTGCAATAGCCGGCCCATTGGATGGGGACATGGAACGTCCGCCGCCCGCTACTCCTGTCACGAGAGCAGAGGCACATGAACCCCCAGTGAGGCGAACAAGCCCGCGCCTGGCAGGAGGAGGAGGACAAGAAAGCCTGCGTGCTTGAGGCTGAGGGGACTCAGCCATCAAGGATTGAGAGGAGCGGAAGAGAGAGGAGAGAGAGAGAACAGCGGGCATACGAATGGCAGTGGGGAAAAAGGAAGGCGAGGCAGTGGAAAGCGGAGGCTTGATGAGGCGGAGGCGAGGCGAGAGGCAAAGGAATGGCGAGGGAAGGCAGGTTGACCGCGCTCGCCGCCATAGAGGGGAGCCATGCTCATCCCATGGGTCGGAGCGGGCTGGTGAGTGAGACGGGCATGTGCACCATGCGCATGCGCATGTGCGGGCTTGTGCACGGTGCGATGACTTGCGAGATGTGTGGCGAGGGCGTGCGGGTGAGTGAGGGTTGTCTTCAAACTGTCGAATCAAGCGAATGCTTGATCGTGGCAAGTCTCAGCGGGGCTAGGGGCACGGAGTGAAGAGAAGTCTTGAGAGAGGGGGGAAAAGGGCGCGCTACATCGCGACGAGGACCCACGAGACACCACCCCACATCACTCACTCACCAACAAGAAAACTCCGAAAGCTAACGCAACATCGCACAAACAAACCAATTAAACGAGAGAAACGAATGCAAATTCGACGTGCAATGCGGCGGAGCTTCGAGACAACTCATTGGCGAAAACAAAACTCACTCGATTTTCTTTACACACACCTCACATCGATAGAAGCACCGCATCCGCCTAGAGTATATAAAATACTCTGGATGCGACAGCCACGAGGGGCCAGGACGAGCGATCCAGGCGTGCCTGTCAGTGGGAGAGTGGGTCAGTAGGGCAGTGGCCTCCTGGCAAGCCATCAGGCATGCCAAGAGGATGGGTGGTTCCTCGGTTCCTCCCCCATGGCAGGGGAGGAGTGGAGAGAGGGGGGGGCTCGTGCCCCCCCATGGGCGAACCAAGTATAAACTTAGTTGTCGGCTTTGTGGTCGAGGCCGTCCCTGCTGCAGCTATAGTAGCGGCCGCATCACGTAGTCGTAGTGCCATGTATGAGTGGAGAGTGATTAGCGTTCCGACGCTATAGCGATGGCCCCTCAATAATGTCGAACACTACGACGACAAATGTCACAGACATGCGACATACTTACATTTTTGGGAAGAATACAACTCATGTAGAGTGAGAGGAGACGCATTGGCATTGGGCATGGGGATCCATAGTGCATGATGCGCCATCTACACGACACGGGTTTATAATTCTGGCAGGCGGGGGAGTGGGGAATTCCACGATGAGCAATGGGCCGCAGCGTGGACGCAACCTCCGACCTCGGCTGGTGGTACAGATGGCGCACGACGAGTTACGATGGTTTAGATCGACCGGTGTCTAGTTCACGGAGTCGAGCAAGGGCCATGTTAGGGAGCACAGCCTCCCAAGAGAGTCAAAGTAAATGGTGGGCACATCGGAGAAGGTGCCGGCGACCGAATGTCCATGAGACCCTCCACTCTCGTGTTTTACTTGGTTGAGAAGAAGACGACGATTCCCGTCAGATTATCCGCTGAGTCGCCGAAAGCTTCTTCGCCCTTTGCGCGCGAGGTGTCCATGAAATTTAGTACGAGTTGGCGTCGGGCATTCGAGGAGGGGAGTAGAGCCATTCCCTTGACGAGCTCGGCCATCGCGTCTTCAAAAGTCCACAAATCCCAAACGCCATCACTGGCCACACAGAGCACTGCCTCCCCGTCGGCGCCGAGCTCAGCAGCAAGATCGCGCACGACAACCTCGGGTCGCCAAGTGATGCCGTATTGCTGGGCCGGGGCGGGGGAACGGGCATTGTCGCATGAATACGACATGTGAGTGAGGCGAGGACTCAGCACACCCGCCGTAGGCCACCTCACCTGGTGGTAGAAGTCGCCGAGGGAGCGCGTCACGTTGAGCATCATTTGGCTAAACTTACCGCTCTCCGGAGTCATGATCACAGCGCTACGATCTCCGCGTTCGGTCTTGAAGCCACATCCAGTCTGAAGAGGGCATAGCCGATGTGAGCGCCGACCCCCTGATAGTGGTGTAGGTGCCAGTTGCGAACTCTTTCTTAACGGACACGATAGGCTCGACAGGAAGCGAGCGCTTTCCGCTGAACTCACCTC
>CM030945.1:1682776-1700970 GCA_018136815.1 Isochrysis galbana | reverse complement strand
CTCTCGCATCTCCAAGTGCTGGAGGCGCTGCCAAGTGCTGGAGTGGAGTCGCGTCTCCAATATGTGCGCGACGGGCAAGGAAGGCTGCGCCGTGCGGGGCATGGCAAATAGCACCGAACTGCTCGTGGAGGGTAAAAGTGAGAGTGGCGTGTGCGACGGCCCATGGCTGAAAAAATCTTGAATAGGTTCAGTTATAGGCAACTAACAAAACTACTAGTACTAACAAAACTAATCCCGAAGATTCGAGGCTAAAAATTAAAACCACAAAAGATTTATTAGTGCTTAGTCGTGAGCTTGAGCTTACTGTTACTGACGTTCATCGCCTCAGCGTAGGTGCACTAGTACTAGGTAAGGTACGCGCGACGCACGCTCTACGCTGGGGCAAGCGAGTCGTCAATCGTAGACTCGGCCATTAGGCGCGGATCTGAGAGCCGTTGAGTTGGAGTTGGTAGCACTCAAAGACTCTCGGTAAAAAAGTAATATAATCGGCAGGCCCCTTGCCTGCGAGACCAGATGAGGATCCTGGCGTGGGGGCTGTCTGAGTGTGGAGGGAGGAGCGCCCCGGCTAGCGCAGGTAGAAAGCTAGAGAAGAGCTGGGTGGCATAAGGGAGAAGGGTGCTTGCGCTTGCCGCGGCAAGGAGTCCTGTCATCTTGAGCCTAGATGGGAAATACGTATTTACCGTATTTGGCCTAAGGCCAAATACATATGTATTTTGCTGTATTTGAAGCGCGTCCTGGGATGTGGGATGTAGGCCTCGTATGTATTTGTAGTTGGCTGTATTTGCAGGTCCAAGCACCGTACTTCCCCTAAGATGTTGCAACAGTACTAATATGAGCTTACACTGTTAGTAACAGCGTAACAGCTCCAAATGCCAAAACACTGATATCAGTATCAGTTTTTAGGACTATTGTTAAAGCGAGGGTTCTACTATTAAAAGGGTCTTCTACCATCAATTACAAGCGCGGCGCGCGAACAGAATCCCGGTGGCCAGGTGGCGAGGGCGGCCCAGGCCCAGCTCCTCCCTCCCTCGCTCTCCCCTTCACCCTTCATAGCTTCCATTCCCCCACTTGCGTGCGTGCTGGCGCTCGCCTCCGACAATGAGGCGGAGGGTGGCGCCCTCGCCGCGCTTGGAAGCCCGTCGCAAATCTCCCGGGCACGCTCCTGGAGTGGTCGGCTGTGGATGAAGCGTCTGGGCGGAGCGCGTAGCGCAGGCTGCGCAAGTGGCGAGGGGCTGCCACATCGCGATGGTGCGCTCCAAAGTGGCATGCAGGTAGTGGAGAGGGCGCGGCTGGCGCGGTCAGAAGTCGCGCGCGCGCCCCCTCGCGCTCATTTCGAAGCTGGAAGCTGGCCCAGCAGGATCCTCGCGCACGCGTAGGGGGGTCTACCTTCAACACGATACTCGTCAACATTCTACAGAGCCAAGCGTCACTACGACTTCGTCTCGAGTCAAAACTTCGCCACCGCTTGTGGAAGAAGGAGACAACTCCATCGGTGCTCCCCTGCCTCGGCCAAGTTCCCTTCTCAACCTTTGCCCGCCGCGCCGTTCTCCGTTCCGCCGAATTCGGATTCCGATCCCGTACCCAATACGCCTGTTCCTGTCCCGTCTGTCAAGCCTGTTTCTGATCCCCAACCTCCACCCACCGTCGCGGTCGACAGGCGTAGGTGACTCGCTGCAGGCCAGGGAAGAGTCGTCATTCCAACAAATGTTACACCGTCTTGATCTTGTCTTGGAACGTCTCATCTGGGCGGGCCGTTATATTATCCCCCCCCCCCCCCCGCGCGCGAGGTTCTTCTCCTCCACGCGCGGTTCGTTTCCTCCGGCCGTCGTTCGTTCCCCCACCGCGCGCGCTGTTTCCCCCCCTCGCTTCGATTCCTCTCGCGATTCCTTCGATGATTGCCTCCATCTCGTCCGTTCTTCTTCGCGATTCTCGCGGAGGGGGTACCGACGTTTAACGTTAGTTTCGCCGCGGTTTCGGTAGAAGAAAGGAAGAACGAATGGCACGCGCCTCGCGTCTCGCGTCTTGTTTCGTCGCCCCTTGCTCGTCTCTTGTCTAGAAGGTCTCTCCGCATATCGCCTTCTTCCCCCGCGCGAGTTTGGATCTCTCCTCGACCCTCCGCATTGGCTTCAGTGGACGAGTTTCACTTTAACGATAGTTCGAACCCTTCGTTTGCGTAGTTATGCGCTCTCTTTCCGTATTTCTTCGCACATGGCGATCGATCGCGACCTCAGCCTTCGCCGCGCGGGAGGGGTTTGTTTATCGTATGATTCCGGAGTGTTTACGTTTGTTGTATTCCTGCCCATCTGAAGGCTGTAGGCATGAATATTCGTGTAAGGTACGCGCTCACAATTACAATTGAACAGTTCCCCGTGTTGCCACTGACGCACAAGACACACAGATTCGGATTCCCCATGGTCTCAAGTCCAGGTTTGCAGATTTTGGTCTCGAAATTTGCGATTCGAATTTTGTTTTTGCTGTTACTATAATTGTTGGCTCGTTTAAGGTAATAAACCGGCATGACTTCGACTTCTCGTTCCGCAGTTGCTCTGCGAGACTCTCTCTCTCTCTCTCTCTCCGTCCTCCTCTCCTCGGCGACGGAGGGAAGTTTCGTCCAAAACATTCTCCGGTCCCAGGATGTTCCGTGGGGGTCGTTTCACGAGCCACCGCGTATCGAGTCCAAACACAAGCTGACGCCGAAGCCCTCGACGACAGCCACTGTGTCCTTGTCCGAGCCACCGTTCCGAGTCTCGCCGCAGCCGGCCTGCCACTCCAGCAGGCTGCACGCCGCCGAGCCGATCCCTTCCGTTTCCGTTCCGAGTCCGAGTCCAATCGCACAAGACAGTGCATCCCGAGCCCGCGTAATCAAGCCCGTCACCGAGTCCGAGATTTCGGCCGCACCGAGCCAACCGGTGCTGGCCACCGTGCCCCTATTGTCATCACAAGCTTCAGCTTCGTCCTCACCGACGGTTGCGACGCCAGGGGGCTTCACCTTTGAGCCGGCCCCGTCCGTTCCCATTTCGAAAGTTAGCCCTGTTATTGGCGTCCAGCACGCCAGAAACGACGAGTCCGAGTCCGAGTACAAATTAACGTCACCGCGGAGTCCGCGGTCGACCACCGGCGTTCCCACGCCACCCCATCAACCGAGAGCCCTGGAGGAGCTTGAACAGCCGTCTCCTAGCCCCTCTCAAGTCGCCGAGTCTTCCGAATTCGAGTCTGAATCCACCGTAATTTCAGCGGTCCATCCACCCGCTAGCCCGAGCCAAGTCCTCCGAAGAATGCTTCGCATTGCAGAACCTCTTCGGCCACTACCCACGCCAGCCGCTGCCGCAGAGCCACCACCCTGGCCCCAGCCTTCCCCGCAGCCGGCTTCTACGACAGCCACGTCCCTTCTTTCGCCGGCGCCGACCCCGCCGACGACAGAATGCAACGACGTCTCCTCTTCCGACGTGACCATGGAGAGTGACCACAACTCCTCTGCACGTCGAGGAACGGCGGCCTCCCAAACCGAGCTTCTACGCCCATTGAGCCAGCCCAACCGAGTCCCTGAGCCATGTCCTTCATGTCTCTCACCGGTGGTCTCGCGGCCGAGGCGTCCGTCGCCGCCGTCCGACACCCCACTTCTCCGAGTTTCTTCGTCAATCCCGTCCTCCGAGCCCGTCTCTACGTCGTCGATATCCGAGTCTTCTTCCATTCGTCCTACGTCGCTGCGGCCACCGGTCGCCGCCTCCGAGCACTGCCTGCCTCTCGATACCACTGCCACCACCATCATGCGCGTGGCAGCGATCAATGCGTCCGCGATCCAGTCCTTCGATTCCTCTCGAAACAACTCCGATGTCGGCACCCGCGATGATACCCCGTCACCCGCTCTCCACGCTCTCGCCTCTCTTCGTGCACGAGCGAGCGGCTCTGCGGTGGTATTACCTCGGCACCTCACGGAGGCAGCCCAAGAGCTCCGCCGGCCGCGCAGTGGCACCTTAGCCTCGCCTGCCGCCGCGCTACCCAAGCACTTCGATGAGCTTTGCGCTGAGCTCACGAAGACGAGTCAACAAGTCCAAGACGGGCTGACTTCTGGCTGTCACGCCCCACGAGTTCTCGTCGTTGGTGAGACTAGCGGCGTCGTCTCCTCCATGTTCCTACTCGCCGGAGCTGATGTAGCTACGTGCGATTTATATCCTTCCGAGATTGACTACGTGCCCCACTTCCAAGGCGACGCGCTTCATGTCCAAAACCTAGGTTGGGACCTAGTCATCGCCCACCCGCCCTGCACGTACCTCTCCGCCGCCAGCAGCCAATGGCTTTCCCAAGAACCCGGACGTCGTGCCGCTCTTGAGTCGGCCGCCCGCGTCTTCAAGTCAATGGCCTCCGCCACTGCTCCGTTTGTAGCGGTTGAGAACCCTCGGATGCATGCGGAAGCTCGCCGTTTAGTCGGGGGGTTGACCCCGACCCAATTCGTCCAACCCTGGGAGCACGGCACTGGACACCAGAAAGCCACCGGGTTGTACCTCACCAAAGGGCTGCCGCCCCTCCAGCCAACTTGCGTCGTGGATGGCCGTGAGTCGGCCATGGCTAACCTCTCTCCTTCACCGCACCGTGGCGCTCTTCGCAGCCGCACCTACGTCGGTGTAGCTGGAGCGATGGCGATCCATTGGATGCCGGTTCTTCTTCGACATTTGAGCCAACAGCGAGACCAGACGTCGACGAAGAAATTGTCCGCGTTAGAGCTACTCGCTTGCGCGCGGTGCAGCCTATTGGACCGGCCTTCACTTAGCTCGACCGAGGCTACCGCCTACGAGCCGTGGTCGGCTCTTCATCGTTATGAGAGGGGGAGGGAAACGAGTGAAGTTTCTTCCGACCCCGTTGTTTCCCGTCCATCTACTCCCGAGTCAGACAACCACGAAGACCAAAAAGAAACCCACGATAACCACGACAACGACACGCCACTCCACGCCTCCGAGTCTACACTCCACGACCCATTCTCTCCATGGACCGCCCCGCCTCCGGCACGCGCGAGCTCGCCGCGTCCGACGACGCCGACGACTCTCCGGAAGCGGCGCCAACAATGGCAATCATTCGGAGTGAACGGGGACCAGAAATGGTCCAACGTCACGCTCGAAACCGCTGACGAAATAAGAGCGCAAGCTCTAGCCGGACGAAACGCCGACGAGGAATCCGACCTCGCCGCTGCCGTCCGAGCGCCGATCGAGTTCGTGGAAGCCAAAGGCATCCGCGCCGAAGAGCTAGCCTCATTAGTTCGAAGACCCAAGACAGAAGCCCAAGCCCGTCTCGAGAAAGATTGGGAAAAGATGTCCGACCACCCGAGGCACCCCACCGACAAGAGAGGCCTGGGATACACTAGTCCCAAGCTATCACCCTGCACCGCTACCAACGAGGACGACGCCTCTAGACCCTCTGCCACGATAGCGGCAGTCGGATTACCCGAAGAGACGACGATCACCACGACGACGAATTCACCCGAGCAACCACGCTGTCGACCAACCCCGTCCCCGTCCGACACCATCGCACACGTGACCGCGCACCGACCGGATAGCGTCGTGGATACCCTACCATCTGCCTACCCAAGGCATTGCCTATATGTTCGAGACCTAGTGGTCTGCCGCTCCGGCGAGGCTACCGGCAAAGAAGGAGTTATCTTAGCCGACTCCGCTCTCACGGTCAACAGCACACTCGCTGACACCGGAGCTGGCCCGTCGGTCGTGACCACTTCCCTCTTGTCCAGCCTACCCAAAGACGCATGCGTCGAGCGGCTGCCACAAGCCGTAGTGACACCGCTTCACGGTCCGGACGGCCTGCCTCTTATCACGCGAGGCAAGGCTCGAATCGTCTTCTCCGTCGGTGGATTTCTCTTTCGTCATACGTTCATGGTGATTGAAGGCAACCCGATGCTGCTGCTCGGGAACGACTTCTTAGCCACGCACGCCGCTTCGATTCAGCTCGCCTCCGACAGCGCGGACGGCTCTATCACCCTCGGTGCTCCATCCACGGTGGCTCCTCTTGAGGTTAATGGCAGTCCAAGCCCCGACGCCCCGCCGATCTTTCGCGTCTCGACGTCACCGATAGCGATGGTCCCTGTCAGCCTGACTTGTGCACAAGTCTGTCCGACCTCCGCGAACCCAATTACGACTGACTTCTTCCGAGGGCCTCAGGCCGCCGAAAACGACAACCAGCTAGTCTCCGAGCCTCTCTTCAACACGGCCGATGAGTTTGCCGCCAAAGCGCCGGCATCATGTGGCTCCGAGTACCTCCTATATACCCACGAACCTATCACGATCCCGGCCTATCATCGGGCAACGTTTCACGTCCGAATTCCACTAGCTCTTCGAGAACACGAAGATTGCGCCATGCTCGTGGACCGACTACCTACGCGTGAAACGATCGATAGCTCTCCTCTCGTCATCCCTCAAGTAGAGAGGCCGAACTCCAACCACACCATCGCGATTACGGTGGTCAATACTGACCCCAAACCTCTACATCTTCCGTCGTTCCATCCTGTAGCTTCGTTACAGGTTCGATTCAAGATTCACGCTGGAACTTATCGCCGCGTCGGTGACGTTAACTCGCCGGATGTGATTGAGTCGCTCGACGAGGACCAATGTAAGCTCCTCGAGGCAGCCAAGATCGACCCCGAGGGCCGTCTCTCGATGCCCCAACGTGAACAAGTTCGTCGTCTACTGGCCCGACGTATCGCTGCTTTCGCAATTGACCCGACCAACCCGAATCACACTCACGTGATGGAGGTAGAGCTACCGCTCAACCCCGGAGCCGAAGCTCACCGCCACGCACCGTCTAGAGTTGGACGAGAGGGTGAGAAGATCATAGAGGACGAAGTTTGCAAGATGGAGTCCGCGGGCATCATTAGGAAATCAAATTCGTCGTGGGCCTCTCGAGTCGTGCTAGTCACTAAGAAGGATGGCTCCGTACGTTTCTGCGTAGATTATCGCGACGTCAACTCCAAGCTTCGTCTAGAGGACAGCCCTCTTCCCCTCACGGTAGAAGCCATCGACCGATTGTCGTCCGGCCAAGGCAACCTTGATTCTCTATTCCTTTGCACCCTGGACCTGGCATCTGGTTTCTGGGGTATACCGATCAAAGAGTCCGATAAACATATCACCGCGTTCACTACTCATCGCGGCAAGTACGAGTTCAATTACTTGCCTTTTGGTGTTCAATCCGGTCTCTCGTATATGTGCCGCCTCATGGACGCCGTTCTCGGTGGGCTGGCATGGGAGATTTGTATGCCATACTTGGATGATGTCGGCGCCTGGTCGACAGGCGTAGGTGACTCGCTGCAGGCCAGGGAAGAGTCGTCATTCCAACAAATGTTACACCGTCTTGATCTTGTCTTGGAACGTCTCATCTGGGCGGGCCTCACTTGCAAGATGTCGAAATGCGTTTTCTTTGCCACCTCGGCTGAATATCTCGGCCACGTTGTTTCGCGTGAAGGTCTTCGGATGGATCCCAAGAAAGTGGAAGCCGTCTCGAAAATCGACCCTACCCAAATCAACTCTATCGAAGCCGTCCGTTCTTTCCTTGGACTGTGCTCGTACTACCGCCGTTTTATACGCCGTTTTGCGATCCGTGCAGCGCCGTTAACCGCTCTCACGCGGAAAGGGTGCGATGTCCCGGTCGAGTCGCAAACAGAAGCCTGTCGCCAGGCTATCGAAGATCTCAAGCAAGCTATCTGTGAAGAACCCGTACTCGCACCTCCTCGAGACGACCGTCCTTTCCTCGTTAAGACCGACGGTGCTAGCAAGCTCGGCATCGCCGGCGTCCTTGCTCAGAAAGACGACGAAGGGAGAGAGCGCGTTGTTGCATACTACGGTCGTAGTTTGAGTCCGGCTGAGCGCCATTGGACAGTTACTGAAATCGAACTTCTAGCAGCGCTAGAATCGATCCGAAATTGGAGGCCGTATCTTTGGGGTCGCCACTTCACCCTCGTCGTAGACCATTCAGCTTTGCGCTGGCTTCACACGATGAAAGATCAAGTCACCGGTGGTCCAGCCTCGCGCCTCATGCGATGGGTCCTGAAGCTAGCCGAATATCGATTCGACGTCGTGCACAAACCTGGAGTCACTCACTGGGACGCCGACGGCTTATCCCGCCTAGTTGCTCTCGAGCCCGATCACGATCCTCTCCATCTCGAGGAGAGTGACGTCCATTCTTTCGATTCTTCCGAAATTCACGACATAGTTGCCGCCGCGGTTACGTCATCCACCCTCACCGCTCGCCGCCAACAAGCAAACGATAGGCTCGCTCGTCAAGCATCGGAATCTTCGGAGTCGATTACCTCCTCGTATCTCGATGTGGGCGTGCCTCATGCCGACGAATTGCGTCAAGCGCTCTCTACCGACGAGTTCGCTAGCTCGATCATTTCTGAACTCGGGTCGATCCTTCCGAAAGCTTCCCCTTCGATCGACTCTAGCTCGTCGTCGAAGAAAAGGTCCCGATTCCTGCTTCGCGATGGCCTACTCTACTACCGATCCTCAAAGGCGGAAGAGGCTCCTCTTCGTTTATACATTCCGGAGTCCCTTCGTGACACGTACCTCCGCGCCTACCATGACCACCTTGGTCACCCAGGTGCGACAAGGATGACTACCCTACTTCGTTCTCGAGTTTACTGGCCTGGCCTATCCGCCTCTGTATCGGAGTACGTTCGAGAGTGCCATGAATGCACTCTTGGCAAACCGTTACCGCGACCGCTCGCCCATCCATCCGGTCTTTCTATCGGATCCTATCCTTTCGACGTCGTCTATTGCGATATTCTTTCGATGGCTCCCACCCACGATTTCGTATCCGGCCGCTCCGGTTTTGATAAGCTGATTGTTTTCGTCGATTCTCTCTCTCGTTGGATTGAAGCTGAGCCTTGCAACGGTAACCCCTCGTCCGCAAAATGTCTGGACGTCTTCATGCGTCTCATCGTATCTCGTTATGGAGTCCCTCGCCAACTTCGAACCGACGCCGGCTCGAATCTTTGCTCTCGGTTAGTGGACCTAATTCTCAAAGCGACTGGCACGGACTTGAGCACTACTGAAGCCTATCGCCACGAAGGCGTAGGGCTAGTGGAAAGAGCTCAACAAACTCTCCTCACGATGACTCGAGTCTCCAATGAAGGCGGCGCCCATTGGGTCGACCACCTTCCGTTTCTTCTCATGTCTATGCGAGCGACCGCCGGTCGCGTCGTACCCAAGTCACCCGCGGCTATCTTGTTCGGTCGGGAGCTTCGTCTTCCAGCTCAACTTGCTGACCCTGCTCCTGTTCTCGAGTTCCTTCCATCTAGGCCTCCGTCCGATGCCGTCATTTACGCCACCGAGCTCAATAAGAAGCTTCTCGAGTCGTGGCGTTCCGCCCTCGAAAGTACTCAAGAAGCCCAACGCGAATCGATGCGCTCCGCCTCTCAAAAGTCTAAACTCGGTGTCACCTTCAAACCAGGAGACAGAGTTTGTCGTCGAATCCCTGGCCACGCCAACAAACTTCAATATCTCTACTCCGGTCCCTACCGAGTAGAAGAAGCCATCTCGGCCACTCGCTACCGTCTACGCGATCTCGAAAATCGTCAAGTCAAGGATGAAGTTCACATTTCCAATCTTCGTCCGTACTTCACCGTCACCGATTCGTCTCCGCTCGCTGAAGATGAGTACTTGGTCGAAGAGTTACTCGATCGCAAGGGCGATGGAGTTTCATTCAAGTATCTCGTCAAATGGCGCGGCTATCCTCGTTCTGAAGCTACTTGGGAGTCTCGAATTGAGTTGCTTCGGCGTTGTGCTGATCTAGTTGAGTCGTACGACACCACTTTCGACCGCCGTCCGGTTCAACCCCAAGCTCACTCCGCTGTAGACTCCTCTTCAAGTCCAAGCTCAAGTTCCCAATCCAATCAAGTTATTCCACGTCGAATTCAAGAGACAAGTCGTACTCCTCCTGATCTGCCTTCGAGTCGTACTCGTTCTCGTTCACAATCGTAGCGCTAAGTCGACCGGAAGTGGATGATTAGCGTCGCGTCAGCGCCTGACCCAGCGCAACTGCCCGAGCAAAACTCCTGTAAAAGGGAGAACGTGGTAGGACGTGGCGTACGAAATCGGGGGCCGCCGCGCTAAGCTGCCGATTTTGTGCTCGCTTTGGATCCATGGGTTAATCCTCCTCTTCTAAGTCTCTCGTCTCGTATGGTTAAATGAACTCTCTTGGCTCGACATCGGGAGACGTCTCGATTTAAGTCGGGGGGTGTTGTATTCCTGCCCATCTGAAGGCTGTAGGCATGAATATTCGTGTAAGGTACGCGCTCACAATTACAATTGAACAGTTCCCCGTGTTGCCACTGACGCACAAGACACACAGATTCGGATTCCCCATGGTCTCAAGTCCAGGTTTGCAGATTTTGGTCTCGAAATTTGCGATTCGAATTTTGTTTTTGCTGTTACTATAATTGTTGGCTCGTTTAAGGTAATAAACCGGCATGACTTCGACTTCTCGTTCCGCAGTTGCTCTGCGAGACTCTCTCTCTCTCTCTCTCTCCGTCCTCCTCTCCTCGGCCGACGGAGGGAAGTTTCGTCCAAAACATTCTCCGGTCCCAGGATGTTCCGTGGGGGTCTCTCTGCGCTCCGCGAGGGAAAGGACGCGATCTCGCTCCGAGATCACCCTCGCGCCCTCCCACGCTGCCCCGCCGTGCCCTCGGTCCCTCGCCCCCCGCGGCAGGTTCTTCCTCTCGGCGTGCCATCCGTCGCCTCCGGCCGTTATATTATTCCCCCCCCCCCCGCGCGAGTTTGGACCTCTCCTCGACCCTCCGCGTTGGCTTCAGCGGACGAGTTTTCACTTTAACGATAGTTTGAACCCTTCGTTTGCGTAGTTTTGCGCTCTCTTTCCGTATTTCTTCGCGCATGACGAGCGATCGCGACCTCAGCCTTTGTCGCACGGGGAGGGTTTGTTTATCGTATGATTCCGGAGTGTTTACGTTAGTTTTCTGAGCCCAAGGTCGTTGGGGTTTGGGTTTCTTGTGAGTGATTTTGTAGCAACTTCGTCGAGTCCCACCGTGTTCCCAAGCGAGTCCCCCCGAGTTCCCGAGTCTATACCCCGAGTCAACGAGTCAATACAAGCCAAGCACGCGCCTGAGCCACCCCCAGTCGCCTGCCACCACCTCCCACAAGCCTCCTTCCACACTTCCGCGCCCTCCGTGCGTCGTGCGTCGTGCGTCGATCACCATGCCCGTAGTCACCCCCGAGGAAAGCTCCATGAGCTCCCCGCAAGAACCGCATTCCGCGCTAGCTGCCGGCGCGCCCTCGCAGGCCATCTCCAAGAGTGAGATGAGCCTTGCTCTGACAACGTTAGTCTTCTAAGCCCAAGGAATTTGGTTTTTGGTTTCTTGTGAGCGGTTTTGTAGCAACTTCAACTTCGTCGAGTCCCACCGTGTTCCCACGCGAGTCCCCCCGAGTTCCCGAGTCTATACCCCGAGTCAACGAGTCAATACAAGTCAAGCACGCGCCTCAGCCACCCCTAGTCGCCTGCCACCACCCCCTACAAGCCTCCTTCCGCACTTCCGCGCCCTCCGTGCGTCGTGCGTCGTGCGTCGATCACCATGCCCGTAGTCACCCCGAGGAAAGCTCCATGAGCTCCCCGCAAGAACCGCATTCCGCGCTAGCTGCCGGCGCGCCCTCGCAGGCAATCTCCAAGAGTGAGATGAGCCTTACTCTGACACCAGGCGGGCATGGGTAGGCAACCCAAGAAAAGGATAGACTTAAACGACCTAAGGCCCGTCTTCAGTATGAACAACAAGGGTGGGATCAAACCCAGCGAGGAACTGGTTGAACTAGCCACCAAGCTGAAATTAGCACACGCCGTCGAAGAACCCAAGAAGCAACTAAATACAGGCGAATAAGCCGACGAGGCAACGACAAAAAGGACCAATAGCGGCACCACGGCTCCGGCAAAATCAAGATGAGCAACGCGAGACCGGGCGGACAGGCATGTCAAAGGCAATGACCCATAAGGCCTGCCCGGCCCCCACACTCCGAACCAGGCCTTAGGTAGCGCACCGAGGCCGGACCCCGGAAACCGAAGAAAAAGGAACGAAGGGGGGCAGGGAAAGAGGTGGAGAAAGGGAAGTTAAGGGCGGTGTTGGTAGTAAAGGGGGTTCCCGTCAATAGTAGGTGTGTAGCCCAGAATCTTCAGATTTTTTTGTTTTTTTTTGGCGTGCCAAGAGGAGAATATGGTAGAATATGGTACAGATTAGCGTTCAGTAGGAGTAGGGGAGCTTGGCCTCCCAACTCCTTCTATACTCAAAGTATTGTAGTAGCAGAGCGCTGAAGCAGTCTGCGCGTGGAGAGGGAGGGAAGCTCAGGGAGAACCAGAGCGAGAGAGGCCGCTCCTCCGAGAGCGCGCTCCGTCGCCAAGGAGCCTCGCGCTGCGCGCCGCTTCTCTCACGTTGCTGTCGCCCTGCGTGTAGCAGCGGCTGTTCTCGCTGTTCTTCTCTTGGGGTGGAGAGGGGGGAGGGGAGGGGGAGGGGGAGGGAAGGGGGGCGCGGCCGCCGTGTGTCTTTGACGTCACCGAAAGGAGCGAAGAGAGATGGGAGTTGGGGGGGGGGGGGGGGGGGGGGGGAGAGAGAGAAGTTGAAGGAAGAAGAGAGCAGCACGGAGAGAGAGGATTTGAGAGAGAGAGAGAGAGAAGTGTCCGGTGGAGAGGGAGAAGAGAGAGAGGGACATTCTCCTCTCTCTCTCTTCTTCCCTAACAAACCCTCCTACTCTCTCGGCTGGTGTGGTGGGGTCCCTTCTTTCGAGAGACCGTAGTCGACGGAGATGAGAGAAAGTTTGCACTCTTCCGTCTCTAATCTATACGCAGGGAGAGCGCCGACGATCCGTCCGCCCGCGTCGTCGGCGCGGACTCTCTCTACTCTCCCCCCCCCCCCCCCCCCCCCCTCTCTCTCCTCTCTCCTCTCTCCTCTCTCTCTCTCCTCTCTCTCTCTCCCCCCCTCCCTCCCTTCCTCTCCCCCCTATTCTTCAACTGGCCGGCCAAATTCGCTAGAGAGCTCCAACCGCCCCCCCCCCTCTCCCTTCTCCCCCCTCTCCCCCAACCCCGCGCGCCCCCCTTCCAGACCTTCCAGTCCAGCACGCCCTCTCTCTCTCTCTCTCTCTCTCTCTCCCCTTCTCTCTCTCCCTCCCTCTCTCTCTTGAGAGGGGACGCCCCTCCGTATCTTCTTCCTTCCCACTCTCCCGCTAATCTTCTGCTCCCACCCGATGTTCTTCTCTCGCTCCTCCTTCCTCCCCCGTTTCTATATCTCTCTCTCCCCCTTATCTCTGCTTTTCCCCATGCAATTCCTCCCGCTCTCTCCGCTTTGAACCAAGGACGCCATTCTCCTCTCCTCCCCCCTCCCTCCCCCCCCTCTCTCTCCCCCTCCCGCCCGCCCTTCCCCCCTCGGGGTAGCAGTCCTCCTCCTCCCCCCCCGCCCAACCCCCCACCCTCCTCTTAGCGAGGACCGTGTGCGAGCCCAATGCATACCCTCTCCCTCCTCCTTACTCTGCCCCTCTCAGCCCTCTCAGCCCTCCCCTCCTCTCGCTCTGTATGCCGTTTCCACAACCGCATCGACCAGAAGGATGTCGCACTCTACTACAGGACGTACGGTGCAGGCAGGGTGAGTCCGCGGAGGAGCACGTGCGGAACACACACGCACGCACTCGCGCACGCACGCAAACACCTCCACCCCACTCGGTTCGCGTGGCCCGTGACTGCCGCACAACGCCCCCCACCCCCACCCCGCCGCCGCCGCGCGCCCACACTCAAACTGCCCACACTCACACTCAGAGCTACATGACACACACGTCACGCCGTACACTAGCGACCGGCCACATTCCATCATGCAGCCAAGCCACGGCCAAGGTCTTGCACAACAGTCCTCCTGGCGGGCGCCTGCGGGGACATGCAGCAAGGCACAGCTTTGTGCGGTCCCGCGAGCTGCACTATAGGAATCTGGCCAGGCGCATGGGCCTCGCACGCCTGCTCGCCTCACCTCATCTGTTACGTGCCATCGTGCCTCCGTCTTCAGAGCAAGGTTGTCATGATCATGGGCACCGCCGCCTCGCACGACGCCTGGCAGCGGCAAATCGATCACCTGGCGCTTAGCCACCAGGTCTGCGTCTTTGACAACCGGGGCACCGGGATGAGCTCGGTGCGCCCCGCAAGGCATGACGGCGCTGCCGCCCGCGCAGCTGCGCTCCATTCCTCATCGTGAAGCCGCCGCGCCACACAGGTGCCTGACGGGCCGTACACAACGGATGCGATGGCCGAGGATACGATTCACCTCATGAACCACCTGGGCTGGCGGCGGGCGCACATTGTCGGCTTCTCGCTCGGTGGTATGGTTGCCATGAAGCTCGCCGCGCGCTTCGCGCACCGGATCAAGTCGCTCGTGCTCATCTCGACGCACACCGGCGGCTTCTTTCGGCGGCTGCCCACCATCGCCGGCCTAAACCTCCTCGCACGCATCCCATTTGTGCGCTCGCACGAGCTGCGCACGCATATCGACCTGCACTGCCACTACAACCGCGCCTTTCTCGAGATGGCTGATTCTACGTCGGGCGAGACTGTGTATGACCGGCTCTTCAGACAGTATCTGAGCTCGCGTCAGTCGACGGGCGGCTGCCCAGGCCTCGGCTCGCAAATTGCAGCCGTGCTCTCCCATCGGATGACTCCACGCGACCTGCAAGTGCTGCGGACGACTGACGTCCCAAAGTTGGTGGCTCACGGTGACCACGACGTCATCATCCACCCGTGAGTCATCGCCTCGCGCAGCGGCACCGGCGTGCTGCTCATCAATTCATGGGCCGTGACTGCTCACCCTGCCCAAGCACGCCCGCGCTGCGACCCCTCTCTCACGCAGCCCTCACTCGGCAGGTCTAATGCGGTGATGACCGCCGACGCCATCGACGCTGACCTCGAGATTGTCGATGCGAACCACATGTCGGTTGTCGAGTGTGCTGATCAACTCAACCGCATGATCAGCGAGCACGTCCACCGGGCCAACACGAAGGCCATCCTAGAGCGCTCACCCTTCCGCATCTACCACCGGTTACGAATGGCAGTGTCCAGGCGGTGGCACCGCGCACTTGCAGATGTCGAGTCCCGCCGCGACGAAATCCGCGATCGCGTCTCGCGCTTGCGCTATTACCGACGCCACTACCTGCTGCGGCGGGCGAGCCAGCTGCTGCGTATCTCGGTGCTCGGGCCGGTGGCGATGCGCATGCTTGTCTGGGTGGGCGTGTACGCATCAGTGGAGCTTGCGAGTAAGGGGCTCAAGTCCCAAGCACGCAAGGTAGGCTGGGCGGGATGGTTCGATCGCTTGAGGTACGACGCTGGCGAGCTTCTGGGCTCGCTCTACCATGCTGCCAGCAGCGCGCCGCGCATCATCGCCGAAAAGGTCCATGCAAATAGCGTGAGGATCTTGCATGCGGTTTATCAACCAGCCAAATGGCTGTGGACACTGGCTAATCCGCGCTCATGGCGCGTGCCCTGCGTGAGGTTCGGGGCGGCCACGCAGCGGATCGCGAGTCTCGGGTTGGTCACCCTGCCTCGAAAGGGCCTCGGGCGCTCCGCGCTCTTACACCACCGGTAGCTTGGGAGTGGTGTCAGCTCCAATGTAAGCCTCACGCCGTACCTGCTGGTCGCTCATGTCGACGGCTCTGCTCTTTCCGGGTGGCAGGTGCGAGCCTCCCTCCACGCAACGGGCACAGCCCGTCGCGCGAGACGTCTCCGCTAGAGTGATTCAAGCGGATCTCACACTTTGTGAGGGTGCCATTGCATCGCCCACGACGGGCAATCATGGGCCTGCGCGCTCGCATGAATATGCAAGACACTTTATTTTGCGCGACGGAGCTCGAGCACCCAACGTGGTGTAGGAGGAGAGGAGTTGTTGTGGCTTGCTGTCAGCGCGGTGTAGTTGCCCTTGCGCTGTTTTTTCTAGTCAACTTGTCGTATGTTGCCGCTGCGCGTGCCAGCATGAGCTTAGTATTATTATTGCAATTAAGTTTATACTTTATACCTGGTCACATATGGGGCAGCAGCGAGCCGGGAGGGCACACCCAACCCTCACCTTGAATACACTATTTAGTTGAGTATTGACTACGACTACATGAGATTTGCTCTAATTATGTCTTGATGAGTGGCCGAAGGCTGCAAATCAAGGCATAATTAATGGTGGCGAGCCCATGAGTAAAATCGTCATAATACTCGACTACGGGCGGCCCTGGCGCCGGCGCGCAGCACGCACAGCACATTGCAAACGCCCGCTCGCCTGGTCACCGACATGCACCGGCACTCACCGACCTGTATGATGCATGGGGCGAGAAGGGCGGGGGGACCGACCGGAGGCGGCACGTGAAGTGAGCACGCGGGCCGGTACCGGCGAGCTATGAGCCAGCATAAGCGAGGGAGGGCAGCACAGAGACAGAGGGGTGACACAGGCGGGAGCGTCCTGGCGATGTTGCGATGTCGCGGGAGAAGCAGAAGCAGAATCCAGACGATACACAACACGGAACGATAAGGGAATGCACCCGGGGGAAAATAGGAACAACGGGGAAAGTACTGGACCGGAGAAGGGAGCGGGCGCTAGAGGAAGAGGAGCAGGGGAAATGGGCCGAACGCGGAAACTCTCCGACCCTCTTTGGCCAAGGAAACAAGGGAACTGTGGTTGAGCGTGGTGATGGGAGGCTGTGGCTGGAGTGTGCGATGGTGTGGAAGGGCTGTGGTTGGTAGCAACTTGTGAGGTACAGAATGAAGGAGGCATGGGGGATGGAGTGACACGGGCGGGGAAGGCACGCGCGGACAAGGGCGAGATCGAGGGATCGATCTCGGCCGACATGAGGACGAGCGAGACGAGCACGGAGCACACAGACAGGCCGAGGGGCACGAGAGCGCTCGAGCGGTGGCGCTGAGCGTGAGAGACGGACGCAAGGGAGAAGACACTCGCGGGAAAGGGGCCGCGGGGGGGGGGGATCACGCGGGAAAGGAGAGGGATGAAACGAGGCCGGAAACTCAAGGGAACACTCGGGGAGAGAACGGGAAGGCTCCCGCGAGGGGGGAGGCGAGAGGGGAGACGGACCTAATCGGGCGACGCAGGGAGGGGGCGTCGGAGCGTGACAACGGAGAGGGGGTCACGCGGGGAAACCTAACGGTAGGAAATGTACAAGGGGAAAATGAGCAACCCCCTTTACCCGCAACAGGAACGCTGGGAAGGCATGATGAGAGAATGGGAAGGAAGGCATCTCGGCTGTGGGCTGCGCGCGCGGGGACTCGGGGCGGGAGGAGAGGGGAGGAACGGGGTGTGGGGGAGACACGCTCTAAAGATAGAGCGCGTTGCGGAAGAGGGGGAGGAGGCAGGGCGCGGGAAGGAGACACGCTCTAAAGATAAAGCGTGCGGCGTGGTGTGGCTCCCCTTATCCACGACACCGTTACAACAGCGCTTGAGCTTTCACATACGGCATGGCCCATGGATGGAAGATGTAAAGCACAAGCACATCATGTAATGAGAATATTGGCACATTAACATCGACGACCAATAAACCTCAGCAAGACAACAACTCTACAGGTCAGGTATTCGCAATCGACGAACATTTCTAGCAAAGCACATGAAACACAAGTCAATCCCAGCAAGAAGGAGAAGTAGCAGCGGGGGTGGGGGGAGGTGGGGAGCTTGGAAGACGGCGCGTGCGCCGAGATCATGGGGTGGTGCGTGGGCTCTGTGTGCGTCCATGGTTCTGCTGGGGGCACCGAGAACCAACAAGCGCGCGTTTCGCAAGAGAATGAATCCTCCTCCTCACCGAGAGCATGCCTTCCCCACATTGCTTCACTGTAAGTTCAGATTTTGACCTCCGAGGGGTCCGAGCGCTGGCGCAGCGAGCCACCGAAAGGGGGTGGGGCACGTGCTGCAAGCACTTGCGCAAGGGCGACCTGAGCTTTACCACGGCGAGAAAGGCACCCGCCTCATGCCCTGCATGCGATGAGCATGCGACCATGCGATGAGCTCCACATCAAGCCCTCCTTTCTGTGCCGGTGGGCACAGTGCCCTTGTGCTTCAGAAGCGCCCGCTTGAACTCCGGCTGATTGTTCCACAGCGTCGCAGCGTGTCCGTTCAGGGGACTGTCGAGGTTGGGGTCTGAAGGTAGGGTGGGGATGCCTACGGTAAGAGTCAGCTTCGAGAGCTC
>CM030945.1:1640619-1682676 GCA_018136815.1 Isochrysis galbana | reverse complement strand
TTTGAGCCCTGGATCTGAATGCCTAACATCCCGCATTTAGCGACCATTCCGATTGAGCGCTTTGAGCCGCGCACGGTACGCGGCTGGGGATGGCGCACCTCCCAAAAGCGACTGAATCGAGAGGAGGATCGTCCGGACGTTGTACACAGCCGACCATTTCTCCTACACACGCATGACATGGGTGGTCAGGGTCCTTGAGGTCAGGGGCAAAAGCTTTCGTTTGCCAACTAGGCAGCGCTATTCGCACCTTCAAGATGTCCAAGCAAATGTTGCCATACTGATCGACGTTAGGATGGAAGCAGCCGGGCGCGTTGAAAGTCACCGTCGGTGCCTCGTAAGGATATCCCGTCGGGAATTTGAGCGACAGCTTAAAAGTGAGGCCCTCGTAGACCTGGTGATGGGTAAGGCGCTTCAGTGCCACTCCGATGACGCGTGGCGATCAGAGAGCTTGGGGCGTGCGTGGCGTGAGCGTACCGTTCCCGCGCCACCAGTAATGGTCCCCGTCCACTGAAAGATGTTATCCCCCTCGGGGAACGCCGAGATGCCTGCGTCCCCACCCATCATAAGCGACATCAGCTCGGACTGAAGCCTGCACTCATGTGACCAGGAGGGCTGTGTGAGTAGCGCTGGCTGAGTGAGGCCGGTGCTTGCAGGAGTTGCGCCCGCGGCGTGTGCAGCGCGGCCCATGCCCCCTGGCGCTCTGATGGCCGCGTGCGCTCCAGAAGAGCGCCTGCCGTCCAGACGAGGTCCCTCTGGTGGTGTAGAGAAGGGGGGGGGGGGCAGGGAGGGAGGGGGGGGGGAGAGGGGGAGAGGGGGGGGGGGGGGGAAGGGAGGGAGGGAGAGAGCGAAGGGGGGGAGAGGCGCGGGCGCCCGTGCACGCATACCTCTTGTTGACAGACTGCCCAGACGCGGCGGGCGCTGGCGGTCCCGTCTTGTTCGCCGCCGCCGTCGCGGAAGCAGCAGGGAATCCAGTCTCCATGCTCATGGCGGCCGCGGAGGGGGGAGAGGGGGGGTGGGAGGGGAAGGGGGAGGGGGGGAGCGCAGAGACAGAGAGAGGGAGAAAGACGGAGTAAGAAAGAGGGGTGGGGGGGCTTGAGAACCATAGATCCGAGAGAGAGAGGAGGTGAAAGAGAAGAGAGAGAAACAAGAGACGCAGAGAGAGAGCACAGTACTAAACAGAGGAAGGGAGAGGGCGATAGGGTGAAAGAGAGAGAGAGGAGAGAGGGTCAGAGAGAGAGAGAGAGAGAGAGAGAGAGAGAGAGAGAGAGAGCGCTTGGTGGCGGGCTCCCCATCTCCCCACACATTCCCTCCCTCTCTTTCCCCTTCTTGTGTTCTTCCCCCCGTTCTGCTCTGCTTGTCCCACTCCCTCTCCCTCTCTCTCTCTCTCCTTCTCCCTATCTTCTCTTCTCCTCTCTCTCCCTCTCCCTATCTCTCTCAAAGTAGCAGTAGAGAGAGGTACCCAGACTGCTGCGCGAGGAGGTGAGCTGAGAGATGGGAACAATTCTGTGTGCAGTGCCCCAGAACCCGTCAAAACTACGGTGGAATTTGAAGGAAAAAGACGGCGAAGGAGGGGGGAGAGAGAGAGAAGTTTGGGGGAGTACGGAGAGAAACAGAGTTGAGAGGAAGGATATGGATGGTGGGGGAGAGAACGGCAGCCGGCTGCTCATCCTCCCCTCGAGCTGAGAGGGGAGAGGGGCGGGGAAACAAGGTTAACTCGATCGAAGAAACAAGATGATTCAGCGATCGCGAGGAGGAAGAGAAGTCAGGGTCCGTTTCTGAGAGGTAGAGAGAGAGAGAGAGAGCACTAGTTGCTTCTTCTCTCCCTCTCACAGATGGGCGGGGGCAGTTATCATTGTGAAGCGAGTCGATGTGGTTGGTTCTCCCATCTTTTTCTTCTCACCACTCTCTAGAAGGGTGGGGGGGGGGCGCGAGGGGGGGGGGCGGAGCAACTCAAATGGAGGAGAGAGAGAGAGAGAGAAGGGCGAGGAGAGAGAGGGGACGGGGGGCCTTTCCCCCCTCCCCCCCCCTCCCCCCCCGCCGCCCCCCCTCTTTTCCTCTCCCCTCCTCCTCCCCCTCTCCTCCCTCCCGCCGGCGGCCCCCCCGCCCCTCCCCCTCCCCCCCCCTCCCCCGCCGCCCGCCCTCTCCGCCTCGTCCCTTTTGAACGCCACCCACGCGCCGACCGCCCGAGGCGGCCGTTTTGAAAGGGGGGGGAGGGGGGGGGGAGGGGGGGGGGGAGGGGGAGGGGGAGGGAGAAGAGCCGATAATCCCCTTTGCAAGACAAAGACAAGAAAAATAAGCTAAAAATTTAGAGATATTTGGGTGCGGGTGCGGGCTGACGAAGCCCTTATAGCGAGATTTAGCGCCCTCGATCCTCAACTACTTTTATAAGTAGGAGGCCAATGGGGGCCTCGCGCCCCCCTCTCTCCATCGCAGACACCCCCTGGGTGGGCCTGCACAACCAACCTCAGCCCCTGCCTGCTGGCAGGGGCTGAGCTGACATCAATCTGGCCCAGACCTTCGCCGAGCGCGCGCCGCGCGCCGCACGCACTCGCCTGCACTGGCCCTCGCTCGTACTGACCCCCCCCCTCACCACTGAGCCACAGACCACCGAGGCCGCCAGGAGGGCACCCAGGGCCAGCGAGGCGAGCGAGGGAGAGGCAGGAGAGGCCAGGGGCACTGCCCCAGCCTCCACTGCCCCCTGAGCTGCCCTGGCTGGCCCTCTGGGGGGGCCCGAGGGGCCCCCCAGAAGGGGGCCATGGCGCGCGCCATGCAGCACACGCCCGTAGGAGAACGAAGAGAACGACGGGAAAAGAACGACAAAAAACCACACGATCTGGCCCGAGAATAGGTAAGATAACCGCCCATTTACGGTATATCAACGGGAAGACACCCCGCGCGGCAGTCAAACACCGCGAAAGTGCGGCAGCGGACGAAGAAAGGCCGAAGGGCGGGGGCCGGGACCCCCCGGGGACACTATAAGCTAGTTCAGGAGTCAGGAGGCGTTTTACGTTTGTCTGCCACAGGAACACCCAACGACAACAGGTCTGCCCTAGCCCGCCCCTTGCGCTTGGCCCGTCGTAGTGCACGCGGCCCCCCCCCCGATACCAAAGACAAAGGAATGAAGGGGTAGTGTAAAGTGAGTGAGTGTTCTGGGGTATAGGCGATGGCGTGAGTCGGTACCGTGAGTGCGTGGTCTTTATAGCTAGCGGTAGTAGCCTGAATCTTCAGATGTTTTGTTTTGTTTTTTTTTAGCGCCGCCTACGGCGACAAACTTAAGACGGTACTCTCTCGGGAATCCCGCACGAATTTGGAGTCACCTACGGTGAGCTAGCCGATTCAGCACCACGCAAATCTAGCGCGGTCCGGTCCTCCCTCAAGGAGGTCGCCACGTACATCCCAGATCGTGTGGTTTTTTTGTCGTTCTTTTCCCGTCGTTCTCTTCGTTCTCCTACGGGCGTGTGCTGCATGGCGCGCGCCATGGCCCCCTTCTGGGGAGCCCCTCGGGCCCCCCCAGAGGGCCAGCCAGGGCAGCTCAGGGGGCAGTGGAGGCTGGGGCAGTGCCCCTGGCCTCTCCTGCCTCTCCCTCGCTCGCCTCGCTGGCCCTGGGTGCCCTCCTGGCGGCCTCGGTGGTCTGTGGCTCAGTGGTGAGGGGGGGGGTCAGTACGAGCGAGGGCCAGTGCAGGCGAGTGCGTGCGGCGCGCGGCGCGCGCTCGGCGAAGGTCTGGGCCAGATTGATGTCAGCTCAGCCCCTGCCAGCAGGCAGGGGCTGAGGTTGGTTGTGCAGGCCCACCCAGGGGGTGTCTACGATGGAGAGAGGGGGGCGCGAGGCCCCCATTGGCCTCCTACTTATAAAAGTAGTTGATACGGTAGTAGTATAGTAGCGCTAGCCGTTAGCCGGCTGTTTCGAGAAGTTTTTAGCCCTTCACTCACCCATTGACCCATTGTAGATTGCAGCTGGAGTGCCCTCCGCCTCCGCCTCCGCACCCCCATAATGAGTAACCGGGCTAAGTATTACTAGGAGTACTACTACTCCTACTTGTAGTACGCAGCGGCGGGAGCCCGGCTCGTCGCTGTTCGCCGAGGGATGGGAGCTCTCCGTGGCGGGTTGCTCTTGTTTTGGCTCTGTGCGAGCGCGGCGGCGGCCAGCCCAGCTCGTGCCGCGCCGCCACCTCCTCCCATTGCTAAGAATCTTGGCGACGTCGTCTCCGCGACCGTCGGCAGCTTCCTGTCCATTGGCAGCATCGGCTTCATCTTCACTGCTGCGCAGGAGAGCATGGCTCGGGCTTCAGTGGCAGGGGCGGCGCGGAAGGCTGTCCCTCGGTTTGTGCTGCGTGCATCCCTTATCAATGCGCAGCGCTGGGGCCGAGTCACCGCCGGCTTTGCCGGAGGGCGCGCAGTCGGCCAAGTGTGGCGCGGAGTGGACGACCAGGTTTGCTCAATCTGCGGTGCGATTGCTGGCGGCGCAGCAGCAGCTTCATCGGTGGCTGATATCCCGTCATCCGTCCTCACCTTTGTCGCCTTCAGCTATGCTTTAGACAAGCTCACTGGCGGCTCATCGGAGGCTGCAGGCACTCGCGAGCTGGCTCCAAAGCCCACGCCAAAACCACCTAGCCTCACCCCGGGCCAGCGGCTCGACAAACTGCTCGGCATCCAGGCCTAGGACATCTGATGTGGACTCCGAATATAGTTGCGTATCATTGTGTGCCTATGAAAGTCTTGTGGTGCAGGCTCTGGCTTTCCATGGGGCAGGGCGGCTTTCTCATCACAAGTCCTGCCTTTGAGCCCTCCTGGAGGCCTACGCACACGCCTTTTGGTATTAAGTCAAGCATCCTCGTTGAACATGCTCACGCCGCAACGGAACGGGTGTGTGCATCGCGAGGCACGCACGCGATGAAACCTGCGCTCGTGTGCTACTTGTGTGCCATTCATGTGTCAGTTTTGCGCTGTCGCACCGTCTACACCCCACGGTGCTGCCAATGGGTGGGTGTAGTTGGTAGTGTACGTGTGTGTGGCCGCCGGTACATCTTCTTCCCTCCCTACCTTCCTGCGCGCGCGAGGAGTGCCAATGCCGATTACTTCACCCTCATCACTGCCCGTCGTCTGGACTCACCCCTACTTCCACATTTGTTACAGTCTCTAACACTAACTCCCACCATGCACCATGTTATAATCATCACGTATCACGTTATAGTTGCTAGCGTCTAGCGTTGCATAATCACCTTGACTCCAGACATCTCCTCGACAACTACTCCTTAGTTCCATTTCTTGTGTCCAAGTGAGCTACGTGTCTTATGGGGCTTGGTCACATATGCTATCGTGATGTTTCGCGTACGTGTTTGAGTGAGTTTCCCCCTCTTGTCATTCATTGCTTTGAACGGTTAGAAAGTTCTGTCCTTAAACTAAGGACGGTGTCCTTGAAAATCCATGAAATCTAAGGACTCTGGCCTTCAATGCCTTTGATGTGGCTTAGAGTGAGCTTTTGGGACATCCCACCCCCTGAAGCAAATCATCTTTACCTCCCATTCAACCTAAGCTCTCCCCATGACCAACTCTGCAGAGCTTGTCTTCGTTCACTTTTGCTGCCACATTCAGCATGCGGTGCTGCACTCGGACGATCCGCTCACGCGGGAGGAGTTTTTTTAGCCCGTTTGAGCCGTATGTTGACAAATTGGACCGTTGGATGGCAAAATCACGCTTCGTCGTCACTTAAGGTCTCAAAGAGGGCAATCAAAGCAAAATTTCATCTCCTGGGAACCATGGTTGGAAGAGTTTTCCAGTGGGGGTATCAGCCACCTCTTTCATTTCAAGGACAAACTGTGATTTGACCCGACGCCCCGCGCAGGTGGAACGCGCAGGCGACGCGCAGCGCGCAACGTGAGCGTCGGCCGGTCGGTCGCGCGCAGCGAGTGCGAGTGCGGCGAGCAGCCGGTCCACGGTCCACGGCCGCGAAGGCGGCGGCGGGCACGCGGCACCACCAGCGCACCTCCGACCGCCGCCGCTGCCTCCCCACGCAGTAGGCGGCCCACGCGTGCACAAGGAGTAGCACGGTCCCATCGTGCGCGGGCGCGCCGGCGCGCCGCCCGTGTAGCGGCAGCAGCGCAACGCGCGCAGCAGCAGGTGGAGCCGCGCAAGCTGCAAGCTCCGAGCCGGCCGTGGTGCCCGCGCCGAAGAGCAACTCCCCACTTGCCGCTTGGCCGTGCAGCTCCTCGTGCGCGCGCACGCGCGGCACGTAGCATTCAGTGGGTGCGTGAGTGCGTGGGTGCGTGGGTGCACAGTAGTACACAGCACCGGCAGTGTGGAGTGTGGTGTTAACCCGCGGCTGGTACCAACACCTGCAGATGGAGGTGTTAACGCATGTGCCACACCTAGCCAATGGAGGTGTTAACGCAAAGTGGGTCAACACCGGGTAAACGTGAACCCATACACCCTGCTCCCCATATGGTTCATGGCAATGAGGGCAACGGGGCTGATGCAGCGTCGCCCTCACCACCCTGCCCCGCCTACCCGTATCTAGGACCGTATCGTCCTGCCGTATCTGGGGATTGACCCAGATACAGCCGTATTTCCCGTATCTAGATCTAGAGGGCTAGAGGGTCGGTGGGCCGTATCTCCCATCTAGGATCCCGAAGCAGAGCAAGATAGAGATAGGGCGAGCAAGCGACGAGCAGCCTACTGGGAGGTGGGGCCAATTCACTAAGATCGAAGATGTTCGCCCATTTGTATGACGCCATGGATTGTGCGCGTGGGGAGAATGCAACCTCATCCGTTAGATCATGCATGCCTGAAGAACAAGCGTCTTGCACGCGCGGACATTGCGGTTCGGCAGCAGCAACCGGTCAAGATGCTGCCGAATGTTGGCTGGCCCTCCAACCAACGTACGTGTGGCCGCATTAGATGCAACTCTTCGAGCGTACATTCTTCGCGCGGTCATCCACCTCTTCAATGGTGCCTAGTGTCTAGTGTACTACCAATACTATAAAAGAATAGGATTATAAGCATTTAGACCTTATGGCCTCATACCGGGTCGTTAGGTCTGGAGGACCTGATATCATGATATCAGGACCTGATATCAGATATCAGCCTGATGGAGCATCTATGTTTATAGTTTATAGCTAGCGGTAGTAGCCTGAGCCTGAATCTTCACATGTTTTTTTTCCCGTAATTGTCCAGCGCGTGTGCAGAGGGGGGGGCGAGGGGGGCGGGAAACCCCACCATTATACCATTATTCCTCGGGAATTTTTCGTGGCGGCAGGTGAGCCCCCCGGGAGTTTTTATGGGCTTGGGGGGACGGTCAAAAAATGCAGTCCCCCCCACATGTTAGTAGTTATAAATCAGTGTTTGACCGCCCTATAAGCTCGCGGGTACTCGGCTCATTAGCGACGCGTGACCACCGTACCAAGACCCCAAGAGACTCAACGAAACCTTCCCCTTCCCGGCAATTTCAAATAGAAGTCATCCAACAGCAACAGGCCTGCCCCAAACCCACACTCTGCACTCAAAACTAGGCACTAGGCTACACTAGGCTCTTGGTAGTTAGTAGTTAGTGCACCGGACTCGGAGCCCACATACCGAAGAAAAAGGAGTGACGGGGGGAAAGGGAAGAGGTGGAGGGAGGGGATGTAAGATGTAAGGGCGGTGTCGCAGCAGTGACAGGGTAACCTAGACCTAGTAGGCGAGTTGCCCAGAATCTTCAGATTTTTTTTTACGCTACCCAGCTCGATGTGGCGGTGCAAGGGTGGACTGTGCGCGGGCTCAGGCAGAGGCTCCATACCAACTGGTCCCTCCACCACATGCACAGCGCATCCGAGCGCCCAGCACAGCCGCCAGGCCCCGTGACAACCGGAGGAGGCAGACAGCCGCGCGGCCGCGCGCGATCCCCCCATCCGTGCGCCCGCCACTTTAAACCGTGCTCGGGCAAGTGAAACCTCCGCAGTGAAACCTCAGTGAAACCCCCTCAAAATCCCTCGCATGTCTCGTCACAACTCTGTGGCATTGTTCGACCGCGCGTGAAGACGAAACTGATCAGCCCGAGCGAGCCGTTTTTCTCGGCTTCTCCGGTCACCGAAGAGGACGACAACGAAAGGGGACCTCGGACAGAATGATAGCAGATCTCGCGTGTTCCTCGTTACAGACTGCGGCGCCGTCACGCCGTCCTTCCGCTTTCCTCTCTTCGTCCATAAGAAGACCTGCTGAGTGACAGACCTCGACCGGAGGGGAGACGCGGCGTCTCAATCCTGAGGGAATGCTCGTCCACATTTAAGGGGGAAGAAGCCGACCAACGAACTCACCAACGAACCCGCCGCGCCGCCCATCTCATTCATCCCCTTTGTACTGGAAGCCCGCACGACTCTCCGCTTTGCCCTGCTCCCCCCACTCCTCTCTTATGTTCCCTCGCTCCTCTCGCCGCCCCCCCCCCCCCCCGTGGATTCCCCCCCCCCCCCCCTCTTCCCCCCCGCGCGCCCCCTGCCCCCCCCTCCCCGCCTCCCCCCCGCGCCTCCCCTCTCTCTCCCCCCCCCATCTCCGCGCTGAGCACGCTCTCGGCCCCCCCTGCGCCCCCCGATCCCCCCCTTCCCCCCCCCCCCCCCCCCCCCCCTCTCTCTCTCTCCTCCGAGAGGGAAAACGAGTCCCAATCTCTCCCTCTTCCCGACCCTCTCTCTCTTCTCTCCCCCTTCCCCTCTCCGCGGCGCTTCCCCGCCCCCCCCCCTCCCCCCCCCTCCCCTCCCCTCCCCCCTTCTCTTCCCTCCCCGCTCCGGCGCGACGAGCCCCCCCAACTCCCCCTTCCGCGATGGGAGGCTCAGCGCAGGCGACCACCTTCTCCGCGATCGCCGCCGTCGGCTCCTCCGCCATTCTCCTCTATCTGCTGGTCAGGAGAAGGAGGAAAGAGGCGGAGGAGCAGCCGCTCGCGACGCCAAAGGCGGCTCTCTATGTGGAGGACCAGCCTGACGTGCAGCTACGCCGGCGATCGATGCCCTCCACAGCGCGCGAATTGCCCCTCGCCGCTGCGGGCAACATCTACCGCACAGACAACTACGTGAGAGCACATAATCAGACTGTGTTTTACGCGTTTGTGCCTGCGGGCCACCAGCTCTCGCTCATCGTCACTGACCAGATCGGCTCATCGCTCGTGCTGTACTGGCGCGCGGGCAACGCGCCCGTCCCACAGGAGGGACTCTTCGATGGCCGCTCCGTCAACGGGCCCAAGCTCCGGCTTACGTGGCGCGCGCAGGACACTGGCGCGCCGACCGCTCTGCACCTCGTGCTCGCCAACGACACAGGTCTCGTTGCGCCCTACTCACTCCAGGCCTTGATGTCCCGGGTGGATGAGGTGCCCGTGTTCCCGGCGCCATTGCCCAAGGTGATAGAGGAGCGCCACCTCCTGTCTCTCCGCGCGGCCGGGCGCCACGTTATGCTGCTCCAGGGACTTGTGAACGAGCTCCAACGCATGTGCGCAGAGACGCGCTCGCTCCTCTCGATGCCCTCATCGAGCTACTCGAGTGCTCCGGCGCCTCGGCCGAGCCACCGGCTCCTCGAGGCCCGCGCGCACTCTCACGGTGGCCTGGGCCGGTGGAACGAGATTTCCGACGGTTGGCAGCGCATGTCCGCCGAGGCCGTGCGCTGCAGGGCGCAGGTCCGGCTGTGGCGCGACCCAGACTTCACGGCGGATGAGAGGTCGCTCTCTAGGGGCGCACCGGAGCCTAGCCAGCCGACCACGCGGCGCTCTTCGCCCCTTAGGCCTCCCCGCTCGGCCTCTCCTCTCTATCCCTGGTTCGGTCGCACGATCGAGGGGAGCGGTACGGAGAGCAACCGCGGATCGCGTAGCTCCTCCCCCAACGGCGCAGGCAGTTCACGCCCGCCCTCTGGGGGTGGCTCTCGACGCAGCACTGAGTGCCCAGTGCGTGAGACGCCGGCGGTATCGTTTGTGGGACAGCAGCCCATCAAATGGCTACCTCTGCGCCAAATCATCGGTGGCCCGCACGTTTGGCCCGATGGCCGTCGCTCGTACCTTTTCTCGTACGAAAAAAACGCGGCCGAGGTGTGCTATGACCCAGCTCATAAGTTCAAGCTCATCTCGCTCGCCCACCCCTCACCCTTCACCATCGCGACGCAGGTTCCGGGGGCAACGGTGCCGACTGAATCTGTGCAGGGCTCTCTAGGCAACTGCTACTTCCTCTCGGCTGTAGCTGCCGCAATGGGCGACGTATCCGTTCGCCAGGACTTGATCGACGAGTCTCTCGAGGAGGTGCGCTTCAGCGCCCTTGTCGTCCCTCGCAGCCAACGCCTCCGGCTGTCAAGCTGCACCGCTTTGGGCCATGGCTTTGAGAGGGGGAGGGGGGGGGGGGGGGGGGGGGGAGCATTGCCCCGCGTCCCACGAGAGTCCGAGCTTGATCGCGGGCTCCGCCCTCGCTCCGCCTACCCACAATGGTCGCGTGCATGCCCGCAGGCGGGCATTTACGGCGTCTCGTTCTTTGTGCGCGGTCGGTGGCGGATGGTATGGGTCGACTCGTACTGCCCTTGCATTGGCACTCTACGCGCTGATCGAGAGGGCCCCTGGGCGAGGTTCAACCCGGTCTCTGCGTCGCCCTGTCCCTCGCCAACACCTCTCTCTCCGCTTTTTGCACGTCCCACCTCCGGCGCTCTCGGCTCATCCTCCGGACTTGCCGCACATGCCCTTTCGTGCGGCCGGTCGGCGAGCTCATACCAGAGCGCGGTGACTGCTGAGCTCAATGCGGAGGACATCGCCTACAACGATGAAGATTACGTGTGGCAACCGCTCTACGCGCGATCGGTAGGAGAGTCGCGAGAGGGCTGGCTTATGATCGTGGAGAAAGCATTCGCAAAACTCCATGGCTCGTACGAAGCTCTCGATGGCGGCTCGACCGCCTGTGCCTTGGCAATGCTTTCTGGCGGTGTCGCCGATACAATCGCTCTTGCCGGTTCCCACTTGCAGCCGAGCATAAATCTTCAAAATCAAAAGCTGCTTGAGACGCTGCAGGTGAGCTCTACGCCTCACCGGGGGGAGGTGGGGCTGGGCCGGCAGCTGTGGACGGAAGGAGCAGTCGATCTTCCGCTACTCAGCTCTCGTACTGCTCGCGCGTCTTACGCAAGGGCCCCAACTTGCCCCTCACCATCACCACCCGACCATGTGCCTGCTTGCCAGGAACGTCTACGCACAGGATTCGTGGGTGCCGGCACCGCCCCCGACTCGATGCCGGTTGGCTGTCTGACCCCCGGGCATGCATACGCAGTGCTCCGTGTCGAACGCATTGGAGCGCAGGCTTATGTCTTGCTGCGGGATCCATGGGGCTGCCCCCCGCAACGCGTGCTCGCTGATGGCTCCGGCATCTGGAGGCCTGCCCCCAACGCGATCATCGTCGCCGCTGAGACCGGCAGATGTGATGTTCCAGCGGCTCTCTCCGGCTCGCTACGTCACGGCGAGTTTTGGCTGACACTGGATCAATTCCGCACGCATTGCGCGCTGCTCTTCCACTCGCGCGTTCTGCGCACTACCCTGCAGGGCGGGAAGTGGCATTTCGCTATCCTGCGAAATGAGTGGGCTAGCGAGACGGCCGGCGGCTGCGCCAACTATGTGGACACCTGGCACTCTAACCCACAATTCCGGATCCGTATCCTCCGGCCAAAAACGCAAGTCGTGCTCGTCCTCTCGCAGTTCGATTCGCATGGACGGCTGCGTGCACAGTCATCCGGCATAGTCGAGAGGGTGCCAGGAATGAGCTCTGCCCCCCGCTTTCGAGGCGGAAATAGCACCGAAACCAACCTCGACTTTGCGCACCCGACGCCACGCTCCACGTCTCGCCACCACCCTATTGGCATTGTCGTGCTCAAGGGCCCAGAGGACGGCCAGGTGCGTTGTCCCTCCCTCCACGGTGATTGTTGAGGTTCCTTCCCGCGCCGCATGCTTCCTACGCGCCGCACGCTTGCTTCAACCGCCTCTCATCCATACATGTGATCCGTTGCCTTGCCTAGCCTCTCGTGTCCGGACGTGCTGCTCCGTGTGGTGAGTCGCACGCCTACCTCTTTTCTCACGCCATGTGTCTTCCTGTGGCTCAGACTGAACCTATGCGCGCTCCACTGAAACAAGTGGCGCTTGCGGGCGCCTCACGGTTCGTCCGCGCCTCGCACGTCTCCCTTGAGTGTGAATGCGAGCAACGGGTGTATACTGTTGTCCCATCGACCTTCTCGCCCGGTCAAACATCAAGCTTCATGGTGTACGTCTATTCGTCGCAACCGATCGAGATCACGCCTCGTGCCGGCGATTTTTGGGAGCTTGACACGCCCAAGAGAAACCCGAACGCCAGGTCGTCGCACCTTATCGTCTCGCGTGGTCATCGCGAACCATCAGAGCTTGCACACGTCGTCCCGCCACCGCCGCCACTCCTGCGCTCCCAGCACTGCGAGGGGCCCTACATGGAATTTCGCAACTCATTCTCTCAATCTAGCTCGCCCATCGTGCCCGCTGCCTTGCCGCGCGGTCCTGATGGTGGCAGACCCTCGCCCGCCTCGGAGTGTGCTCCTGAGCGACTTGCTGCTCTACGAGCTGCTTCTACAGCTGCAGAAACAAGCATATCCACAGCCACATCGTCTGGAGTATGCACGTCGTCGTCGTCACCAGCGCTGGCGGCATCCCCCGACTCGCCCGGTGTCGGGGTAGTGGCTCCTAAGAGCACACGGAGCTCATTGCCCATTTCTGGAGAAGGAGCACATCGGTGGCGGTTGGGTCGCCCGGCAGCGGTGCTCGAGGATGCTGGCCATATGCTTGCGGATGCGGCGCAAGAAATTGTCAACAGCAGTGACAAGGTTGCCGACGACACCCTTGCATGTAGCAACTGTGGCCCCCGCGCACGCACTTTAGCTCCGAGGCCAGGGCCTACTTTACCCTCTCCTCAACCCGCGTCAGAGTTGCGCCCTCGGATCGCGCGCCCTTCTCCTCAGCAGCCTCGATTGGATGTTGGCAACCGGGGTGTACAGCAGAGCCCTGCGCGCAGCCAGGGGGGATCAGGTCACTCGGCCAGCTGCCAAGAAGCATCTAGCTGCCCTGCATCTCATCCGGGCTCCGGTGTCACCACACGCTCCAATAGTGGTCACGTGTGGGCGTCCTGCATCAGCGGCCAAGAGACGCGCCGCCAGAGCCCTGCCTTGAAGCTAGTTCGTGACTATTCTGAACGAATGAGCATGGGAGATTCATCTGGCACCAGCAAGGGAGCTCACTCCAGTGTTCCTGGGGACAGCCCCCTGTTGTGCTACCCTTCGCCTGCACCACCGCAATGGACAGAGCTTCTCTCATCCTCGTCCCCCACCAACTCAGCCGCAAGTGTGCATCCGGAGGCATGCACGAATTGCGGTGCCTTGTGCGGCGATGAAGAAGGTAACCATCACATCTGCAGAGGGACAACAACAACGGCCGCCGACGCGGCGCAATCGTTGGCCCACCAGCAACCCCACAGCAGCGCTGCCAAGGGCGGGAATTTGGATTTGGGAAAGCCGCTCGAGATCGAGATTACCAGCGTACCCGCTGTCAAAGTAGCAGGAGAGCAAGCGCACAAAAGCAGCCGGTATGATCGACAACGCAGTGAGATCCTCGACGTACCTCCGCTTGACAACCCCGTCGTCTTCCGCGCTCGGAGTAATAGCACCCCCAACATGAAGCTGTCCAAAAGTCTGACGGAGCAACGTGGACGGAGGAACTCTTGCATCGGCTATGCATCGACCGCGGAACGATCCCGTTGGGATTTGCAGATGCAATTGTTGCTCCCTGCGTTGGGCTCCACTTGGAAGCATGGCAAGTGAGCCGGTGAATCCTCCATCAGCCATCCCTTCGGCCTTCGATTCCCCTCGACCTCGACTCTGTGATGAAACTTACCGCTCGGGTTTCGCCCGTGGATCCATGCTACCGCCTTGAGTACCGTCCAAGTCTCCTCTGACGTCGACGTGTCCCGCCCACCATCCAACTTGTTGCACCTACTTGCTATATCGCAGCCTAGGCTGTTTGACGTCCACGATCATCCATCAGCTTCCTCGTCGCCGTCGATGAATTTTCGAATGTCGATTGACTAACAACAATGTTTGGCGACGGATGCGTTGCGCAAAGTGTTTGACACTCCACACTCCGCAACGTCTGATTTATTGGTAATTTATTGCTTTATCTATGTTGATCTTGAAATACAACCAACTTTAAAAAGATAGGGTCATGGAACGCGCGCAGCAGCACTACTCAAAAATCTGAGCTAATGATTGCTCTGCGTGCTCGACGATGGCTATTGAGAGATTCGCATGCAGGATTAGCGAATAGCACCCACTGCGGCAGCAGCAGGGGGGGGGGGGGGGGCACCGAGAGCGGCGGGCGGTCCAAACGCTAAGCCTAAATGACGAATTGGGAAGGCTCAAAGGGCCTGAGGGCAATGAGGAAGGGGGCATGCCGGCGGCAAGCGCGGCTGAGGAGACGGCTTCGGAGACGCTGACGGGCTGAAGCCCGTCAGCAGAGGAAGGCGGGCAGGCGGGCTTGGGCGAGGGCGAGGACGGCGGCGAGAGCGACATCGAGCGAGTGGCGACAGGCGAGGGTGAATGAGAGGAGGGCTGTGATGGCAGGGGCTGGCGAGGAGAGGAGAGATTGTAGGGTACGAGTGTTACGAGAGCGAGAGCGACGAGAGCGAGAGCGACGGATGACGACTGACGACAAGACGACGGACAAAGACACCCAGGAAAACACCCCGACTCTCGCCCCACGACTATCTCACATATCTCGACTGAAATCAAACCCAAACACTCCGGCCAGACGACGACGGACGACGATCAAAAGGCGATCTGTCGGCGATCCCGTCTGGAAGGGGAATCGCACCATAACGGAAACGAGGGGCAATCCTGCCGCACAGGATTCCAAAAGACTTATCGAATAAGACGAGAGAGATGCGGTGTGCCTAAGGGGGAGATGCGAAGAGATTGCAAATTAAACCTGATTGCAATCACTGAAGTAGATAGAGAAGCGCGGAGAAGATAGCGAATTAAACCTATTCGCGAGGCGCCTAGGAGAGAGGAAGGTGGGGAAACTTCCCTTCTCTTCGAGAGAAAGAGAGAGGGCGCTCCACAACCCAAGATCCTATGCATCCAAGCGAAGCTTTTGACCGAGAACGAGAACGAGAGAATTATAACGATAAATGCCGAACGACGAGGAGCGAAGAGAAGCCTAACGAGTGTCGATTCGCGAATGCGACACCCCCCTGCTAGGATCGAGCGTCCCGCGAGGAAAGAAGAGAACCTAACGGAGAGCGGAAACCTCCGAACAAGCCACGAGAAAGGCAGAAGAGCAATCCTGAACGAGACCGAATGAGCGAAGAGCGAAGAGCGAATAAATCCGAAGAGCGAATGAAACAATAATAAATCCGAAGAGCGAATGAAACAATAATAAATCCGAAGAGCGAATGAAACAATAAATCCGAATGGAGGCAGAGCCGCGCGTCCAACGCCGAACCAAGACGGGAGACGTGATGAGTGACGCACCGAGAAGTTACGAACAATCGAGGACCGATGAGAACGCGGAACGACAAAAGAATCGAGAATCGAGAGCACCGTGTGACAAAGTTGATGGTTGATGGATGATGAAGACATGAAGACGGGGGAATGAGCTCACGCAAAGTCGCGTCCTCGCTCGACTCCTCATAGTATTATCACGGAGTGCCATCATCTGCCAACACAATCCATTGGTTCTTACCGATAGAATCGTCTTTACTCTTTACCGATAACCGATAACTTTGTCTGCCAGATTCCTTTTCATCAAGTCATCAGCCGATCAGCCTCTTTCATCATGTGCACCACCTTCTGGACTCTTCTCTACATACTACATAATCATTTGCAGTTGATGCACATCGAGTTCTTAGGGTTCCCGAGTCATTTGCACATCGACTTCTAGACCTCGCCTTCATCTTGGGGATGTCAGCTCACTCTAGATCGACTTAGTGCACCTAAGACCTAAGGAATCTCAGAAACTATTGTTATAGTTTGACCTATGGAGCGTGCCGCGACCGCTCCCGAGCCCCGCCAGGCGACCCTCGCCACCGCGCCCCACCTGGGACGCCCCATGCCGCCCGAGGCGGCTCGTCAGAAAGCCCTCTCAAAGCCCATCCAGCCCATCCAAACCACACCCGCGCAAGCGCGCGGGGTGGGGGGGGGGTTGCACGACTGCACGACGCCATGGCGGCGCCGCACAGGCCTTCGGTCCTCTCGCATAAACCCTAGTAACAACTGGGGGAGTCTTACATAAAAATGTTTTACTCGTAGAAATAGTTTTATTTTTATTTTGTTTTTCGTTTTTCGTCATTTCTCGCTATCCATCTCGAGACCACGACGACGAGAAACGACGTGCCCGAGATACTCGCCCTTGATAGCGAACAAGATGCACTTGGAGGCCTTACACGAGAAACCGGCCCACCGGAGACGCTCGAGGACGAGATCGAGACGGTGAAGCATTTGCTCGAATGAGGCGTCGATGCGTTCTTCGAGCGTGCTGCCTGTACCTGTCGACCAAATTCCGATGTCGTCCAGGTACGGCATGCAAATTTCCCATGCGAGGCCTTGGAGCACCGCGTCCATGAGACGACACATGTAGGAAGGCCCGGTTTGGACGCCGAACGGGAGGTAATTGAACTCGTACTTCTGGCGGTGGGTGCAGAACGCCGTGCGTGATGGGCTTGTCCTCCTCCTTGATGGGCAGGCACCAGAAGCCGGAGGCGAGATCGAGCAAGCAGAGAAAGAGAGAATCTCGAGAACCTTGGCCTCGAGATAGCCGATCGATCGCTTCGACGGTGAGCGGTAGAGGGCTGTCCGAGATACGAAGCTTCGAGTTCGTGTCCCGATAGTCGACGCAGAAGCGAACGGATCCATCTTTTTTACCGACGAGAACAACCCGCGAAGCCCACGGCGAATTGGACTTGCGGATGATGCCCGCCGCTTCCATCTCAGCGACGTGCTTGTCGACGATGGCACGGCCCTCGTCACCCATCTTGGACGGAGCGTGCCGGTGGGCTGTAGCACCGGGGAGGAGAGGCAGCTCGACCTCCATGACGTGCGTATGTTTAGTTAGGGTTCTTCGGGTCGAGGGCGAACGCGTCGATATGCCGTGCCAGCAGGCAGCGTACCCAGAATCATTCATCACCCAAACCAAGCAAAACGTGAAATAACCGAGACCCCACATCGCCGGTAACTCAAACACGTCGCGAGAGACGGAGAGAGAGAGCGAGAGAGAGAGAGAGAGAGAATCCAAAGCGATGGTCGGAGCGTGTCTTCGCTTTGGATTTTCCCACCAAGGCGGAAAGTCGAAGAGGAACGTTATGTCGCGCAACCGCGGCGATCACATTGGATACAGATCGCAGCGAGGTATCCTTGCAATCGAAGAAATCTTGCTGTTGAGCGTGGACCTTCTAGACGTTTCTATCGAGCAACCCTGAGTAGCAACCAAGGGAGGAGAAAACCAAAAACCAACGGGACAAAGGGCTTTCATGCAACTTGCATCAAGGAGAAGGATAACCAAAATCCAAAGCAGCGAATCTAAATCAATCTCCAAGGGGAGATGGCAAACCAAGGACCAAGGAGAAAGTTCCCTCACCCAAGCAGCGAACCTAAATCGATCTCCGAGGGGAGATGGCAAACCAAACTTGATTGCCCCCAGAAGCAGTTAAATGTTAAAGACAGGCGGAGAGATAGCGAATTAAACCTTTTTGCGAGGCGCCTGGGAGGAAGAAAGGTGGGGAAACTTCCCTTCTCTTCGAGAGGAAGAGAGAGGGCGCTCCACAACCCTAGATCCTAGGCGTCCACGCGAAGTTTTTGACCGAGAACGAGAGAATTATAACTATAAATACCGAATGAAGAGAAGAGAGAAGCCTAACGAGCGTCGATTCGCGAATGCGACATAGTGGGAGTAGTGGTACTAACGCTCAGATGTTTTAATATTTTTATTATTACTACTACATGCTTGCGGCTCCACCGCTTCCCATCTCGTCATCACGAGTGATTGCGGTAAACCAGAATTGCCGCTACTTCACTAAGTTCGCCTTCATTGTGGCTCGGCCTCCTCGTGTATGAGGAGCCTTCACACCTCGCGAGCAGCGCGTAGTTTCATTCATCGGTGACACAGCCCTTCTGCGCCGACGAGACTGTCTTGATGTAGCGATACATGGTGCCGCGCGTGTACTTGTAAGGCGGAGCCTTCCAATTAGCCTTGCGATTTGCCATCTCCACATCAGAAACGTCCACCTGTGCACACGATAGAGAGTGGCCGGAAAGGTCGTATGGCGCACAAGGGAGGCCATGCAATCGTGTGGCGCAATGTGCATCTAGAAGCCGTGCCGCGGTCGCAGGTTGGACCCCACTCTTCTCCAGGCATGCACCTTGATTTCAAGGCTTTCGGCATCAATCGTGATTATATCACCGTCTTTGACGAGGCCAATCGGGCCTCCGACCTGGATGGAGGTGATTGAGGGATGCGTCGAAGACGTAATAAGTCCATCACTCACGCCTTGCACACCTCGCGGACTCGGGTCATCCGCACGGCATGTCATAGGGGGGCGATTAGATCGCGCCTAGCAAGAACTGGGATTCCGAGACAGCAGGCACCTGAGCCTCAGGGGCGACGTGTCCGACGCAGAAACCATGGGAGCCTCCGGAGAAGCGTCCATCCGTGATGAGGGCAACATCTTGGCCAAGTCCAGCTCCCATCACGACGGAGGTCGGGTTCAGCATCTCCTTCATGCCGGGTCCGCCCTTGGGGCCCTCGTACCTGCAACACCGGACGGTCAATCCGGGATTGTGAGCTGCGGACAGTGCGCGTGACGAGCTGCGAGGCGATCTAGTGTTCGTGAGCTGAGTCTCTAGCTCCTGATGCGTACCGTATCACGATGACGCAGCCCTTAAGCCCCTCCGCGTCCTTGACGACCGCAGCCATCATGTCTTCCTCAGCGTCGAAGCAGCGAGCCGGCCCCGTGAAGCACGTGCCCTCCTTGCCTGTGATCTTGCCCACGGCGCCCTCGGGAGCTAAGTTCCCCTCGAGGATCGCAATGTGACCGGTGGACTTGACTGGCTTCTGCAAGCGGGAGAGGACGGCACGAGCTAGGTGAGTGTACATGGGAGGTGGAATGCGACGTTTTGCGACTATGGCCGAAGAGGTTGGCGGACGCCTCGCTTGCGTGCGGCCGAATGGAAGTCAGCCCGTCCTACGTTTCCAAACCGCGCGAGGCCACGTTTTCTGCGCGCGCACATCGAAGGTGTAAATGACGTCTTGACCGGGTGTCAGGTCAGGCAAATCGGCAATGTTTTCGGCGATCGTCTTGCCCGTCACGGTGAGGCAATCGCCATGCAGATAGCCTTCCTTGAGCATGTACTTGAGGACAGCTGGCGTGCCACCCACCGTGTGCAGGTCTTCCATCACGTATTTTCCCGACGGCTTCAGATTGGCGATGTATGGCGTCGACGCCTGCGGAAACCGGGGGCCCAGACGGCTTGCTAGATTGGCAACAGAGCTACAGACGCTGATAGACTCGGCAAAGTGCGGAGGCGCTGTGCGCTGGGTCGCTTCATTATGCAGATGGCCCGGCACCACATGCGCAAGGGCACAGAAGAGGAGAGGGTGTCATACCGATAGTCGCTTGAAGTCCTGAAGCGTGAGGTTCACCCCAGCCGCTCGCGCCATAGCGATAAGGTGGATGGTTGCATTTGTGGAGCCGCCTGTCACCTGCGGGGAATGGTATATACCACTTCAGTGGAGACTGCATATAATCCAACTGGAAGGAGGCGTCGCATGCCGCGCAAACTTGCGCTTAAGAGAGACGAGACTCACCATGACAAGGCGCACGGCATTCTCGAAGGCCTTCATCGTCATGATGTCGCGGGGCTTAATGTCGTTCTTAATGCAATGCTGTAGAGCGGCAGTTGCCCGAGCAACTTCGTCCACCTTCTCCCGGTGCAGACCGCCCTTCCCGCCGTTCAGTGCAGGGTCCCAAGCGGGAATTGAGGACGAATAGGGCACGGACATGCCCAGGGCCTCGATGGCCGAGGCCATGGTGTTGGCGGTGTACATTCCGCCGCAGGCACCCGGGCCTGGGCATGAGGAGCGGACGATATCCAGGCGGGTTTTGTCGTCGATCTTCTTCGTGACGTACTCACCATAGGCCTACCCAATGCAGGGAGCAAAGTGATCGGCAGTGCCCGGGCGACGGTGGCGACACTGACAACCCGTGTTCCGTAGAACATGCGGCCGTTTCCGACCTCGGCTGAGGCGGCCCACCTGGAATGCCGAGATGATGTCGAGCTTCTCGTTGTGGTTGGGACGGCATCCGGCGCGGATCGTGCCTCCATACACCATGACGGCGGGGCGGTTGACACGCGCCATTGCCATGATGCAACCGGGCATATTCTTGTCGCAGCCGGGGATTGAAAGATTGGCATCGTAGAACTGGGCACCCATGACAGTCTCGATGCCGTCGGCAATGATGTCGCGCGACTGGAGCGAGTAGGCCATACCGTCAGTGCCGTTGGAGATACCGTCAGAGACACCGATAGAATTGAAGCGCAAACCAACCATGCCGGCAGCCTCGCACTGTTTCTTGGCCTCAAGGCCAATGTCGAGCAAGTGCATGTTGCACGGGTTGCCTTCGTACCAGACGGATGCGATACCGACCTGCATGGAGCACGGGCGAGGGGCGAGCTGGCATTCCACGCTCACCAGAAGGTGCAGGCAGCTACCGCAAATTGCTGACGCAGCGATTGTACGAGCACGCGCCTGTGGCTTGTTCATCCCATCGGCCACCTTGCCCACGTCAGTGGCGTAGAGCTGCGCCTGACCAGCGCCCTGCGAGCGGCGCTGCGTGATGACTGCCGAGTATTTGTTGGGCTTGTCCACGCCGAATTCAGTGTTGGGCAGCACCGCCTCGAAGCTGAGATTGGAGAAAGTGGAGGCAGAGCAGACGAGAAGGGGGAGGGGAGCGGAGGGGGGGTAATCACACGTAGGAGAGGGGGGAGAGGGTGCGACAGGAGCAGAATTGAGCGGGGAGGAAAAGAGGAGGAGGCGAGATTCTCTCTCTCTCCCCCTCCCTCCCTCCCTCCCTCCTTCCCTCCCTCCCTCCCTCCCTCCCTCCCTCTCTCTCTCTCTCTCTCTCTCTCTCTCTCTCTCTCTCTCTCTCTCTCTCTCTCTCTCTCTCTCTCTCTCTCTCTCTCTCTCTCTCTCTCTCTCTCTCTCTCTGGGCTAGGGGCGAGCCTCACGTGCCGCGCGGCTCTCCGGCCGCCGCCTCGTCGTGCGCTGAGCTGCTCGACAGCCGGCGCGCCGCCGCCGCGCGCCGCGCGCCGAGCGCGAGCCGAGCGCGAGCCACCGCCATCGAGAGAGGGAGAGGGAGAGAGAGAGAGAGAGAGAGAGAGAGAGAGAGAGAGAGAGAGAGAGAGAGAGAGAGAGAGAGAGAGAGAGAGAGAGAGAGGGAGAGAGAGAGAGAGAGAGAGAGAGAGAGAGAGAAACGGCGAGATCACGTGCGTCCCATTCGTTTGTCGCTCTCTTCCCGTCCCCCACCGCTTCCTTCCCAATTCCTGGTCCTTTATTAGATCACGAAGTGGGATTCTAGTCTCCCAGCCGACTCGCTTGCCACTCTCTCTCTCCTCTCTCTCTCTCTCTCCTCCCTCTCCACTCTCGCCGAGCTCCTGCGACCAGAGTGGACTGGCACGTCGTTTTGTTTTTGTTTTGTTTTGGAAGGCCACACCTCCACGGCTTGACTCCACAAAACAACAAAACAACCGCTCGTTGCCACTGACGCCTGTCGCCTGTCGCCTGCGACCTTGACCTGTCTCTCAAAGACACGGGTCAAGAGCATGCACTGAGAGATAGCATGCATGAGAAGGCACAGGTCGAGGTCCAAGATTGGAAATACGTATTTACCGTATTTGGCCAGAGCCAGAGGCCAAAGAATACAAATAGTAGTACATATGTATATGTATTTGACTGTATTTGAATTTGAAGCGCGTCCTGGGTTGTAGGCCTCAAATGTATTTGAAATGTATTTGGACGGAGGCCAAATACATATGTATTTGGCTGTATTTGCAGGCCCCAGCACCGTCTTTCCCACCTAGGGTCGAGGTCGTGCGTGCAGCGTGCACTGAGAGGTAGCATGCCGCCTGAGAGACTGAGAGACAGCGTGCAGCGTGCACTCGGAGATGGAGATAGAAGATAGAGATAGCGAGGTACGAGTACGAGGTAGTATGTAGCATGCTTGAGAGACAAGTCAAGGTCGTGCACTTGGAGATAGCATGCCGCATGCCGGCGGGTCAGACGTCGAGTGCTAGGTGACAGGTGACGGATGGATGGGGCGATAAGTAAATAAAGCCAGGCAACTTGTGAATAAACTTGTGGCTTGTGGTCTAGTGGTCTCCGTCAAAAAAACGCATTAATATTAATATTATTATTAGGGCGGTCAAGGTCAAACACTATTCACTATTCACTATTTACTATTTTAAATTCTAAGAGTGTAAAAAAATGAGAAAAAGAAAAAGAAAAGTCAGGATTGAAGAAATACACCAAAGAAAAGCAGTAGAAACCCCGGACAACACACCACACACCCATCTAGCACATATTCGGTGCCAAGCAAGGGCCAAGGGGAGATGCCGCATGCAAGGCGGGAAGTGAAGAGGCGGAGTGTCGCATCCGCGATCGACTCTTGACTCTTTGCGGTTATAATGATAATGACTGACCGACCCGTATGACCCGCGCTCTTTCCATGAGAACCTTTCCCGCCGCGTTTCCTCCTGGATGTCTCACCTGCTTTGCGCGCTTGTCTCCTTGCACAATGCACAATGCAACCTCCTGAGCCCCTCGTTGCTCCCGCGTCGGTCCCGCTCGCCTCCCTCTCTCTCTCTCCCCCGCGCTAGCCGCATCAATTCAGTTGTGCCGTGCGGTGTGAAGTGTGAAGCATGTTGACGGGTGGTTCTTGGGGTGTTCAGACCCATCACGGACGCATCGTACTGGAGCACGCGGGCCGGCACTGGCGAACCGTGGGCTGGCATGACGAGGGAGGGTGTCGAGTCGAGCGCTACAGGAGGGCTCTGAGCTCTGAGCCACTCCGTCGCGAGCGGCACCGGCGGCTAGCGCGGCGCTTTGGCCCTCCTCCCCGCCGGGAGTCGGGTGAATGAAATTCTGGACTGGGTCGGGCAACCCCATTTGGGTGTCTGGACGGGGAACGAACGGCGAACGAAGGGCGGTGGGGCGGCGAGGCGCTCCTAGTGGCCCTAGCTAGAAGAGTGTTGGATAGTAAGAGATTGTTAGACCTACAAAGAACTCTTCCCTCAGGGAGGGAGCCTAGGCTCCTAGAATGCAGCGACGCAGCGAACAACGACGGACAACGAAGCGTGCGGCATGGAGAAGCTCCCTTTATCCACGACAAGCACTTTTCGCGCCTCGCGCGCAGGAGGGGCGGGGAGGTGAAACACCTGCGTTGTTGGGCGAGGGGCGAGGGGGGGGGCGAATAACACTGCACACCACGAGCGACCACCCCGAAACACGGAAGGCACCCCCTAAAAAAAAGACCAAGACTATTTTTTGTTTGAGTAACTTGTACTCGTGCTCAGCGCCACTGCCATATCCATGGACGAGCACACGAAATCACATATATGTGGTTCACGTCCACATATCTTTGTCTTGCAAATCATTCTCAGCTCGTAGCTTCCGACTCCAGCGCCTGCAGATACAAACGCTTCCGATGAGCAAGAGCGCTAGTACGACGGCGACAGGCACGGCGATCGCGACGGCTAGCAGGCCGGGGCTGAGCCCATCGTCTGGTGGCACCGCCGCCGCCGAGATAGCCGACGTCGGCAGGGGGATAGCAGGCGGGCGGGGCGACGGCGGCTGACTTGGCGCTAGCGTCGGCAGGAGGGTAGCAGGCGGGCGGGGCGGCGGCGGCTGACTTGGCGCCAGCATCGGCAGAAAGGTAGCCGGCGGGCGGGGCGCCGGCGGCTGACTTGGCGCCGGCGACGGCTGACTTGGCGCCGGCGGGCGGGGCGGCGGCGGCTGGCTGGGCGCCAGCGGCAGCTGACTTGGAGGCGGCGGCGGGTACTGGGTGGTTTCGGCGGCGACCGTTGCTATGCGCATCTCAACTACATCCGCGCCGAGCGCCTCGGAAGCTTTCTCTGGGTTGGAGGAGAGCTCAGACAATGCGCGCATCATCCCCGCAGCTTGCGAGTCGCTCTCCGCCTCAGCAGTGGTGGTGACCTCAATTTCCTCCTCTAGTCGCCGCCATGGGACTTGCTCAATAACCATGGTAGTAGAGAGGCGGCGGTTTGAGTCGAGTGGGGTGACGCTCAAGCCGACCCGTATATTCTCGAGGGGGATAGTCTCGCTTCCGGGTAGGGCCGCGACGCGCCGGCGCCAAGCATCGACGTCGAAGGTGCCACCGGAGCGGCGCACGCGCGTCGTCCATTCGATGAAAGTTGGGATGCGCGCCAACGCGGTGCAGCTACCCATGACCTCGTCGATGGCACCATTAAGGCTGGCGGCGGCCGCCGCGTCTGCATAGCCTGTCGCGTCTGAGATGGCCGCCAGGGTGCTCGTGTAGAAGCCCTCCCAATCGGTGGAGTTGCTGCACAGACAACCGCCGTTGGCCATTGACAACGCCTCCGCGTCGGTGGGTAGTACCGCCACTATGTTGAGAATGGCGTTCTTCGCCGCCCCGGCCAGCGACGCGTCCCCCTTAAAGTACTCAAGGAACCAATCGGAGGAGGCAAGGCGTGGGAAGATGTCGTTGAGCATGCGGACCGTCTCGAGGCCAACTCCTACCATAGCCACACGGCACGTTGAAGAACAAAGGAGCTCGGGGTGAAGCACCGAGCGGGTGAGCTTGGCCAGCTTGCTCGCAAGTGCCTCGCCTCCAAGAGCGCCGCTCGCCCAGTCTGACACCATGACTCGGATGGCCTCTAGCTGCACCTGCAGCCCGTCAACGGCGCGGCTCGTGCCGCACGCGCACGACGCGAGGGCACGCAGGCTGCCGGACAGGTCTGCTGTGTCGTAGACGGGCAGGCCGAGCATCGGAGCGATCATGTAGTAGGTGCCGTGCTGCGTGAAACTGTACCACTGAGGCAGGGCCGCGAGGCCCGAGGCGAAGGCATTGATGCACGGGGCCGAGCAAAGCGCACTTGCGCCGGGGAGCCACTCGGCGACCAAGGAGAAGGCGTCCATGCTAGCGTTCGCCAGGTAGCTGGACAGCCCGCGGGACCCGAGGTCACCTAGGAAGGACATGATACTGGGGAGTTGCACGGAGCTGATCAGCTCGATGGCAGCGCTCGCGTTGAACGGGAGCGCGCAGCCGCACTCGAGCCAGCTGCCTGCGGCCTCGACGACCACCGGAGGAATGCGTGCGCGGGGGATGGCAAGCGTCAGCTGGGTCGTATTGGGATCCAACATCCCTGGAATCGTTATTGTCGGTGGCGCGAACCGCACTGCCTCCTCCAAGATGGTGGAAATGGCCTCCATGCGTGCGGACGGCAGCTCCAAACACGGCGCCGAGCAGAAGGCGCTAGAGCCGGTGGGGGCGTTGATGAGGCTTTGGCCAACATCGAGCAAAGCGCCGAGCGGCGACGGCGTCATCGCGTCTGGCAAGAGCAGCGCGAGGAGGGGCTGCATGTCGACGTGACCCAGATCGAACACAGAGCAGGCGCAGGCGGGTGCCGCCACATGCCATGCGCCAAGGGCGTCAGAAGGAAGAGCTAGGCTGGAGTTTGGCACATGGTCGCCTTCTGTGACGTTCGGCACAAGAGCGTGCAATGTTGAGGTGACGACGGCCATTGCGCTCCTCTCGACGAGCGTGCTCAGGTTGGCCCGCGCGGCAAGACAACCCTCTGAGCAAAAGCTAGCACCGAGAGTGCCCACGGTGGAAAGGAGGGAGGGAACGAGCGAAACGACGCCGGAGAGGGCGAGCGACAGTGAGGGCGCCGCTTCCCCATCGCCTAAGCTTGCCGAAACGTTCAGGGTGGCTTGCACAACGTCAAACAGTGGCCGGACGGAGGCGTGGATGAGCGCAGCAGTTGCGTTGAGCCCGCCGCTCTTGCAGGCGCACTCGGTGTGCACTGCGGATATTGCGTCGGCCGTGTCATCGGGCACGGGCACCGCTGGCAGCTCTGGGTACTCGCTCCGGAGCCAAGAGGCCGCTACCTCGAGCAAGAGGGCGGCGCTCTCGCCAAAGGCGGAGGTGCAATGCGTGGAGCAAATCGCGGCCGAGCCTTGCTGGGACGCCACTGACGCAAGCAGTGCTTCACCGAGCTCCGCGGCGACACTGAGCGTTAACAGCCCCGTGCCGTTACCGGGCTGCGCAACGAGAGTCAAGAGGTCGACGAGCGGGTCCTTGATGGCGCCGAGGGTCTCTCCGCCCCGCGTGCTCTCGCACGCACAAGAGAGCCCCGCATTGAGCACCGGCAGTGTGTTCTCTGGCTTGTCAGAACCCAGGGCCATCAGGAGCGCCTCATCGATCGCACGAGCAATGGTGGGCAAGCAGGTATCGCTGCACACGCCGTCCTCTCCGAGAAAGACCTCCACGGTGCGTATCAACTGGGAGCGGGCAGCAAAGGGGGGGCAGGCACAAGTGATTCGACTACCCACGTTCACATGCCGCCCACTCGCGGTCTCTAGCGAGACGTGACGCGATGAGCTCTTACGGCAAGCACGACCACGCCACGCTAGCAATCATTGCACACTGCTGCCCAAGGCAGTGCCGCTGAAGCTCGGCGGGTGCGCAGCTCACAAGGTCAAAGAGACCTTCAATGTTGACTACCGAGTCGCCGCCCTGTGAGGAAAAAAGCTGAAGCACGGTGGGGACTAGGACGTCGTCGAGTTGCTCCGAATCGATGCTGCAGAAGCAGTCGACCAGATCAGCCGGAAGCGTCTGGTCGCTGATATCGCTGAAGGTGTTTGCGATCGCCTGAAGGAGCAAATGGCGTCGCGGTGACACACAGCGGTGCGGGCAGGCTGGGGCGACGCAGGGAGAAAAGGGGAAAAACTTAAGCCCCCCACCCCACCCCACCCCGCCCCAACCTCCTCACCCGCGCGCGATCGACCCCAACCCATGCGAAGTATGGCCCTCGCTCACCTCCTTGATCTGCTCGCTGGATCTCTGAGAGCAAAAGACGCCCTGCACTGTGAGCGGCGCTCCGGTGAGTGCGGCTATCCCTGCAATGACGGCGATCTGTTGGGCGAGGATGGCGAGCTCGGCCGTGGTGGGCGGCGAGGAGCGACTCGAGACTACCTCAGCTCCCTCAGCTCCTGTGGACTGCCCCCACAGCATGGAGAAGAGGAGAAGGAGGGAGGGGGAGAAGAGGCTCGACGCCATCCGGATGGCCTGGAGGGGAGGGGAGGGGAGGGGAAGGGAGGGGAGAGGGGAGAGGAGGGGAGAGGAGAGGAGAGGAGAAGAGAGGAGAAGAGGGGAAAAGAGAGGAGAGGAGAAGAGGGGAGAAGAGAGGAGAGGAGAAGAGGGGAGGGAGGAGAAGAGAAGAGGGGAGGGAGGAGAAGAGAAGAGGGGAGGGAGGAATGGGAGGTCGTGTGGCGGGAGAGGGTGGGGCGGGAGAGGGGGGGGGAGGGGAGAAGCCCCCACTTAGTTGTGTGGGGGGGAGGGGAGCGGGCAGAGCGCGGACTCTCTCTCTCCCTCTCTCTCGCGAGGGGAGAGGGTGGGCGGGTCTTCTAGGGTCCACATTTGGGAGAGAGAGAGAAGAGGTTGTTTACATGGTTCTCGGAAGGTTGGAGGAGCGCGGTTGGGACGACGGCAGCTCCTTCAACCGCTCTTAGTACAGAACCGCTCTGCAAGAGGAGGAATCCGCTGGTACTCTCTCTCTCTCTCTCTCTCTCTCTCTCTCTCTCTCTCTCTCTCTCTCTCTCTCTCTCTCCCTCTCTCTCCCTCTTCCTCTCTCTCTCTCTCTCTCTCTCTCTGTCTCTCTCTCTCTCTCTCTGGGTACCAACCGAGCGCGCGCGGGGGCGGGGGGGGGGGCGGCGCAGACCAGAAAAGATTGGGAAAGGGGGGGACTCGTCTCTCACTCATCTCTCTCCTTCTCCCCCGCCCCTCTCCTCGCCAGCAACAGAGAGCGCCCGGCCGGCGAGACCGAGCGAGAGGGAGGGCGAATATACCTGAGAGAGGGGACGGAATAGTTCATAGGTGGCGGGAGAGGGAGGGGAGGCAGAGAGGGAAGAGAGGAAAGGGGGGCGGGCGAGAGACAGAGAGAGAAAGGGGAGGGCGACCGGGACAAGTCGCGAGATCCTATGGTTGGGAGAGGGAAGATTTGACGAAAGCACCAGCGTTCCGGACCCCCCTTCCATTCCGGAGCTTCGGTGCTACCGCCGGGGGGGGGGACCGAGCGACCGCACAGCAGGACAGCAGGACTCGTGAAGCGAAGGACCCTGCTGGAAGCTGAAGGGGGAAGGCAGGTAGCGGGATGCCACCAAGGCTTGTATTAATTATGGCCCGCCCGGCCTAAGGGCGAAGAAAATTTTTCGGGATATAAGGCCTTATGGCTTTGGAAATCCGCACCTTAGAAGTAAGGCCTTACTTTACGTAAGGCCTTACTTAAGGGCTTACATCGGGGCATCCACAATGACCTTATTTAAGGGCTTACCTCGCTTACTTATGTCTCCGCCGCCTGCCCCCCTCCCCCCCCGCCGCCCGCCGGCCCGCTCTCCCCGCTCTCCCCACTGCACACCTCGCGCGATCTCCCCCCCTATAGGCCCGCGCCCCGCCCCCCCTACCGCCCCCTAAGGCCGCCCCGCCCGCGCCCCACCCCCACCCCGCCCCACCCCCTTCTCCCTCTCGCGCCGTTTGCGCCACAACGCCACAACCCACAACCCCCCCTCCCCCGGCCTTACCCCTTACCCCCCCTCCCCCCCCCCTTCCCCTTGCTCCCCCCCCTGCTCCCCCCCGCGCCCCGCCCGCGCCCCCTCCCCTCCCACCACAGTTGTCGTTGCAGATGACACACCGGAGTGGCAGAAACACCTCGAGTCTGAGTTGCTCCATTACATGGGTCAGCCGATTCTGCATGGAGGCAAGGACTTCAATCCACTGACTTGGTGGAAGGCGCAACGCGAGGATGTTGGTTCACCGTATGTTGTTCTTCCTATCATCGCCAATCTGTACTTGAGCCTTGCTTGCACGTCCGCCCGGAACGAGCGCACATTCTCCCATGCAGGCCGATTGTTGGACTCCCTTCGATCCGCACTCGACTCTAGCCTCGTGGGCGACATGCTATTCATCCAGCGTAACATGCACATGTTGTACCGTTCGACTAGGTATGTATATGGACAGCCCGCGCCAGCCACAGTTTCAATATAGCCATTCTCTAACTAACCAATTGCCCCCGACTCCGATTCTCGTTGCTCCCGCAGGGTGACCGTGGAGTGCAAGACAAACAAGGATGTCGATGGCACCACCGAATGTACAAAGAGGGTCGTGGACATTGAGCGCATTGTGAAGGCCTACATTGCCAAGCATGGTCGAAAGAAAGAGGACGGCAAGAAACAGCGTACAGAAGGCGGGGCAGGGCTGTTGCAGGCGGATCCGGTTTTGATCGGTGAGCAGGAACCGGATGAGGATGTGGTGCTCGAGGCCGACAAGGAATCCGAGGTTGACAGTGACACCGACCAGGCAATGGCGACAATAGCCATCGCTTTCGATGACTCCCACCTGCCTAGGCCCAGGTAGAAATATGCAGCATATGCAATTGCATATTTGGGTAGATTTGTCAGATCTGCATATGTCGACACACGTTTGCATATTTTTGCATATTTGGGTAGAAGTGGAGCGGGAGAGAGGGGAGCCCTCCCCCCTTGGTATTGGGAGAGAGGGGAGCCCCCCCCCTTGGTATTTAACATCACCCCCCCGTTGCCGGGCGTCTCGTGCCTCATGGGTGAGTGGCCCCTCTCCCTCCCCCCTCTCCCCCCTCTCTGCCTGCCCCGAAGCGCCTCCCCCCCGCCCCCCCACGCGCTGAAATGTCTCGTCTCACCCCTCAGATCGCTCGCGCCGCGCTCGCGCCGCACTGCGTTGCGGGATGGGCATCCACATTGATGTGGACCATCTTGCACGCGCACGCGAGCGTGCATGTCCGGCGTCATCGGTGCAGGAGCGTGCAAGGGGTGGCGAGGACGAGCGCGAGCGCGGCGACAGCGATAGCAATGAGAGCAGCGACCTCGACGAGGGCGAAGAACGTCCCGTCATGATGCAAGTGGGTGCGAAGGTGGTGCACGCAGAGCTGGGCGAGGGCACCATCATCACTCTGGGCCATGGCACGCTACATGGTCCAGAGAAGGTGCAGATGGAGTACCTCCTGAATGAGGAGAGGGGGAGGAAGAGGAAGAAAACATGGGTGTGCATTTCTGCGTTGAGCGAGCAGGTAAGTGCCGGCCTCACCCCAATGCAATCCCCGCGTCGTATACGGAGCCACGTGAGCGCTCACTAACCATTCTTTGTGCGTGCGCAGGTGCACGAGGAGTCTGTGAGGGCAGAGGGGGAAGAGTCCATGGAGGAGGTGGAAGCTCTAGCAGCTAGGATTGCCCTTTGTCTTAGTCCTAATTCCGCGGCATGTGAGCGTGTGTTTTCATTGCTAGCACACATGTTTCCATCTGTGAGGGACAGCTCCCTTGGGGACCAAGTGTGCGCCTCTTTGATGTTGCGCTTCAATCGCAATCAGCGCCAGCGGGAGCGTGGAGCGTGAGTAGCAAAGCATGAGTGTGCTCATGTGTTAGCTTTGTGAGCATGTGAGCATGTGTGTGTGCGTGTGCTATCTACCTCTACCTACCTCAATAATGCTCTCTCTCTGTCTCTCCACTCCCATACTATTGATTGATTGGCAATTCGCACGTGTCTCGTGCCTACACATATAAAATATGTACTGCATATTTTTTGCATATTTGGGTGACGCGCTGCATATTTTTTGCATATTTTCTCTGCATATTTGGGTAACAAAAACTGCATATTTCTACCTGGGCCTACACCTGCCGGGATCTGCCAAAGACGTTATGCATGAAGCGGCAGATTTGAACTATGACGACCCTGAGATTGAACACATGATGGATGACGCGTTCCACACTATGGAGGAATCGGCGCGGCTTCTTGCAGGTTCGTGGAATGTGTGACCGCTTGGCGTTATATGTTTATGAAAAGTTGTAGTAGCTTGTGTATGTCGTTATGAGTAATGAATGAGTAATGAGTAATGAGTGGAATAATCTGAATTATGGATATAATTAATGCGGGAGGAGCGCGAGTGCGGGAGCGCGAGTGCGGGAGCGTCCCATAGTGTTTTACTGAAGGGTTGGTGTAGGGTAATGCGTAATGCACATGTTGCCCATGGGCTCTCATACTCTCATAGGCATAGGGCATAGGGCTCTCATTGACGAGGCTGAGGGAGGAGAGGAGGAGGAGACATAAAGATAATATACAATCGCGCGCGGAGCGCGCTGAGCGCTCACGCTCACGGTGACGCCAGTGGGCCATGGTAAGTAAGGCCTTATTGTATGAGTAAGGCCTTACCTTTCTGCGTAAGGCCTTATCGTGCAAGTAAGGCCTTATCTGGGGCTAGGCATATGGTTTGCTTGGCCATGGTGGGGACAGGCATAATCTAAGGCTTACCCGGGCCGGCAGTAAGGCCATTATGAGGGTAAGGCCTTACGTTTAAGGGCCTTAAAAGTAACTAATACAAGCCTTGGATGCCACACCTCAGCCTTTCATCAATTGAGCCACGTCGCGATAGCCTGCCTTTTACGGTGACCAGGATGCTTTCCTCATAATAAAAATTTTACTACCTACAAATATCCTTGTCAGTGTCTGTCTGTGCGTCTCTCACAAATACTGGAACATACGTTTATTATCTCTTAAGACCTAGTTGATTCTCGTGGGACTCGCTCGCTCGCTCGCTCGCTCGCCGCTAGCTACGCTTCTCTTCGTGCAAGGCCTCCCTCGCTCCTCGCTCACCTGCCGCAAAAATAAAAAAATTCCAACTGGGAAGATGCGCAACTGCACTGAGCCCCTGGCCGATGCTGCACGCCGACGCAGGTGAAGACGCAGGTGAAGATGTCCGTGCAGAGACCCCGGCAGAGCCCGGGGGCGGGCGGGCGGGTCATCTGAGCGCCCCGGCTTGCATTCATGGTCATGTCTGGTGTCTGGGGCCTAGGCTCCTTCAGACGGCGAAGGGGTAGCGTTGCGCACTCCCGGGGTTGCTGGAGTACTGCAGCGACAAACTGCGAGGATGCTGCTGAGGCCGCAGAGGTCGCCGGTCGAGCGCCCGAAGTCAGTGGTGTCGCAGATTTGGCAACTAGTGGTGAGTCAGGCGCTCTCCGGCTAGGCTCTAGGCTCCTTCAGAAGGCGAAGGCTTAGCGTCCCGCATTCCCAGTGTTGCGGGAGTGCTGCAGCTTGCGAGAGGCCACGTCCTCTATTCTCACAGTCGAGAAACACTCCGCGCCCTCAGCGAAGTTAACAGCAACTATGCCATGCCTGACGAGATCCCCGACACGCACCTTCCCGCAGCAGAGCGTCGTGGGCGGCCTGCCAGGGGTGGTCGCCGCCCCGAAGAAGGTGCGCCACGGCGGAGTGGTGCTAGCTGCAGGTATCATCTGGCAGGACATTACCGGTGTCGCAATGCAAGGCTTCTCTCGGATCCGTTGGTGGTCTCGATGGGAAATTATGAAGCAGTTGGCCCTCAAGTTCCATCACATCCCAACATTTCTCGACGCGCTCGAGCAGAAGGGTATCGGCGACAATACCACTCGTTCTTTGCGTCAGGTGTTCACCACCAAAAAGAAGATGTTACAATTGGAGTTGGCAGCAGCTCTCGATATGCAATTACTTTGTGCTACCACATACAAATTAGAAGGAGATGGCCTAGAGGTTTTGCTCGTGCATGATGCTTTGGAAGAGATCCTTTCCCGAGAAAGCACGCTAGGAATGGAGGCTGCAACCATGCCAAACCTTGCTGGTGTCATGCGTGCAGGCCACCCCGTTTGCGTAGGAGTAAAGACGTATGAGTGGTTCGACGCACCGTATAATAGCTGGTACGCCGGTGTTTTGGATTCGATTCGAGGGAGCACGTACACCATCAAGTATGAAGATGGCTCTCATCTCACCGTGGACAGCGAGCAAGAACTGCGTGCCATCATTGACGTTCGTGAACTCCCCGAATGGAAGATTGTAATTGATAAGGTCAAGGGTGGCTTCCGATATCTCCGGGATCGTTTGTCGGACAACTGTGCATCGCCATATCACTGTAAGGGTCAACATAAGGAGATGGGCCTCTTGAGGGCATTTGATCCTTCTTATGCCCACATGATTGATTCTAATTGGATTCAATCTCTGTCCAACTTGCATGCATTTGCTAGCATCCCTTCCTTGGCCACAAACTTGCAGCAAGAGCTGCCAATATATTTGGCAGCGGCGCAAGGTTTCGTTGTCAACCGCGCGGATGTCAAGGAGTTCAACATGCATGTGCTGAATTGGTGGGCCTGCAACCGCTCTAAGATTCCTAATTGGGCAATGGCAGCTCGTATCACTTTTTCTTTGACACCTTCTTCTGCTTCGTGTGAGCGCGTTTTCTCATTGTTGAAGTGTATGTTTGGGCATCTTCAAAGCGCGAGCCTTGCTGATCAAGTGCAAGCTGCGCTCATGTTGCGATACAATGAGCGTAGGTGTTGAGGTGTGATTGCTCTCACGCTGCTTGATGCAAGAAGGAATTGGCTAAGAACTCATAAATTATTATGTATGTCCTTCACTATTATGTAAGTAAGATAGACGATAGACCGACGAGCTATTGATGTTCTTTGAGGTGGTTGTATTTCACCGCGCGACGCGCGGTGCTGAAAATACAAGAAATTTTTTCGAAACTTTTGGGAAATTTGGGGGCTCACCGTAGGATTTTTGAGAAACTTTTGCGAGAAATTTGGGGAGGGATTTCGCGAAACTCTTACCAGGCCCTAGCGGGAAACGGCGCGCGACGGACTCGTCGGATGAAGATGGAGATAATGAAGATGAAGATGATGAAGATGAAGATGAAGAAGATGAAGATAATGAAGATGAAGATGATGAAGATGAAGATGATGAAGATGAACCCGTCCCAATGCCTCTCATGGACTCATGGAACTCACAGAGTTGGTGACATCTCAATACTCCTTTCCCACACTCATGCAAGACTCCTTTCCCACACTCATGCACAACCTGGCTTGGTTCGAGCCAGTCAACTAAGTTTATACTTAGTTCGCCCATGGGGGGGCACGAGCCCCCCTCTCTCTCCACTCCTCCCCTGCCATGGGGGAGGAACCACCCACTCTCCTGGCACGCCTGATGGCTTGCCAGGAGCACACAGCTCTGCTGACCCATTCCTCTCCCCGCAGGCCCGCCTGACTCGCCCGCCCTGGCCCGTCGTGGCCTGCCCATCTCTCTGACCAGCCCCTCCTCCCCCTGGGCCCCCCTGATCAGGACCCCCCAGCTAGCTCCTGTCGACCTGCAGGGGCGCGGAGCGCCAGCGAGGGAGAGGCAGGAGGGGCCAGGGCCATGCCCCAGCCTCACCTGCCCCCTGAGCTGTGCTCCCAGGCCCCTGCTGGCCATCTGGGGACCTGAAGTGGGGCCGCAGGCGCGCGCCATGGGCCCCCGCCGCAGGGAAGAGAGGAGGAAAAGGGAAGAGGGAGGGGAGGGGGGAGCGGCAGCTCCCCCTCCGGTGCTAACGTATCTTCTTGCCCAGTTTAGGTCAAAGAAGATGGAGGCTGCCAGAGCTAGGAGGGAAGGGCCGCGGCTCGCCGCGGCCACTCGCTCGGGCGAGGGAGATTAGTGCTCTGGACCCCTAAACTCACGAGTGCCCCCCCCCCCCCCCTGCGTTGTTTTACCCGAAAGGGGTTTTCCCCCAGCGTGGCCTCGAGGAGAGGGTGTGCTGGGGTGCGCAGGGCCGGTGCATGCACTGGGCGGAGGACAAGTACCGAGGGGGGGGGGCAATGCCCTCTCCCCCCGGTACCACGCGGACACCTGGCTCGTCAGGCATGGCGGGAGTCCGGGGCTGAAAAGTTGTGTCCAATTAGCTAGTGGGGTTGGCTAGGATATAACATTAATAATTTAATTGGTTCGAGCCAGTCAGTCACACATGTGTACCCAAGAGGCAAGAGAACCGCGGAATCCTCAACTTGGCAATATGCACACAGCAAGCACTCCATCGCCCCAATGCTCAACACTCCCTTTTGCATGGGCCATCATCCCGCCAGGTCGCCTTGGTGGACGTGTCGTGTTGCCATGGTCATAGCATGATAAGGGATCATGCTGTATCACGCTGGACGTGATGTCTCGTACAGGCGCAGCAGCTCGGGCAACGTGACAGGCATGTCGGTCACCGGACAACGCCCATCTCGCATGACGGCTCTCGTGATACACCGAGAGCAAAAGACATAACCGGAAGGGGACGCTGTGGGTTCCTCCATAGGACAAAGCGCGCATTCTGCACATGCGCCAGCTGCAGGAAGCAGCTTTCCTCTGCGTGGTGGATACGGTGCCGGCGGTGGCGGCACAAACGGTGCAGCTATGAGGGGTGCTGACCTTGGCGTGTGCAACCATGCGAGTAACCGGTACCCGAACGCCGAAAGAAGCAGCAACTGGCGGGCATGCTGTAGCGGCAACTCCAAGAAGAACATGGCACGCTCGCGTCGGGAAGCACCCGCGGGAGGAGCTAAACCCGGCCCACTAAGCTCGGAGCTGGGCGCGGGAAGCAGGCAGTACCGGAGAACACGTTGAGAGACAGAGGCGTATGGTGAGCGCCCTGTGAGGAAGTACAAGAGGTGTGCAAGGTGTGCTGCATCAAGGAGAGCACACATTCCCCGATAGGTGAGCGAGAGCAGGCGCCGGCGCGGATCCATAGTGCCCGATCCAACGACCTCATTTTCTCGATGAGCTCTCTCCACTGAGCCAGTGGCCGATGCACCACGAACTGGCCTTGCAACTGGAATTGCGCCATCCAGAGAACCTTCCGGAGCGCCGCCATCGCCGCCGCCGTTGAGCAACAATCCATCTTGGTTGACATCAACAGAGAGGAGTGGGTCGAGCTTTGCACGAAGATATCCCGGTAACACCAGTATGATAATCTCAAGCAGAAGACGTGCGCGGATTGGCAAAGCCTCCAGCCTGTCACAAAGTCCATCCATCCAGCCTCCCTTCCGATGATTCGAGGCGGCGGGATGGCGGCGGAGGAAATAGAAGTGTTCAGAGAAGGAAGCGCCATGTCTGAGGAGCGCGTGCGCCTCGAGCGCGCAGCTCAGTCCCGCGAATAGCTCCTCTCGCAGGCCGTGCAGCTTGAGTAACAGCCGTGGGTGCCGTTGGGCAGCCACCTGTGGGGCGCACGTGGAAGGGGGGCGGGAAGGCTGAGAGCTGGGCGGGGAAGTAGCGGCAGGTATGCCTCACGCGCGTACCGCGAGCACGTAGTGGAACGCCGAGCGCAGCGCGGGCAGCAGCCGCTCGTGCGCGATGATCTCGAGCAGCGGCGCCGAGAGCGCCATCCGCGCCCCAGAACTCTACTTCTCTACTCCACTCTAGAGTAGAGTACTCTAGGAGTACTTACCTCTGCCCTACTCTATTACCGCTTCATGGATACTCCCCATTTCCATGGGGTAAATTATTTAACCACCTAGCCCTCCGCCTCTTAAATTGCGGGGCAGACAACTAAGTTTATACTTGGTTGACCCATGGGGGGGGCACGAGCCTCCCCCCTCTCCACTCCTCCCCTGTCATGGGGGAGGAACCACTCATCCTCCCGGCAACTGGCAAGAGCAAGAGGCTGCAACTGCAACCTCACGTTTGGTTATTTTTTTGACAAATGCCCCCATGAAATGGATATAAAAAAATTAAGGACAATACACCCCCCCCCCGCCGCCACTGGTCCCATTCTCTTCTTCCCCACGCACTCCTCTCTAAGCTCTAAGGCGTGCGTGGGAAGTCGCGTTCCGTCAAAAGAGAAAAGAGGGCCAGCTAAAGTGCTTGTTTTCTTTTTGGGTAGCCACACTATTATTATTATTACAAAGCTAATTACGCTTCCCCACTCTCAACACACGCGGTAACCCCCAGCTACGCGGGCTGAGTTTTCATCTTCTTCGTCTTTTTCTCACATCCCTCTTCCTCAATGTCAATGTCGTTCTGCTGGCAGGCGACGATGTCGCTGCTTGGCTGATCTTGGGTGGCGAGGTCCGTGACGCGTGCGAGGACGGCCTTCTTGTTCTCCATGTATAGTTTGCCAGCTGCTCGGTGGCTCGGGGTCAAGCCAGCGTGCTGGGGGTCAAGCTTTTCTCTCTCTCTCTCTCTCTCTCTCTCTTTCTTTCTTTTGGGACGGGAAGGGGAGGAGGAGGAGGATGAGCGGTGGTGGTGGTGTGCTGAGCGAGCTGCTCGACCAGCCGGAGCTGTTCGGTCTGATGAGCGAGTGGCTTTCGACGGAGGAGCTGCACGCGGTCCACGAGGCCCTGGGCGACCCTCGCGTCCGGCATTATTACCGGACGCTGCTGCTGCCCGAGGACGTGGACCTGCTGGGTTCGTCGCTGGCGAGGGAGGCGGTGATGTGCCTGACGTCATCGTCTGTGCTTCCTGTCGCGGGTTCGCGCGAGGAGCGTGCGCTCGCTCGCACGCTGCGGTCAGTGCGGATGCCGCCCACCGTGCGCATCGAGGTGGACAGGTCGTCGAGCCGTCGGCTGCTGTGTGCCGCACTGGCGGGCGCCGTCCACGGGCACGTGATCCTGCACGAGCTGCTGGGTTGGCTGCCGGCCGTGCGGGGCACGGCACGTGCGCTCGAGCTGCAGAGGATGCGCGGAGAGGGAGGAGCCAAGTCGTTGCGGCTCGAGGAGACTGGCACGCTGGAGACGCTGGTGCTCTCGGGGGAGTGCGCGCCCTTGCACTTGCCGTCGTCGTTGCGCCGGTTCGCCGCGACGAGCCGGCCGTCTCCGAAGACGATGCACGACGCGCTGACGGGGCTGCCGCGGCTGGAGGTTGTGCACGCGCGCGGGTGCACGTGCGTCGACGTGTGCATGCGCGAGACGCGGGCGCCGCTGCGCTGCTTGACGCTGACACGCTGCGGCGCGGTGGACATGCACCGTGCTGCCCGAACCCCACACTCCGAACCAGGCCTCAGGTAGTGCACCGAGGCCGGACCCCGGAAACCGAAGAAAAAGGAAAGAAGGGGGGCAGGGGAAGAGGTGGAGGGAGGGGAATTAAGGGCGCTGTAGATAGCAAAGGCAAAGGTGTGACCCACAGCTAGTAGGCGAGTAGCCCTGAATCTTCAGAAGTTTTTTTTTAATTTCTACTTTCTACACTATCTAGGCCGAAAAATGGAGAATGGAGTATCTATATCTAGCTAGATGGCTGGGGCCAATATCTATATCTAGCTAGATAGAATTTTGCGCTATTCACTTGTATCTAGTATCTAGCTAGATTGGGGCCCTGGGGGGTAATTCCACGCCTTACTTCTCTCTCCCCCCCCCCGTACCCCGCCGCCCCCCCTGTCTTCTTCCCCTCCCCGCCGTACCCTGCGCCCCCCCTTCTCCTTCTCTTCTTCGCCTCTCTCCTCTCGCGCGCCATGTCCCTCCTCCGTCCAATGGACACTGCACCGGAGCAGCTCGAGGCGGAGTGCGCACTTGCGCTCGCGCGCATGCACCAAGGCCCTGTCGGAGCCGGAGCGAAGCTCGTTTCCTCTTTGTCTTTGTTTGGGGTTTGGGACCCAAAGTAGCGCACATGGGTCGACCCCCCGAAACCGAACGAAAAGGACCGAGGGGGGGGGGGCGAAAGGGGAGTGAGGGTGGGGTGAAGGCGATGTCAGGGGTAGTCCCCAGCGCGAGGGACAGCGGCTAGCGAAGTAGTAGGCATCTTCAAGAATATTTTTTTCTAATGCCGCCAAGGCTAGCAAATTGTCGCAGACAGCAGGCCTAACTATCCCACTATCCCCTAGAGCATCCAAAAAATTGGGAATGCGATCAAATGGAACATCTGTATGGCTTGGCACGACCTCAGCCTCGAATCCCACGCAAGCTCCACAGGCACGGTGATGCACGGTGATTGCGTTACTGACGCACTTTCACTGTGTCCCGCGGGCATCCTCCTTCATGGCAATCTCTTGCAACCTCCACGCAAATCCTGCTGCATACTTGCTCAAGACGGCACGGTCCGCGTGCCCTACTTGCGGCTCCTCCGCGAGCTGCTCAAGCAGGAGCTTCGCACGTTGGTAAAGCGCCCGGCTCGTGTTCAGCTTGCCCACCATCTCGTCGACGGCAGCCTCTCGCCCCATGGCGAGGGCGTGCCGATACAACAGCTCCTCTACGCACACCGTCGGAGTATTGCGCAACATCTGCTCGCATCTCAGCTGCTCTCGTATCCATTCGGCGCTCTCAAGCAACGTCGCAAATCTGGCGCGAAGCACGTCAGCATGGGAGTTGGCCTCGTTGATAGCGCCCACCACAACGATGTCCTGCTTGTCGGCCTGAGCGAGCTGCATGGCCTGCTGCGTGAGATCCAACGCCTTCACGTGGAGGGCCAGGGACTCCACCATCGAAAAGGACTCGCCGTGAGGCGCAAGCCCACCTTCGGCGCTCTGCTGCGCCAATTCGGCAACAGCGAAGGCCCGGCCTGCGAGGAGCTGCTGCCGATGCTGCTGTTCCTTCCGAAGCAGGTCATGCTGTTGCATGTAATGCCCCGTTAGTGGCATGCGTTGTGAACTTCCCACTTGCGATACGCATCTATCCTCTCCAACGCTCTCTCCGTCTCCAATCACGGCACCCTCCGGTTGAATGGCGCCACATGGCAACTGCTCGTCGTGAAGTTTCTGCCGCAGCTGCAGCATGCCCCGTTGCCCAGCATCGATGGCCCTCTGATGCAACTCTGCAGCGCCACGCCGGTCACGTTGCTGCGCGAACGCCACCGCACGCGCGGTGGGGCTTTGGCTGACGAGAACGTATTCATTGTCGAGGCCGTCGAGTGACTTGTCGTACACGGCGAGCGCGTCGTGCGCAACAGACGATGGGCTCACCCCGCCAAGGCCGGACACCATACACGTGGTCGGGTGACTATTCGGCGAGGCTGATGTCGCCGCAACGGTGACGGGGACAACTTGCCGACGAGTCGCAACAAGCTGGCCTTGAGACGCGGAAGGCATAGCCACCACTCGGCCACGCTGTTGCGTTGAGGGGGACGGCGATAGGCTGATTGGCGTCCCAGCGGGCGCCGGGGCGCAAGCTACCGGCGACACGGGCAGCGCAAGCTCAGGGATGCAGCTGGGAAGGGCAGGCGAGATTTGTGCCCCGTTGGGTGGTGAGGATGCGAGCAAGGCTGCGGTCGGCGATCGGCTCTTCCTCGGCACCGGCGGCTTATGGTTGAAGGTGGCAAATGGCGCATCGGACGGGTTGGGAATCGCTAGAGAGGATTGGCATTCCGTTCGTGGCTGCGCCGGCAGGTTGGGGTGCAAGGCAGGTTTGGGAGACGGCACCACAGAGGCAGCGGGAAGCTGCATTGGGGACAGAGCCTGTGCGGATGACCGCTCCGAGATCGGAACATTGAGTGGTTGATTTCCGCCTGAGGGAGCATCAACTGGCTCCATGACAGCTTGCCTCGGCGGAGCGTGCACGTCAGCGAGCCCTGCCGTGGATACTGGCGGTGGTTCGGACACAACGGCGGTGGCAGCGCTTGAGATGGCTGGGTGTGGGTGCTGCTCCGGCGAGTCCGAGCAGAGAAATGGGTGGGCGAAGAACTGCTCGAACGAGAGCCGCTCCGTCGCCTCGCGCCGGAGTAAGGACAAGAGCAGGGCGCAGCAAGACGGAGAGAGGTGTGCAGGGAGTTCGACCTCCTTCTCCTCAATTTGCTTCAGGAGCTGCAGGCGTGGAGAGGATCGGGCGAATGCTGTTGGGCTCGCACAGGGGCCACAACCAGCCAAGGGACACGCGCAGAGGTGCCCTGAATCTATAGGCGCTCACCTGCACGTGGTTGGCGCCCGTGAACGGTGGGTGGGCGGTGAGTAGCTCATATACGATCGTGCCGACGGACCATAAGTCCGCCTTAGCATCATATTTTTGAAAGCGCAGGATCTCCGGTGCCATGTAGAGCGGCGAGCCGCACAACGTCTCGGCCATATCAGCCTGCTGCATGTAGCGAGCAAAGCCAAAGTCGGCGATCTTCAGCACGGCGTCCGGCATTGTAGAGGAGAGGAGCAGGTTCTGTGGCTTGAGGTCTCTGTGTACCAGGTAGTGATCGCGCAGGTAGCGCAGTCCCTGCGCGAGCTGTCGCAGATAGTAGCGCGTCTGCGCCTCAGTCTGCGCCCCTTTCGAACGGATGACACGCATGAGGTCTCCTCCGGGGCAGAGCTCCATGATAAGGTAGACATGCCGCTCTGTGGTCTGCACGTCGTGGAGGCGGACGATGTTTGGGTGCTGAAGTGTCTGCAAAATGGTGATCTCTGCCTCTAGGTTCTGCTGCAGCTTCTGGTTGAGTCTCGCCCTCACGATCGCCTTAACGGCGAGGCTGCGGTTGCTCTCGCGGTGCTGGCCGCGGTAGACCATCGCAAAGGAGCCCTGGCCTGCGAGCGGAGAAGGAGAGGGAGGCGAGGGCGGTGATGGAGCAGGAGTCGGCGAATGAGGACATGTATGTGCTGGGAGGGGTGCTGGGGCGGCGAATGCCTAGCAGGGCTGAGCAGAGAAGCCGATCGGCAGCCATCGGGAGAGAGAGGGAGGGAGTGGGGAGGAAGGAGAGAGGGATGAGAGAGAGGCAGGGGGAGGGAGGTGGGGGGGGAGGGAGGGAGGGAGGGAGGGAGAGGGAGAGGGAGAGGGAGAGGGAGAGGGAGAGGGAGAGGGAGAGGGAGAGGGAGAGGGAGAGGGAGAGGGAGAGGGAGAGGGAGAGGGAGAGGGAGAGCAAGGGGGAGGGAGAGAGGGGTAGGGGGAGGGAGAGGGAGGGGGAGAGGGAGGGGGAGAGGAGGAGGAGGCGAGGCGCCACGGACCGAGCGTAGTGGAGAGGTCATACGGCCCCACCCTCTTGAAGACGCCGCGGTTAGCCTCCATCGATGGGTAGTGGGTGGGTGGGG
>CM030945.1:1624076-1640519 GCA_018136815.1 Isochrysis galbana | reverse complement strand
AACCATCTGCAATGCGTCCGGGGCTCAGCCAGGCAGCCGCTACTACCACAAACCACGCCCCGGCAAGGACCCAAGGCTGCAAGCTCCGGCGCCCCGCTTCTCCCTTGCCATCGCTGCAGCCTGGTCGCCACACTCCTCACGCTCACGCGCGCTTCTTCATTTAAGCTTTAAACCTCAACCTACTTTTATAAGTGGGGGTCAATGCGGGCCTCGCGCCCCCCTCTCTCCATCGCGGACACCCCCGGGGTGGGCCCGTACAATCACAATCAACCCCAGCCCCTGCCCTCTGGCAGGGGGCTTGGGCAATCAACACACTCTGGCCCAGACTCCTAGTGGGCGCGGGCCGTGACTCGCACTCCCACGCCCAGCATGGGCCTGCCCTCGAGCTGACTCCCCCCCCATCCCCGGTCGCCAGGCAGACAGAGGGCTTCGGGCGGCCCCCAGGGCCCAGGGCCAGCGAGGCTTAGCGTGGGAGAGGCAGGCGGGGGCGCGGGGGCCAGGGGCTGAGCCCCACCCTCCACTGCCACTGCCCCCTGAGCTGCCCTGGCTAGCCCTCTGGGAGCCCCCAAAGGGCCTCTGAGAACAGGCCGTGGCGCAGGGACACAAGTGGAGGAGAACGGAGAGGAAGAGAGGGAGAGGGCGGTGAGAAACGGGAAACGGGTCTCGTTTGCGTTAGCAAACGGGCGGAGACGGGCGGCTGGCGACAGGAGGGGGAGGAGGAGGGAGAGGCTCAAGGCGCCTACAAGAACCACGGTGGCAGGTATCATCTCGAGGCGCAGTCTTTTATTTCTCGAGGCGGATAGCTCGCGGCGAGAGCAGTAAGGCGGCCGTTTCTTTTCATGATTCATGCATGACGAGAGGTTCCTCCCCCCCCCCCGGTGCCTTTTCCCGGAGAGTCGCCCGACTTAGGTCGGTCCGCCTCAATGGGTTTTCCCTCATTGTAGCCTGTGGGGAGTTATAATGGGAGCCGGGGGTTTGCGAGGGGGGAGATTCGTAGGGGTGCATATGGGTATGTGTCTAGTGTCTAGTGACAGCACGACAGCGACACGTCAACACGTCAAGGCGTACGGGCAGGTGCGCTGAGGGGTGTCGTGATAGTACCGGGCTAGTGGGAGTAGTGGTACTAACGCTCAGTTGTTTTAGGTTTAAGCAGCTTTAAACCTACTACCTACAACTAGCTGCCTGTATTTTCCACCTCTCCTACGTGTCTACGGATTCCCCAGGGTCACCTCCTGTGTCCTACATGCGTCGTGCCTTGTTCTTGTTGTGCAGCTCGGTCGTGTGAGGGCCCTGCCCGGGGGTTCCCCTCATCGGACGTCCCTCCGTCTACATACCATGCGAATCCTGACTTGAAATTCGGTCGTCAAAATGCTACCAGCCACTCCCAGATCACACAACTACAAGGTACAAGGTAGCCAGTAGCCACCCACAAGAAGCAATGAGACCCCCCATATGCGCCGCACCACCCCTCGCTTGGTCTGCACACAGCAAGCGGACTTCCACCAAGGTGCTCTCCCAGTCTACAAGAGTTGGACAGCCGGCCCAATTGAGAAATGTGTGTCCAGTGGTTCGTGCTTCTCTCATGTGTGCCTTGATTCTTACCTGGCCGAGAGAGAGTAGCTCTACAAACAAAAGCCATTGGGAGGACTTCTTGATTCACCCAGCCATCAATCCCAAGATATAGTTGATGCCTCATGTCAAGCTAGACGTTCTCAAGACTCGGCCCAATCGAGGCGAGCGCGCAGCCACCACCGGTGGAAATAATGCAGGGTGAATCCACCAAGAAAACACAGGAAGCCAGTCTGTGCCACGGTCCGTCTTTGAGCACCACTCAATGTTGTCGCTCCGGCGCCCACAGTCGCGGCAGCGATCCCGCTGACTGCCTCGCGGTCCTCCTGCCACCTCTCCTGAAGGATGGCGTGGCGTAAGCCGACGAAGACAGACGCTGCAAGCGCCCAGTACCCGCCTACCCACGTGGCGCCATGCAGCAGCTGGCCACCGCGTGCGGCTGCAAGTGTGGCGCCCACCACCGCCCCGCCGCCGCCAGAGACAAGTGCGTAGTCGCGTACCCGCTCGTGCAGGGGACGGATGGGTACACCCACCACTTCGCCACCCATATCGCCCCCGTCTCTCCTCTCTCTATGCTCAGGCGGCCCTCTCGTTCGGGGTGTGTCGCTGCTTGACCTGCGGCGCGCCACCGCAGAGACCAGCGCGACGCCAGCGGCATTCATAAACAAGTCCGAACACTCACAGAATAATAAGAAAACGATGCAACTGAGAACTGGGAATATGGGCCCTGCACTGAGCAAACTGAGCCGCTGGCCGATGCTGCACGCAGACGCAGGTGAAGGCGCGGGTCAAGATGTCCCCGCAGGCCCAGCAGAGACCCTGGCAGAGCCTGGGGGCGGGCGTGCGGGGCATTAGAGCGCCTCGGGATGCATGTGCATGTGCAATCAAGCACAATAAGCAATAAGAAGGTGCAACTCGCAACTCGAACTCGAGGTTCCCTTTTTTTCCTAATTGGGCTGTGAGTACTAATATTAGTACTGACCCATTAGTATCAGCTCCCCAGGAGCTGATATACTTATGTTATAGGGCGGTCAAACACCATTTTAATTTCTAAGGTCTAAGGGCTAAGGGTTGACGGATCGAGCATGACTACTGGCTCGATATGCGACGATTCGGAAGGGAAAGATCGGCGAAGGCGCGGCGAAGGTGGCCGGGAGTGATGGAATGACGGGCTGGACCACCTCCTCAGCAGAGAAAGGCGGGAGGACGGGCTTGGGCGAGGGCGAGCGCGACGACGGAGCGGACATGGCTGGGCGGATCGGGAGTGATAGGCTGAGGCTGAGGGAGTGGGAGTGGGGAGGTTTGGTATTGAGGTAGTGTTGAGAACGAGGGACGAGAACGGGAACGAGAACGAGAACGAGAGCGACGAACGAAGAACGACAGACGACGGATGGCCAAGGGCCGGTGGACCGACGAGATGACACCACACTCACGTCAACACTCTCCACACTAACGTATCCTTATCACGGAACGCACAGGAACGAGGACGACCAGTTCGAAGTCAAGCGCCTTCTAGATGAGGGCGATGATCCCAACCAAGTGCACCCAGAGCATGGCATAACGGCTTTGATGTGCGCATGTGAATGTGCTTCGATCAACTCCATCGATGTTATTCTTCAACATTCGTCCGTCAACATCGACATGCGCGACCCAGACGGGTACACGGCCATCATGCACGCCTGCACGATGGGCTATGAGGGAGGAACCGGCAGCGTCGAATGGGAGCTCTTTGAAGACGTCGTGGAACTCATGCGCAATGTGGCAAGCGCAAACGCGTATGCGTTTGAGCTCTTTGATTTCATCAAGACGAATGTGCGAATGTGCTACCAATCGAAGGGGATAGCATCAAGGCCAAAGTTGCCAATGCTCCCTCTTCCGTGGCCAATCAGTTTCACTGTCTACGGCACATGATGATCTTGGCTTGAACGCCTGCTGCTAACTTGACGTTGGGGCTCGGGGAGTCCGCCATATGCGCGTGTCGAAGTCGACAGTCTGCGTAACAATTATTGAATCACGTAAACTAATAAAGTATGGGTCCGCTCTAAGTAAGTAAGACTCTAGTAAATTTGGCGACAAAATCTAACAACTCCGGAGTATCTTGTATTTTACTTTCTCCTTTCTTCACCCACCATGGTCTTTCTATGTCAAGAAGCAAAACGACTCTATTCTCGTCAGTATCGTTCACGCCAATGTGTTCTTTGCTGTCATCGAACACAATCCACTCTCCCTTTGTAATCTGGCGAAATTCATCCTCGTCTGCAACCCCACTTCTTTCTACCTTTCGTGTCAGGATCTGGAACAACAACGCCTACGTGACAACGAAGAGCTTCATTGGCTAATCCGCTCCATCCGCGATGTTTGTTCAGTTCAGTTTTAGGACCGAGTTTGCTAAAGATTAAAGATTGCAGTTCGAAGTCCTGGAATGGTTCTGATTAATTCAATTGTCTTTGGAAATATTGTCGAGTACTCTGCGTTCCAAACTCCAAAGCCATAGAGTGGAACTACCTTCCAATCATGACCATCTTCTTTTGTGTAGAGATACTCTTCTGGCCAGTCACAAATTTTGTACTCACTGCCAAGAAACTCTCTTTCAATGAGTTCAAAGTTGTTAGCGAGCATCTCAATCAAGATGGCGGAAAAACTTTGTAGGGGTTCGTTCGGGTAAAACCTCTGTCGACATCCAAAGTAATGCTTGACGCAATGCTTCCCGCCTAGAAATAGCGTAGATAATATCACGATGATAAACATGAAGATGACTTCTTTATTATTTGAAATCAATCCGCGCGGCCGACCCCCTTGCCCCTTGTCCCGTGACAAGCAGCGACCCGTCTGCAACAATTGGACCCATATGCGTTTGCATCTAGGGACATATTTTTGGGGGTGGTGAATGTTTGGGGTAGAATTGTATAAGGTGTCGAAAATGGCCATGGGGGGGTAAAAAAAAGGGAACCTCAAGTTGCACCCTCACGCCGCTACGACCGCTCCCGCCGCCGTGATAGCTCCCGCCGCCACTCCCGTCGCCGCTGTGATCGCCGCCGCGACCCGCGGCGCTGTGCCCGTCGCCGCCGCAACCCGCTACGCCGCGAGGCGGCGCCCCCCCCCCCCCATGGGGGGGGGGGGGGGCAGCAGCCAGCATGGCTGTTGTGCTGGATGTGGATGTGGCCGGAGCCACGGGCCGTGTGGCGCGACCGGGGTCGCACATACCTGCTCGGTCTCTGCTGGCGGACGCGGTCGCATCGTCTGCGACTGGTCCATGGGAACTGGGCTTGGGGGGGCGCCCTCGGCGGGGGGGCCTAACTAATATAGGAGAGAAGGGCTGCGCCGGCGCGCTCCATGGTCCATGGCGGCACCAAGTATGAACTTTGAAGTTCAGAAGATGATGATATAAAATATTTTACATCATAATACGTTGCACGACGCAAAAAGTTGCACAGCGCCTGTTGATGGTTGCGATGACATCACAGGGCCTAAAGAGTCACACGAACGCTACTAACCATAAGAGAGGCACACCGGAGTTGCGAGCTAGCGAAAGAGCCGCTGCGGGTGGGCCCTGGTGCCAATCGTAGCCAGGGCGATACGCCTATGCTTGAAGAGCTCCCACGCCGGCTCGCTCTCGGCTTTGCACCTCGCCGAGGCGATTTGCAGTCCGACACACCCTGCCCAACCTACAGCTCACGCGCATTGCCATCCCGTCTCGATGCGAAACCCGGCATAGCAGAACACAATGGGTCTTGCCGCCCCGTAAACGGGCCCTTAAGTGGCGTGTGCCGCTCAAAGCGGTCCGCCCCGGTGCATCTCAAGAGCGGGAGCAAACACGCCCGGGCTACGGCAGCCCACCACAATCCCCTACCCTCTCCCGTCCCCTCGCCGCCCAACCTCCAGTCACCCACACGCACGCCAAACCCGCTGCCCAAAGAGTACCAACGACTAGCCTCTTCACGGCTGCATCCTCCCAGAAGAAAGAAGAAACTCCATGCGGCGCAATCTACTTCTTGGGCTCGTCTTCGTCGTCGTCATCCTCCTCGTCATCATCATCGTCGACTGCGCTGACGACGCCGACCGGCCCCTTGCCCTCGCCTAGCGCCTGGAAGCCCATACGCTTGGCCTGCACGACAGTCATGTTCTTCGATACCGTATCAGGGGGTTTGATGAAGAGTTTGTGCAGGAGCGCGCCGGCGCCGAGGCCTAGCACGAGAGTGCCGATGATAGCAATCCATGCAATGGTGTTTTCACCCCAGCCCGACTCATACTCGTCGTCACGGCGCCAGCGGCGGCGGAGTTGGCGGCGGCGCGTCACGACCTCGCGTAGCTGGCGACCGATGCTCGCGTGGACGTCCGAGGCGATCTCCGTGATGGTCGCCTTGTGCACGGCCGAGTGCCCGGCGCTCACACCGGACAGGCGGCGCAGCATGCGGCGTGCACCGTTGCGGCTGCCAAAGCTGCCTTGCGACGACTCGTCGGTCGCGGACGAGGTCAAGCGGCTCCAAATGCGGTGCCAGTAATCGTAAACCATGGGGTCGCAGTGCGAGGGCACGTCCTCGGAGCCATCGGCCACGAGCCACGGCTTGGGGCACGTGTGGGTGATCCAGTGCACAGCGAAGGGCGCGGCGCTAGCCTGCCAATCAGCTGCAACATCGGCACGGCCAACAGCGAGTTTGGTCACAGAGCGCTCACTGGTGGAGCCGTCATAGTACGAGTTGAGGAGACCCTGCTCGGTGCAATCGATGACGTTACCGAAGCTCTTCTTGTGTGCCTGTCCACCAAGCGCGATGAGTTCGTCGTACGTAGACTGGGAAGGAGTGAGAAGCATGATGCCCGCGTTGAAGTAGGAATGGTACCTGGCGCGTTCAGCCGCAAAGCCCTCGGTCTTCTCAAAGATGTCGTCGGCCTCGCCGGTGAGGACGGTGTCGGCGTCCATGTAGAGAACGCGCGAGTACTTGAGCTGTTGCCACAGGCGGAGCTTGGTTGCCATATGGCCCCAGCGCTCGCCCTGGTCTTTATCGAAGCGCGAACACTCCTCGGACTTGCCGAACCAGAACTCAGGCACCTCGTCAACAACAACCGTGGTCCAGCCGGCAACGGTGAGGGCGTCTCGCCATTCTTCGGGGACAGAGGCGGTGACGAGGCAAATGAGGTCGCGCGTCGAGTCAAAGGAGCGGATGGACGAGCCGAGCACGAGCGCGCCGCGGAAGTAGTCGACGTTCGCGGTGGTCAGCAGGGTGGCGTACGCCTCCGTCTTGCGGAGCGGCTTGTAGACCCATGGTGAGGCAACCGGAGCCTCGATCTGGCCGCGCGAGATGGAGGCGGAGAGGGCGGTGGCCGCCGGACCGACGACGCTACGCTCGGAGGCAAGATACTTGACGTTCTTCTTTTGCGTCGGTCGGAGGAGGCGGTTGATGCTGTCCTCCGACGGCATGGTGAGGCCCTCGACGCCAAGCGCACTAAGGTCAGAATGCAGCTTCGCGAGCGTCTCGTAGGGCGCCGCGATCAGCTCGTCGTGGTTGACCACGGCAGTGGGCACACCCGCACAGGAGCGCGCGATACTGCCGTAGTAGGCCTCATAGACAGAGGCCCACTCGGCGAACGAGACGTTGTGAGAGTAGATCATCATCGAGTTTGCAATCGAGAGGGGCTCACGGTGCACAACGATGCATGCGGGCGCGTCCAGCAGCTCCATCCACTCCTTGGCGAGCAGAGCCATGCGCGGGTCCTTGGTCACCCACGGGCGCTGCGCGTTGAGCTTACTCACGACACTGCGCGCATCCGACATGGCCGAGACCTTTATGGCCGGCTTGGCTTCATCGAAGCCATACGCCACCCACTCGGGCATGTCGTACCGCTCCGCCGCAGCATCAATGCCCGCAGCAAGACGTGCTTCATCGAGCCCAACCACGTCAGCGCGCTCCCAGTACTTGAGCGGATTAGTCGGGTGGAGGAGCATGTCCTCGCGTGCTCCACCAAATGCGCCGAGCATCATCGTTAGGTTGGCGACGAGCGAGGTGCCCGAGTGATGCATACCAAGGACAAGTAGTTGCGAGGGCGGCGCCGCTGGCTGGCCAGCAGGCGCGCCCAGCACGAGCGCCGTCAGCGTAGCGGACAACATGGAGCCTGGACGCAGAGGGAAGGGGCTTGGTGTCAGACTCCTGGCCGCCTTCGCGGGCGCGCGCGCTCTCTCAACTCGTTAGCCTAGGAAGGGATGAGAAGGGGAGGGGGGGGAAGGGGGGGGAAGGGGGGCGGGGGAGGGGGGAGCGGGGGGGGGAAGCCTGCTGAGGCAGTAGAGCTGGGAAGAGCCCGGGCGCGGGGTGTGCGAGGTGGAGATTTAGCTTCCGCCTCGTGCCGCCAGCGTGCTCGCACCGCACGTGCGTGGTCTGGGCTGACGGGAAGAGCGAGAGAGAGGATTGGGGGTGGGGGTAGGAGGGGGAGGGGGGGGGGGCGCTGCCCGCCTGCTGCACGCCGAGCGGGGGAAGGGGGGGGGGGGGGGGAGGGGGGGCGGGGGGGGGAAGGGAGAGGGGCTGCCACAGAGAGAGATCGTTGAAGGGAGAGGAGACGTGTGAAAGAGGCAGAAACACATAAGAGAGGAGGGAGAGCAGGGAAGGGAGGGGGGGGGAGGAACCACCCCACTTGTCTCTTCCATGCCGCGGCCCCCCCCCCCCCCCCCATCTCCCCCCCCCCTCCCCCCCCTCCCCGCCCCCGCCCTCGCCCCCCCCTTCTCTCTCTCTCTCTCTCTCTCCCGCCCCCCTCCCCCTTCAGGGCGCCCGCCCTCTCCTCTTTAGAAATTGGAAGAGAGTCTGCTCCCCGTACAAGTAGAAAGTAGAGAGAGAGAGAGAGGGAGAGGGACGAGGAGAGGAGTCGAGAGGACGAAAACCAGGCGAGAGCGGAGAAGAATATATAATAAAGGGAGCTCTCGAGGGGAGAGCACTCAGGCGAGAGCGAGGCGCAAAAAAAGAAAACAACGAGAGCCCTCTGGCTCCTTCCAGAAGGCCCGAGAGAGAGAGAGAGAGAGGCGGAGAGAGAGAGGGAGAGAGGGGGGGGGAGGGAGAGAGAGGGAGGGAGAGAGAGAGCCTGTCCTCTTCTCATCTAAGCTCCCGCGCTTTCTAACTTCTCTCGTCGCCTGTTCTTTTGTGAACTCTGGCGATTTGGAGCCTCTCCTCCCGTTTTGGAGGGGCGGAGGGGGGGGAGGAAGAAAAGGGGGAGGGGGGGGGGGAGGGGGAGAGAGAGAGCATCTCCTTGGGCAGTCCAGAGGGTTGCTGCTCTTACTTAGCCAACAGATTTAGAAAATGAAAGCATTGGGGTCAGGAGTACCACGGCTTGCGCGAGCCCGTTGCCCGCCGCCCACAAAAAAGGAGGAGCCACGGCGGTGAGAGAGAGAGAGAGAGAGAGAGAGAGAGAGAGAGAGAGAGAGAGAGAGAGAGAGAGAGAGAGAGAGAGAGAGAGAGAGGGAGGGAGGAAGGGAGGGAGAGAGAGAGAGAGAGAGAGAGAGAGAGAGAGAGAGGAGGGAGGGAGGGAGGGAGGGAGGGAGGGAGAGAGAGAGAGAGAGAGAGAGAGAGAGAGAGAGAGAGAGAGAGGGAGGGAGAGAGAGAGGAAGAGAGAGAGAGAGAGAGAGGGAGAGAGGGAGAGAGAGGAAGAGAGAGAGAGAGGGAGAGAGGGAGAGAGCTCTGTGCCGCTCCTTTCCCTCTGCCCGGGAGCTTTCTTTCATCGTTTCCTAGCCCCCCCCCCCCTTTTCTCTTCCTCTTCTGTTGGGAGTCGCCCCGGTCCACGGGAAGGCCACGCCAAAATAATATTTCCCCTAATCCACTCGCCCGCCGCCCGCCGGTGCCTCCTCAGATGCGAGATAGATACTTTACCAACTATACGAGGGTTTTTGTGGGAGTTTCACCAAGGTTTCACTTTGCGTTTGACGTCAAACGCCGAGTAGAAAGCTCGGTGCTCGGTAGAGGTTTTTTGCGGGGGTTCCACTTGGGTTTCACTGTTGTGGTTTCACTTGCTCGAGTCGCGGTGAAACCCGCAGAAAGCCAACTTTCACAAAAGACCTGCGGACCGCGACGGGTTTCACTGCGCCCCGCTCCAATTTCGCTGTTCTGGTCCGTCGCTCGATCTGTTGCGAGACCACATCCCTTCCTCTATGTTTCTGCTCTATCCCTGTAATTTCCTGTTCACGTTTTTCTGATGACTTTCCAATGGCTGACGTCTACCAGAAAGAATACAAGTCGTCTCGTTGTTACAGTGAGTGTGGTGAACCGACGTCCCCGCTCTCTTCCCGACCTCTCCCTGGGTTCCCGCGTGTTGCGACAGCGTGCGGCGATGCCAACCCGCCCCTTCACGGCGCGGGAGCTGGAGGACGCCGAGCTGGCGCTCGCGCTAGGGATCGCAGCGGACGAGGATCGACAGTGGGATGAGCTCCTCGAGAGCTCATCCGCCGAAAGCGACGACGGCGAGGAGGTCGTCCTCCTTGCCGTTGCTTCTGACCCCCTCGGTCGTTCAATGAAGACGCGCATTGGCCCCAAGCGCCTTTCGGTCGCTCGACTGGAGCGCGAGGCGGCGGAGTCGGGCGTAGGCGAAGATGTGTGATGTGTTCGCACGGGATGTGTATGTGCGCTTTGGCGTGCGTCTACCTCTTGAGAGAGTTCAAGACCGACGCGTATGGGCTTGGAAAGTTCTCTCCGAACTCTTGGAAGCTCTCATCCAAGAGGACGAGAGTGAGGATGCCGTCGGTCTTGTTGGTCCAAATGTGTGCTTGTGTGAGCTTGTCCCCATCTTTTCCTGCGCCGTCCTTGAAGGTCTTGAAGGCCTTCGCCCCAGCGTCAATGATTTGCTTCAAGAGTGCGATGCGTCGAGGCTCCGTCCAATCCATGCGTGTCTTCTTGTTCACGTCATCTGACTCAGCCTGCCAATGGAGCGCGAGGTGGGTGCGGATGCGGAGGAGTGAGAGGGTATGCCTTGCTCATGCTTGTGCGGCACTGCATGCACGCGGCGCGACCGCCCGGGGCTGGGGCCTCTGACGGGCTCTACCGGCTTGCAAGCGCACCGCCGTCGCCATCGCGCGCTCTCCTCCCCAGCGGAAAAAAAACCGGTGGGCAAACTCGCCACATCCTCACTGCGCTCCCACTGTACGCAGAAAAACAAACACGTTCCACCGAGCTTTCTCCTCGGCGTTTGACGTCAAACGCAAAGTGAAACCTTAGTGAAACTCCCACAAAAACCCTCGGGTGGAACGTGTTTGTTTTTCTGCGTACAGTGGGAGCGCAGTGAGGATGTGCCGAGTTTGCCCACCGGTTTTTTTTCGCTGGGGAGGAGAGCGCGCGATGGCGACGGCGGTGCGCTTACTTACAAGCCGGTAGAGCCCGTCAGAGGCCCCAGCCCCGGGCGGTCGCGCCGCGTGCATGCGGCACCGTGCCGCACAAGCATGAGCAAGGCATACCCTCTCACTCCTCCGCATCCGCCCCCGGATATGTGCAATAGTTGGGTGTATGGTGTATTGGGAACTCTCTACCGAAAAAATTCCTCCAATTGCCTCAACCGTGAGATGTGAGATGGTCATTTTTCAACCTCAACGAAAAGAACCTGTTTGACCGCCCTACGAGGGGACGCGCCGCAAGGCGAGTGGATGGAGTGTTAGCAGGTAAGCGGGCGTGGCAGCAGGGTGGAAGTACAAGCCGGGCACGCGCCGAGACTTTTTAAAAGTTTTTTTCTTTGATTGGAGCGGGAAGCCCCATCACCATGAGTGCATTTCTTTCACCCTACTCGACGTTTATTGACCGTTGCACCGCATGCGCTAGGGAGCACTGCGGACGCCGCGCCCACCACAGCAGTGTAGGTGCCTGAAGGCTGCAAGCAAGCCGTCGTCGGACTGATCCACCATGGTACTCGTGCTCAGCGCCATTGCCATGTCCATGGACGAGCACATGATATCACATATCTGTGGTTCACGTCCGCATATCTTTGTCTTACATATCATTCTCAGCTTGTGGCTTCCGACTCCAGCGCCTGTAGATACAAACGCTTCCGATGAGCAAGAGCGCTAGTACGACGGCGACAGGCACGGCGATCGCGACGGCTAGCAGGCCGGGGCTGAGCCCATCGTCTGGTGGCACCGCCGCCGCCGGGATAGCCGACGTCGGCAGAAGGATAGAAGGCGGGCGGGGCGGCGGCGGCTGACTTGGCGCCGGCGGCGGCTGACTTGGCGCCGGCGGCGGCTGACTTGGAGGCAGCGGCGGGTACTGGGTGGCTTCGGCGGCGACCGTTGCTATGCGCATCTCAACTACATCCGCGCCGAGCGCCTCGGAAGCTTTCTCTGGGTTGGAGGAGAGCTCAGACAATGCGCGCATCATCCCCGCAGCTTGCGAGTCGCTCTCCGCCTCAGCAGTGGTGGTGACCTCAATTTCCTCCTCTAGTCGCCGCCGTGGGGCTTGCTCAATAACCATGGTAGTAGAGAGGCGGCGATTTGAGTCGAGTGGGGTGACGCTCAAGCCGACCCGTATTTTCTCGAGGGGGATAGTCTCGCTTCCGGGTAGGGCCGCGACGCGCCGGCGCCAAGCATCGACGTCAAAGGCGCCACCGGAGCGGCGCACGCGCGTCGTCCATTCGATGAAAGTTGGGATGCGCGCCAACGCGGTGCAGCTACCCATGACCTCGTCGATGGCACCATTAAGGCTGGCGGCGGCCGCCGCGTCTGCATAGCCTGTCGCGTCTGAGATGGCCGCCAGGGTGCTCGTGTAGAAGCCCTCCCAATCGGTGGAGTTGCTGCACAGACAACCGCCGTTGGCCATTGACAACGCCTCCGCGTCGGTGGGTAGTACCGCCACTATGTTGAGAATGGCGTTCTTCGCCGCCCCGGCCAGCGACGCGTCCCCCTTAAAGTACTCAAGGAACCAATCGGAGGAGGCAAGGCGTGGGAAGATGTCGTTGAGCATGCGGACCGTCTCGAGGCCAACTCCTACCATAGCCACACGGCACGTTGAAGAACAAAGGAGCTCGGGGTGAAGCACCGAGCGGGTGAGCTTGGCCAGCTTGCTCGCAAGTGCCTCGCCTCCAAGAGCGCCGCTCGCCCAGTCTGACACCATGACTCGGATGGCCTCTAGCTGCACCTGCAGCCCGTCAACGGCGCGGCTCGTGCCGCACGCGCACGACGCGAGGGCACGCAGGCTGCCGGACAGGTCTGCTGTGTCGTAGACGGGCAGGCCGAGCATCGGAGCGATCATGTAGTAGGTGCCGTGCTGCGTGAAACTGTACCACTGAGGCAGGGCCGCGAGGCCCGAGGCGAAGGCATTGATGCACGGGGCCGAGCAAAGCGCACTTGCGCCGGGGAGCCACTCGGCGACCAAGGAGAAGGCGTCCATGCTAGCGTTCGCCAGGTAGCTGGACAGCCCGCGGGACCCGAGGTCACCTAGGAAGGACATGATACTGGGGAGTTGCACGGAGCTGATCAGCTCGATGGCAGCGCTCGCGTTGAACGGGAGCGCGCAGCCGCACTCGAGCCAGCTGCCTGCGGCCTCGACGACCACCGGAGGAATGCGTGCGCGGGGGATGGCAAGCGTCAGCTGGGTCGTATTGGGATCCAACATCCCTGGAATCGTTATTGTCGGTGGCGCGAACCGCACTGCCTCCTCCAAGATGGTGGAAATGGCCTCCATGCGTGCGGACGGCAGCTCCAAACACGGCGCCGAGCAGAAGGCGCTAGAGCCGGTGGGGGCGTTGATGAGGCTTTGGCCAACATCGAGCAAAGCGCCGAGCGGCGACGGCGTCATCGCGTCTGGCAAGAGCAGCGCGAGGAGGGGCTGCATGTCGACGTGACCCAGATCGAACACAGAGCAGGCGCAGGCGGGTGCCGCCACATGCCATGCGCCAAGGGCGTCAGAAGGAAGAGCTAGGCTGGAGTTTGGCACATGGTCGCCTTCTGTGACGTTCGGCACAAGAGCGTGCAATGTTGAGGTGACGACGGCCATTGCGCTCCTCTCGACGAGCGTGCTCAGGTTGGCCCGCGCGGCAAGACAACCCTCTGAGCAAAAGCTAGCACCGAGAGTGCCCACGGTGGAAAGGAGGGAGGGAACGAGCGAAACGACGCCGGAGAGGGCGAGCGACAGTGAGGGCGCCGCTTCCCCATCGCCTAAGCTTGCCGAAACGTTCAGGGTGGCTTGCACAACGTCAAACAGTGGCCGGACGGAGGCGTGGATGAGCGCAGCAGTTGCGTTGAGCCCGCCGCTCTTGCAGGCGCACTCGGTGTGCACTGCGGATATTGCGTCGGCCGTGTCATCGGGCACGGGCACCGCTGGCAGCTCTGGGTACTCGCTCCGGAGCCAAGAGGCCGCTACCTCGAGCAAGAGGGCGGCGCTCTCGCCAAAGGCGGAGGTGCAATGCGTGGAGCAAATCGCGGCCGAGCCTTGCTGGGACGCCACTGACGCAAGCAGTGCTTCACCGAGCTCCGCGGCGACACTGAGCGTTAACAGCCCCGTGCCGTTACCGGGCTGCGCAACGAGAGTCAAGAGGTCGACGAGCGGGTCCTTGATGGCGCCGAGGGTCTCTCCGCCCCACGTGCTCTCGCACGCACAAGAGAGCCCCGAATTAAGCACCGGCAGTGCGTTCTCTGGCTTGTCAGAACCCAGGGCCATCAGGAGAGCCTCATCGATCGCACGAGCTATGGTGGGCAAGCAGGTATCGCTGCACACGCCGTCCTCTCCGAGAAAGACCTCCACAGTGCGTATCAACTGGGAGCGGGCACGAAAGGGGGGGGCAGGCACAAGTGATTCGACTACCCACGTTCAAATGCCGCCCACTCGCGGTCTCTAGCGAGACGTGACGCGATGAGCTCTTACGGCAAGCACGACCACGCCACGCGAGCAGTCATTGCACACTGCTGCCCAAGGCAGTGCCGCTGAAGCTCGGCGGGTGCGCAGCTCACAAGGTCAAAGAGAGCTTCAATGTTGACTACCGAGCCGCTGCTCTGTGAGGAGAAAAGCTGAAGCACGGTGGGGACTAGAACGGCGTCGAGTTGCTCCGAATCGATGCTGCAGAAGCAGTCGATCAGATCAGCCGGAAGCGTCTGGTCGCTGATATCGCTGAAGGTGTTTGCGATCGCCTGAAGGAGCAAATGGCGTCGCGGTGACACACAGCGGTGCGGGCAGGCTGGGGCGACGCAGGGAGAAAAGGGGGGAAACTTAAGCCCCCCACCCCACCCCGCCCCAACCTCCTCACCCGCGCACGATCGACCCCAACCCATGCGATGTATGGCCCTCGCTCACCTCCTTGATCTGCTCGCTGGATCTCTGAGAGCAAAAGACGCCCTGCACTGTGAGCGGCGCTCCGGTGATTGCGGCTATCCCTGCAATGACGGCGATCTGTTGGGCGAGGATGGCGAGCTCGGCCGTGGTGGGCGGCGAGGAGCGACTCGAGACCACCTCAGCTCCCTCAGCTCCTGTGGACTGCCCCCACAGCATGGAGAAGAGGAGAAGGAGGGAGGGGGAGAAGAGGCTCGACGCCATCCGGATGGCCTGGAGGGGAGGGGAGGGGAGGGGAAGGGAGGGGAGAGGGGAGAGGAGGGGAGAGGAGAGGAGAGGAGAAGAGAGGAGAAGAGGGGAAAAGAGAGGAGAGGAGAAGAGGGGAGAAGAGAGGAGAGGAGAAGAGGGGAGGGAGGAGAAGAGAAGAGGGGAGGGAGGAGAAGAGAAGAGGGGAGGGAGGAATGGGAGGTCGTGTGGCGGGAGAGGGTGGGGCGAGAGAAGGGGGGGGGGGGGGGGGGGGGGAGAAGCCCCACTTGGTGTGTAGGGGGGAGCGGGCAGAGCGCGGACTCTCTCTCTCCCTCTCTCTCTCTCGCGAGGGGAGAGAGTGGGCGGGTCTTCCAGGGTCCCCATTTGGGGGAGAGAGAGAAGAGGTTGTTTGCATGGTTCTCGGAAGGTTGGAGGAGCGCGGTTGGGACGACGGCAGCTCCTTCAACCGCTCTTAGTACAGAACCGCTCTGCAAGAGGAGGAATCCGCTGGTACTCTCTCTCCCTCTCTCTCTCTCTCCCTCTCTCTCTCTCTCTCTCTCTCTCCTCTCTCTCTCTCTCTCTCTCTCTCTCTCTCCCTCTCTCTCCCTCTCTCTCCCTCTCTCTCCCTCTCTCTCCCTCTCTCTCTCTCTCTCTCTCTCTCTCTCTCTGTCTCTCTCTCTCTCTCTCTCTCTGGGTACCAACCGAGCGCGCGCGGGGGCGGGGGGGGGCGGCGCAGACCAGAAAAGATTGGGAAAGGGGGGGACTCGTCTCTCACTCATCTCTCTCCTTCTCCCCCCCCCTCTCCTCGCCAGCAACAGAGAGCGCCCGGCCGGCGAGACCGAGCGAGAGGGAGGGCGAATATACCTGAGAGAGGGGACGGAATAGTTCATAGGTGGCGGGAGAGGGAGGGGAGGCAGAGAGGGAAGAGAGGAAAGGGGGGCGGGCGAGAGACAGAGAGAGAAAGGGGAGGGCGACCGGGACAAGTCGCGAGATCCTATGGTTGGGAGAGGGAAGATTCGGAAGTGACCAGAAAGAGACGAACGACCACCTGGAAAGTTCGTGGTATCTATCTACACATCGCCTCTCAGCCTCGCAGCCAACGCCGCCTCGTAGCTCGCAGCCAGCACGCCGGCACGCCGATGGCGCCAGCGGCCACTAGGTACAGTAAGGGTGCACCGTTAAGAAACCACCCCATTAAGGAAAGTATAGAAGCAAATTGGCTGTCCATGAGCTAAGAAAGCTCTATGGCGCAAGAGCGTCCCCGCCATAGATAAGAAACTGGTGCGTAAGAAAATCCCTATGCGGTTGGTCCTGTCGGCCTGTCGGGTACTAGTTGGCGATCAGCGATCACTACTCATTGCTCGTCACTCATCTTCACGCTCGCCCTTGTTTTCTAAGTGCAAAAATTGGCGAAAAC
>CM030945.1:1589076-1619076 GCA_018136815.1 Isochrysis galbana | reverse complement strand
ATCCATCGGCTTTGCTCTTGAGGGGCATTCGTCTACGTTCAACATCACGGCACGTGACACGTACGCAAACTTTTCGCGCAACGGTGGTGAGGCCTTCGAAATCTGCTTGGAGGAGGTTCGTGCCAAGCTTTTCTGTGTTACGCTCTCTTTGTGGAGCCGACACTCACGCATGCCCGCATCGGTCCTCCCCCACACTGTAGGTGGCTGTCATGAACATGACCCCGAGCAGCGTTACAGCAGTCACCACTGGTGCGCGCGCGGCTCCGCATCCAAAGTCCAGCACCATTGTAAACGACCGTGGTGATGGGTCATACGTCGTCACTGTCACGTGTACAAAGAAGGTGAGCGCTCATGCATCTTGACCGTGTGCACTTCCGGGGGCAGGGCTGTGCTGTTATGCTATCTAAGTGCTCGAGTGGGCGCCTCCCATTCGTCCAGCTGGCGGCGGGCGACACACGTGTTGCGTGTCGCCGCAAAGCTGAGCTTGATGCCGCCCAAATGGCATCAGGGCAAGTATGACCTTCACCTTCTGCTCGACGGCGAGCCTATTGCGGCGTCTCCGATTCCCACGGTCTCCATCAGTCCAAAAATGCCACAGACGCTCAAATTCCTGACCCCCAGGGTTCGTGCTTTGCTCGTCACTCCCCTAGCATGCTTGTGCCACAGCCTCTAGTGAGTTGATGCGACTTCGGCACATAATCCAGGCCCACGAACTGCGAGCAACGCCCGGGCGCGACATGGACAGGTCGCCACGCGAGGCAGTGTGGCGTATGATGCACGTTCTTGAGCTGATCACGCTGACCTCTCCCATCCGAACAGGCCAGCGGCACCGCTCCGAAGATTGCATTTGCCGCGACTGTCTCCTTCGGTCACGACGTCTACCTATACGGCGGTAACGATGGCTCTGGCGTGACCAATGACCTCCACGTGCTCAACGTGGATAGGATGAAGTGGACCACACCGGAGACCCATGGGCCAGCGCCTCCAGCATGTGCTGGCGCTGCTTCTGCCGTTGCTGCCCACCGCTTCTACATCTACGGTGGCTATGGAGAGGCAGGCCCCGGCAGTCCGCTGGACTGTTTCCATGTGCGTTGTATTCCGCTCTCTGTGCACAGGCGGCTCCTATCACACGGGCCGCCGGCGATCGTTGTTGCGCCGTCGGCTAGTGCGCGGGCCAACTTCACGTTCACTACCACTTGATATGTGCATGGCAGGCGCTGGAGCTAGAGACCCTGCAATGGACACGCGTCACAACAGTTGGCCCAAACCCGGGACCGCTCCTTCACGCTGCCACTGCGGCTATCGGGACCAAGCTGTATATATTCGGAGGTTGGACGGGGGCTGAGGTGCGATGCTCCCCGCCCACGCAAAGGTCGAGCCAATCTCCTTGAGCGGTACATTCTTCTACCGCTATATTACATGGCCTCGGCTGACACCAACTGCCGCCGCCTCACTTCAGATGAGCAACCGCATGCTCGTCTACAGCCTTAGCACGAACACATGGGAGCCAGTCGAGGACAGCGGAGGTGATGTCCCGGAGGCCCGTATGAACCACTCACTCGTTGCGTATGGAAACAGGTGCGCGTAGGACACTCGTACGAGGCACCACGCTCGCGGCGAGGGCCGGTCTCACTGAGCCCGCTTCCCCACGGCTGCTAACTTAGGCTCTTCATGTTCGGAGGCAAACGCACCCACGACTCCAATGGCTCCGGCTTGAGGGATCTATGGATTTTTGATACCGACACGACGACATGGTCGTCGCCGGCGGTCCATGGAGCGGACATCCCGCGCGAACGCTGGTGGGTGCTGTCGATTGCTGAATTGCGATGGCTCCGCACGATGCGCCCCTCCTCGTACCTCTACACGACGTCCCCCTATTTTCCACGATCCGCAGGGGCCACTCCTCCATGATGTGGGGCAACAACCTGATCGTTGCCCTCGGCAGCGACGATGACCGCGAGAGCAATGTGCGCACGCTGCTGGGCTACTTGCTCCCTCCCCCGCACCCATGCGGTCGCCGCCCAAACGCTGAGCTCTCGATGCGGGCAGGCGCCCTGAATGCTCATCGTACGGCTCGTGCACATCTTGGCTTCAGACTATCTCGATGCTCAACACCGAAACATACACCTGGGAGGCTTGGGACGGCAACGCCTCTCGAAATGGCGCGGCAATGCACGTAGTGGCGGCCAGGCTGTTTCTATCCGGTGGTGTCGAGGGAGCGGAGCGGTTCGCCGACGTGATGCAGTTCAACTTTGGGAACTTTATGATCGAGTTTGACGGTGTCGACGATGAGATCATGATCCCTCATCTGCCCACCATCATACCGAACGCCTACACGATCGAGGCGTGGGTGCGACCCGCCACCGTCAAGGCGATGAACATCATCGCCAGAACGAACGAGACCTACCCGCAGTCTGCCTGGTCTCATCAGCTGCGCATCAACGCCGAGGGTGCGCCCCTGCATGTCGCGCCCCTCTCGGCGCCCCTCCTCCTAATCCTCGGGCGCCTAGATGGTGCGCCCTGCACTCTTATGAGGCCATCGCTCTCCGCCTGCAGGTCAATTCGAGCATTACGTCGAGACTGACGAGGATGAGCCAGAGAAGATTGTTGTCAGCCACACAGCTAGAGTGACGCCTGGCCAATGGTACCATGTCGCCGGCGTCGCCTCGAACGCGGGCACGGTCCGCTTGTACGTCAATGGCAAGGAAGAAGGCCAAGCCGTGCAGATATTGACCGGTGGGTTGCGACCTGGGTTGGACCGGTACTTCATCGGCTCAGCCTCGGGAGACGGCATGGCTCATTTCGAGGGCAACGTTGCCGAGGTGCGCGTGTGGAACTTTGCCATGAGCTGCGACGAAATTCACGATAACTACCGCAAGGTGCTAATGGGCACCGAGCGAGGTATTGTTGGCCTGTGGCGTCTAAATGAGGGGCCAGGTCCCATGGTCTTCGACCTTTCCAACTACAATAACATTGGGGCCCTTAAGGGCGAGCCATCTTGGACGGCCACGGATCTTCCCATCTTGCTCAAGTAGCTACGAGGGGAGGCGTCTCTGTCACGGAAGCTAAGCTCTCGTTTCGTGCAGATGTTAAGCTTAGCGTTGTGCTACCTAAGCATAGTGCATACATCGCATTGATGAGCGGTTGCGGTACGTTGAACATCCAGGCGAGGACTCTCAGTACGTTGGAGGCGCAACGGGCAAGTGTTTGCACTCTGGAATGCACCACCGCGTGTCGTAGCGTCGCAGACCAGTGTTGTCCACCACGGGTTCTCTATTTTTTGATGCGTGACGTAGCGTTCACGTGTGCTTCTTCTGTCTTCTCTAGCTAGCCTGGTGGGTGTCCTCCCCTAGCCACTCGTGGGAGTAAGAAACCTTTTTTACGGTCATCGTCGGAATCTATTTACAAGACCTTTTTTGGGGGCGGGGGGGGGAAGGTGTCGTTCCGTCAATTGTGGGGCATCAGTCGAGCATTGAGCGATCAAGTGTCCATACTTATGTATACAACAATATTTTAAAATTCAAGGAAAGGCTAGGGCGCCGTGCGTGGGCATAACAACTTTTTTCTCTGCTTTTCCCCTAAGAGATATTTCTCACGGGGTACGTGTGCCTTGCTTGCACCAGTGTGCACGCCGTGCATGGGCACCAGTTCCCCCGCGGAGACGCCGTGCGTGCGCATGCCAACTTTTTTCCTCTGCGTTTCCTCTAAGGCCCACAACTACGCAAACGTGCAATATAAGAGAGATTTCTCACGGAGCACGTGTGATGACTTGCAATCACATTGTGCACGCCGTGCATGGGCACGGCGCGATGTGCATCGGTCCCCCCGCGGGGGCGCCGTGCGTGCGCATAGCAACTTCCATGAAGGTGCACGCCGTGCGTTCACTCTTTCCGCGGGGGAACTCTGGGCGCGGAGGGCGGGCGGGAACCATGGGGACACCCCCCTGGGACCGGGGAATATTACAGTATACGACGAGAACACTAGCGTAAACATCTGGTCTGGTCTTTTGGTCTCGCCCCCTCAACCCCCCCCCCCCCCTCCCCCTCCCCCTCTCACCGACCTACCAGAGAGAGAAGGCTCCTACTGCCTGCCTCCCTCCTCCCTCCTCGCTCACCCTCCAGCTCTCTCCTCGCCCTCCTCGTCTTCCTCACGATGGTGGCGACTCGGCGCGCATCCGTACGGTCCTCCGTCCTCTCCTCTCGTGCTCCTGCTCGCTGGCTTCGTTCGACTCTCTCGACACGGCCACCTGTCGACTGGACGCCGAGCGCAAGCGCTGCTCGCAGGACCACGACGCACGACTCGTTCCTCCTCCTGCTCCAAGGGCCCGGCGGAGGAGGCGGAGTCTGTTCGCGTTCCTGATACCGAGGAGGAGGCCCTTTCTTCGACCGAGGAGGCCACCACCACCACCGACGAGGACTCCGGGCCTGTGGAGGAAGGAGGAGAAGAGAAGAACGAGAACTGTGCGTCGGACGCTCCAGGCCTTCTTCTTCCCATCGCGCCGGTTGCGGAGGTCGAGCGAGGAGTCGATCAGCCTACACCTACACGTGGAAACGCGTTCAATCGCCATCACCCCCACAGCATGGAAAAGCCTTCAATCACCATCAGCCTACACATGGAAAAGCGTTCAATCGCCATCACCTCCCGGAAGAGGCAGAGGCAGAGAGGAAGAGGGAGGAAGATGCAAAAAAGGAAGAGGCAAACAGGGAGGAGACGAGGAAGGCAGGAGCATTTTCTCAGGGGGAGGGGGGGGCGCAGGCGAGGAGGGGTGGCAGGCGGAGGAGGGTGGGCGGCAGGCGAGGAGGGCGCGTGGCCGATCTCGGAGCGAGACCGCGTCCTTTCCCTCGCGGAGCGCGGAGAGACCCCGCACAAGATATCTTGGGACCGGAGAATGTTTTGGACGAATCTTCCTGCCGTCGGCCGAGGAGAGGAGGACGGAGAGGAAGAGAGAGAGAGAGAGTCTCGCAGGGCGACTGCAGAAGTCGAAGTCGAAGTCATGCCGGTTTATTACCTTAAACGAGCCAACAACAATAGTAACATCAAAAACAATATTCGAATCGCAAATTTCGAGACCAAAATCTGCAAACCTGGGTCTGAGACCATGGGGAATCCGAATCTGGCTGTGTCTTGTGCGTCAGTGGCAACACGGGGAACTGTTCAACTATAATTGTGAGCGCGTATTACCTTATTACACGAATATTCATGCCTACAGCCTTCAGATGGTCAGGAATACAACATGGTGTGCGCTGTGGGATGTGATGTGGGTGTGTTGCATGCTGGCTGTTGCCAGCATGCAGGCTGTGGACTCGCTGTTCTCGGTGGTGCGCGGGCGTGGCTCGCTGGCTCCTGTGCCCACCTGGCTGGGGGGGTCGTCTTGGCGCGGTCGCTTCGGCAACAGCGGCGTGTCCTGCATTGTGCATTGCTTCGTCCATCGCGGCGAGGGCAGCGGCAGCGAGGGAGGGAGGCGGCGCGCGCTCCATGACCCTATCAGTTTATTGATAGTTGGGCAAGTAGCGACGCAACTAGGGATAAGAAACATGTCGTAACTCGCCTGAACACGGATCACGACCCCCACTAGTTGCCGGCCCCCGAAAGGGCGAGTCAGCGATCCGAACAGGGACACAGGGACATCACCCACTCTTACCCCCCTTTATCTCACGCCCCTGGCCGAAGCGCCCGAAGCAGCGCGCGCGGCCTCCCCCCCCCCTGGTTCTCTAGGGAAGGAAACGGGGGGGAGGGAAAGGGGATGTGGTAGGTGAGGGAGGGTAGCTATGAGTAGCACAAGCAATCTGCCTCGCGCCATGCAAGTAGCGGCTAGTTTTTAAGATTTTTTTTACTCTTATACATCTACCGTCTATGACGGTCTCCACCGTGTCTGGTAGGAGTTCCACTCTTGGAGAGGAGTTGCGTATCGCGACTCCCTACACCACTCGCCGGGTCCGATTGGTTGGCCGGTGCCTGTACCATGTGCCAGCCCAAAGCCTTGGCGGTCATGCTCGCTCGTAGGTGCCTGCCGTCCGCATATGCATGTAGCTTATGAAGGACCCCGTACTCAAGCCTTTAGAGGAGCGCTTTCGTGAGCAGCTGCGGCAAGTTGCCTGCCACAACCGTAGCTTAGCTTTGGCCTGCTACCCAGTCCAGCCCTGATGACGGGCCTGAGCATACGAGATGAATTTGCCATTAGCGCCGATAGGTTTGCCGGCTGAGTTCGTGCGCACCCCCCCGCCACCCGATGATGGAATAGAAGTACTTTGGATACCGGAATGGGCAGAGCGGAATCCGCCGCTCGCTAAGTTCCCTCGGGAGGAGCTTGTGTACTGGTGCGAGACGGCAACACTGCCGGGAGCTCGGGCCTGCTGCCCGGTCCAGCCTTGCGCTTGGGCCTCAGCATATGACATGAATCGGCCTTTCCCGTCGATAGGGTTGCCGGCCGAGTTTGTGCGCACCCCACCACTCCCTCCTAGTGCGGTAGCAGCACGCGGGGTGGCAGCGCGGTCGGCATTGCTGGTAGGAGTGCGGCAATCGGCTCCGGCGTTGTCGGTGTGCTGCGGGCTCCAACCCTTGCCTTGGGCCTCAGCATATGACATGAATCGGCCTTTCCCGTCGATAGGCTTGCCGGCCGAGTTTGTGCGCACCCCACCACTCCCTCCTAGTGCGGTAGCAGCACGCGGGGTGGCAGCGCGGTCGGCATTGTTGGTAGGAGTGCGGCAATCGGCTCCGGCGTTGTCGGTGTGCTGCGGGCTCCAACCCTTGCCTTGGGCCTCAGCATACGACAAGAATCGGCCATCGTCCCCTATGGGACGACCAGCCGAGTTGACGCGTACACCGTTTACTCGTTTTACACTTCGTACATCATTGTCATTCGACTTGCTGGCGGTACGATCAACGGCATCGTGCGCGACACCGATGTCAGCGGCGAGGCCTTGAACCCACACAGGCCAAAGCCAGAACGGCTGGGGTGCAAGATGAGTGGTGCCAGGCGACACATCGATATAGTTGGCAACGCGAATACGAGTCACTTGCTCGCTACTTGCCACGCACCACTCGTTGCCTGTACACATGCCCACGCCCTTGACACTGTCGAATCCTTTTTCGCGTAGCTGATCAGGTGTGTGCCGCAGGCCGTTCCGTGCCTCATCGCTTGAGACGACGATGGAGCGGCCGACTTTGACCGTTGCTTGGAGCACGACGCCTTTTTTCAACGCCTTCTTCGCCGCGTCCTCGGGGCTCTCCGCAAAGTATATCAATGGCCCGAAGAGCGATTTTTGGCCGCTTGGATACACGTCGGGGCTATTCTTCATGAAGCCTGAGCTCTGAATGAGTCGCGCGGCCTGCTCACTCGTCTCGTGACAGAGTTCCAGCGTCCGACCGGGGTGCCCATCGACGATAAGAGAGTTGTCGTAAGCGGCAGTAACCCTTTTTGGTGGGCTGGGTGTGCTCGTTGGTGTGAGCGGCGTGGCCTCGAGCTCTGTGCGATAAATGCGACGCCAGCGCCGTACATCTTGAGCATCGACCTGGCGCATCCTCTCGAAATCGATGACATAGAACTTTCCACTCTTGCCGGCTTCTTGAACATGGATATTCACGCTCGATTTGCCACTGGAGCGTTTGTACGACCCGTAGGCGGACTCGATGAGCTTAGTGGTGTTTACGTCGTACAGATGAAGGCCTTTGTGATCGAGATCCACCATCCATCTCCCACGCCCTGCAGAGGCGTCGCATCCTGACGAGCGCTCGGCGTCTTTCGTGGAATTCATTTGAGGTGTGCGCTCCTCATTCGTTTCGTAGTCGAACTCCAGCCTCCGACAGGCGTGGCCCTCGATTTCTGGAGAGGTAGTGGCAGTCTGGCGCGGCGTGGCGGCAGTTCTTGGTGTGAGTGGCGTGTCCTCGAGCTCTGTGCGATGAATGCGACGCCAGCGCCGTACATCTTGAGCATCGACCTGGCGCATCCTCTCGAAATCGATGACATAGAACTTTCCACTCTTGCCGGCTTCTTGAACATGGATATTCACGCTCGATTTGCCACTGGAGCGTTTGTACGACCCGTAGGCGGACTCGATGAGCTTAGTGGTGTTTACGTCGTACAGATGAAGGCCTTTGTGATCGAGATCCACCATCCATCTCCCACGCCCTGCAGAGGCGTCGCATCCTGACGAGCGCCCTGCAGAGGTATAAATTTAGTTCAGTAGCGGGGATTTTTAAGAAGATTTTTTTTTTGCTATGGGCGTGGGCTTCCGTCTCGCTGTTTGCGGTGATGCGGGGGTGTGGCGTGGTGGTGGTGGCAGTGGTGCGTGCCTGGCTACTGGCTAGGCGGGTCGTCCTAGCACGGTCGCTTCGGCGACAGCGGCGTGTCCAACAGTAGTTCGTCCATCTTGGCGAGGGCGGCGGCAAAGGGGGAGGGGAGCGGCGCGCGCTCCATGACCCTATCAGTTACAGATAGTTCATGGGTTGCACCTTCTAAGATAGAGTCTGCTATTCAGACGCTAGATTGAGACAGCCCGAGAAAAAAACTATTGTTATAGTTTGAACTATGGAGCGTGCCGCGACCGCTCCCGAGCCCCAGGCGACCCTCGCCACCGCGCCCCACCTGGGACGCCCCACGCCGCCCGAGGCGGCTCGTCAGAAAGCCCTCTCAGAGCCCATCCAACCCATCCAAACCACACCCGCGCAAGCGCGCGGGGTGGCGAGCACTGGCACCGAACAGGTTGCCACCATGGCTCTGCGCATCATGCAGGGGGTCTTGGAGACCCCCTCTAACAGTGGGAAACCCTCCCACCCCAAGAGCACCTCATGTGGGAGGGCAGCTCAGCTGCCCTCCCCATGGTGGAAACCTCTACCATCAGTGCACCCAACATGGGAGGGCACTTCACAACCATCAACCCCATACGGAGAGCACCCCATGCCTCTGTTTTCCAACTTGTTGACACAATTCTCGTCTTCACCCCACTCTTGTGGGCCACTAGTACCAATCACTCAGTGCCCTGCCTTGGGCCCTCTCTCAACACAAGACTCCCTCTCCCACTCCCCCTTCACACCACAACCAACCCAAACGGCACGAACCCCCCCGCCCTCTGTTCAAAGCACCAAAAATTTCAATTCAAGACACATGTTGATACACTTTTCGTTTTCACCCCAGGCTTGTGGGCCACAAGTACCTACAACTCAGTGCCCTGCCTTGGGCCCTCTTTCAACACTTCACTCCATCTCCCACTCCCTCATCCCACTACAACCAACCCAAGAAGCACAAACCCCCTCGCCCTCGGATTCAAACACCAAAAATTTCGACTCAAGACCAGAGGGAGGACATGTTTTGAGGCGGCGTCGCTGCCCATGCCTAGCGCAAGGGTATAGCGCCCCCACTCAAACATCTCCTTCCCCAAAGCTCCTCTTTGAGGAGTTGCTCCTCACCCTCCCATTAGGCCCCCTTGCCTGCGAGACCAAAACAGGATCCTGGCGTGGGGGGCTGCTTGAGTGTGGAGGGAGGGGTGCTCCGGCTAGCGCAGGTAGTAAGCTAGTGAAGAGCTGGGTGGCATAAGGGGGAAGGGTGCTTGCGCTCGCCGCGGCAGGGAGTCCTGTCTTGTGTGCGCGCTAGTCCCGTTCCTTTGCCGCGCCGCGACCCATAAAAATTTGTTAAAAATTTAAATTTAGATTGAGACAGCCCGAATGAATGGCCAAATAATGTCGCAGCAACACGCATAGAGAGGCGCATGGGGCGTGGGGCGATGTAAGGAAGGGAGCCGCCGCCGCCGTGCAACGAGCATTGCATCTCTTGTTGGCTTGTCAAGTGTCGTCAAGGTCCGCCAGTATATTTGCCGCAACACATCTGGGAGTGGTAAGATTAGTCAAGTGCTCTTGAAAGGAAAGACACTTCATACAGAGCATGACTGCCGGGCACTATGAATGACACGAAGCGGGAATGACGAGGCCGACACTCATAGCGTACGAATGAGCGGCACGCTTTCAGGGGCGAGTCGTCGCAAAGCTGCCATCGGTAGCCACCCTAAGGCGCGTTTTCGCGTGAGGAAGAAGATGGGCCGGCTGCCCTCATTCTGGCGTCAGCTGTTTCAAAGCAGGTGTTGTCGGTGGCGTGCGTGGCTCGCCGGGTTCGTAGAATAAGAATTCATCAGCACCTGGCTCCTCGACCGGCAGCATATATGTGCGCGGGATCGGGGCCGGGGATTTCTCCCCTGTGCTTCCTCCTGCCGCGCATGCCAATCCCCGCGCATGCTCCGTCGAGCTCATCGCAGTTCCATCTCCTTCCTCGTCGAGCTCCTCGTCCTCCTCCTCCACCACATAGACAGAGTCGCGAGGGTACAGTGACGACAAGACCGTCGCGTGGGCAGCACTGGGCGCGGCAACAAAAGCTGGGAGAAGCGAGGGGACAGCGCCCTTGGCGGCGTGCGGCTGTGCTGCGCGAATGCTCGCCGCAAACTCCTTCTCCTTGTTGGCGCCTCCGCCAAGCCGGAGGCGGGCAATCATCTCCCGAGCCACCACCTCTGGAGTTTCGCCTTCCTTCATCTGAAAGCTAATGTGGCGTAGCTCCCCGTCCACACTGACTGGGCACGTGATGGTCTGCTCGGCAGCTGGCCGACTGAGCTGCTGCTGCGCCGTATGGCCCTGCGGCGAGGCCGAAAGCTGAATGGATGCTTGCATGCGCTGCAGGGCTTGCTGAGCGACGGCCGCCCGTGCCATCGCGGTTGATGCCTGCATCTTACTCTGTTGGAGCTGTCGCAGTAGCTGCTCTTCGCGCTTGCGGAGTCGGCGCACTTCTTCTTTCAGCAGGAGTTCCAGTGGGGAGTGCCCGTCGGGGGATCCCGAGACCACGTGCTGCTGGAGCTCCCGCTCGAATTGGGCACGCGCCTTGAGGAGCGCCTCTTCGTGCGAGGTCCGGAGCTCCTCCATCCGGTGCTCGAAGGCCGCCACAGCCATGGCGTTCGTCTGAGCGGCTTGCCATGATGGGGCTCCTGGGCCGGCGGCTAGGCCGCAGTCATCTTTGCGCGACACTTCCGAAACATCAACGGCAAGCGGCGGGCTCGAGCACGTTCCCGTTCGTTGTGCCGAGATCCCGCTCTGTCGCGATGAGGGCAGCGTGCTCGTGCACGACTGCGATGCGGGGGTTCTTGGAGGAGAGCCGGGCGACTGTGTGCGCGTGGACGTGCCGGGAGAATGCGCTCGGCAGGAGCTCGCGACAGAGGGTGAATGTAGAGGGTAGGTGCAGTTCGCCCGCGCCGCCTTTGCATTCTGTGCAGTAGTGGCAGAAGTGGCCTCGCAGGCGCCTCCTAGCACCATGGTATCGATAGCGGCACGAGATTGCAGATATTGAGAAATCACGCCCTCAATGGGATGCGCAAAGTCGGCGTTGAAGTTGTGGTCCGCAGCAACCTATCGTCGGGGGGGGGGGGGGGAGGGGGAGGCGGAAGGGGGGGGGGGGCATGAGAAGGCACTCCTAAGCATCACCGCGCGACAGTGCGGACACAGGCGCTTGCCTGATGCAGGAAGTATAGGGTCACAAGGAAATTGTACAGAGGCCGGAATCGGCCGCCCTTGAGGCCATCGCGCTCAAAGAAGAGTTCATTGGGCAGGCCGACTTCCTGACATTGGCACAGGAGGGTGGGGAACAGTTTTGTGAGACGAGAAGCGGGCAGGTACAAGTTAGAAGTTGCGCTCATAATTGCAGTGGCGGCGATGAGTGTGCGATGTGGTATAGAGCGTGTCGCCACAACAGCCGGTTGCGAGCGCGCTCTAGCCGCCGCCGCTTCTTGCCTGTCTAGTCAACGCGCAACCTCTCATCACTCATATGGCTGCGGTCCACCTTTCTCGCGAGCTGCTCCATCCCCCATGGCGAAGGCTCTGCGTCTAGCACCAAAGCTACGCCTCCTCTTCTCCTCCTCTGTTCTCTCATATTTCGAATTTTCCTACAGCGGACCCTGCCGCTATGACACTACCGGCCTCCACTCCCTCGCAGCCGAGCCCTCCCAAGCCCCAATAACGTCGCCCACAGTGCATCCCTGCTTCAACGGTTTATCCGGGCAGTGTGGACAACGGCGTCCCAGCTGTAGTCGATTTCTTTGTTCAAGCAGGGGCCTGCCGATTCTCCCTTCATGTTGCCTACTGAATTCTTCTCACGCGCCTGGTTCGCTGGTTCGCTTGTAAGGCATGCGGACAGAGGCACTCCTGGTGCAATTGACTACCCCCTTCCTATCCCAGTGCGCCACCACGTCCCTTCCACCTCGCACCGCTAGCCCAGCCCTTACAATATACATCAGGGCATCTGAATTGAAGTCGACCTCGCCTCCCCATCCTGGTCGTCCTTCCGTGTGCCACCATGCCTCCTGAAAACTCAGCTGCGTCATGTGGACGAAGGCATACCTCTCCCCTCAACCCCAACGGCGCGTCTCTCAAACTGTCCTGCTTGGCCAAATGCACGATGAAATCCGATGTGCAGCGGACCTTCCCTCCCCACCCCAGTGCCCCCATGTGTGCTGGCATGCCTCAAGGATCTCCCGTGTGTATCACAGCGCTCGCAGCGCCACAGCCCAGCCGTCTCTTCCCCACAGACGGCTTGAAGCACCTCACCTGCGCCATATGGACGATGGCATCCCAATTGCAGTTGACTTCCCATTCGAAGCGTGGGCTCCGCTTGAGGCTGGCTCGCCTCAGCCGCGGGAAGACGGCGCTCATGAGGCGGGCGAGCACGACGCCCGAGCGCAGATCCTCCAGTCGTGAGCACCGCTCTCCACTCAGTCTCTCTGCCCACGCGAGAAGCTCCGCCTTGCCCACACGCTGAGGGGGCATGGAGGAGAAGGGGAGGGGAAGGGGAAGGGGAGGGAAGGGGAGGGAAAGGGAGCGGGGAGGGAGAAGCGAGAAGGGGGAAAGGGGAGAGAGGGAGGGAGGAGGGAGGGGCGGAGAGGACCGGGAGAGAGAGATCGGGGGGGGACTCTGTCAAGTACTTCGTTATACTCTACTCTTGAGTAGAGGCTACCGCTTCATGGATAAGCCCCATTTCTATGGGGTAAAAGAAATGTTGACCCTTAGACATACATCGATGTAGAGGCACGAGCTTCTTGCTTCTTGGATCGGCCCCATATCTATTGGGCACTATAATATCGTACACGTTGGTTTCTAGAAGGTGCTCAAACTGCATGAAAGCCTTCTCATGTAGAGAGCGCGGCCGACATACCTTGGCCCGGAGCAGAGGCAGAGGGGAGTCGAGCCGCAAGCCGGCACGCTCCATCGTCCATCGCAACAAAGTATGAACTTAGTTGAGTTTTCCAAGAAACACAAAAAAGTCCGCAGAAGCGACTCTCGGTTTTTGTCTTCCCCTCCCCACCCCTACAAGCGGCCTGGTGCATCTAAGCGTATTCGTATTGAGCATTGAGACCCTGTTTCGGAATCGGAATGCGTACTGCGTACAGATTTTAAGCAGGAGTCCACGATCCACGAGCAGCCCGCGATGGAAGTGCTTGGACCTCGCTCACGCCCAATCCCTTCTCCGCGCTTTCTCTCCCATTCCCCAGGGCCGCGCGCGTGGCGTGAATATCAAGAAGTTTTGTAATGAACTATGGCTTTGGCCATGGCGGGCAACTACGGTGGCCGTTGCTACGTGGTCGTGACAGGTGAATCGGGAGCCCTATAAGGCGGCGCCCAAGCAGCAGTACTGCATTCCTCCGTTGATATGTAGAGGACAAGTTGGATCTGCAAGCTGCACCCCCAATTACATTTCACCTCAGCATAGCAGCAGCCAAGAAATCACCAGACTGAAGGCGCAATCCTTGAATGTGAGCTCCAAGTGGCACCGGACGCATCGATGCCCTCGTTCATAACATCCGGGAACGCGAGTTTACGGGTTAGAGAAGACCTGACAACTCAATCCTCGCGCCATCTATGGCCGCACGAGACACACTTGTAGAAGGTTGTCATAGGCTCGTCCGCAGAACGAATTTGCAATTGCTGGTAGTACGCTCGGTGGTGGCTGCAGCGTGGGCACGTGGCTGCGAATGGGGGCAGTGGGGTTCAACATAGTCAGCAACACAGGTGGTAAGGCACCGTGTGACCAAGGTCAAAGCTGAACTCACCATCCGTCTGATCGGCATTCTTCCACGCATCTGTGCCACCAAGCACGTCGTCAACTCCCTTCCGATCAAGCCAGACCTCAGACTCGACCTGCGGGGAGGAGGATGGCGCTGCTAATACCCGTGTATGATGAGCGGCTTAGCTCGGCGGCGCGCACCTTGGCCGCCAGCCGATGGATGTACGGGCACGTCTGGCAGAAGAAGCGCAGTCCGCTCATATTCTGCGGGATTGCGAGAGGCAGAGAGGAGTTCTCGAGGGTTGGGAAGGTGCGAGGGGGTCGGGGTTGGGGGAAGGAGCGTGAGAGGAAGGGAGCAATGAGGCGGGTCCTAGCCATATGGCTCACCTCCAGCTGTAGCATGTTGCCGCAGTGCGGGCAGAAGTACATGGGACGCCAGCCGGACTGCTTGCGGCGCCCGGCTCGCTGCCTCGCAGCTCCCTTCCCCCGCCCCCCCCCCCCCCTCTCCCCCCTCTCCACCACCGCTAATGCCGCCATCGGAAGCACCCGCCACTCTTCTACTTTCTAGTAGTAGTACTATTATCAGTAGGGCTGTTTATCTGTTTATTCCCTACTGTCCTTGTTTAATCCTAGTGCTGAGGGACCGTGCCTCGTCGGCAACGGAGCCCCTCCCCTGCGATGGGGGTGTGCGCGGTTGGTGCATGGCTCGTCCGGTCTATGTGGCTAGGGATGCTAGCCAACAAGAGTTGATTGCTGCATTGCTGCATGAGACGCCGCGGCTACATAGGCAGGCAATTGGGCCTTCAGAAGTAGTGCGGCAGGATCAATCCCCCCCTCATCATGAGATCATGAGGCATGCCTGAAGGCTAAAGGGGTGAGTAATGCTGCCCCTGCCCCCCCGCCGCGCCTCGCCTTTTCGCCTGTTCGCGGGAGCGTAGCCCAAATTTCGTTGGTTTCCCACCCAAATTTCAAATTTCGTGATTTCGTGCACATTTTTTTTCTTTGAGCGAGCCCAAATTTTGCAAAACATAAAACATTTCGCGAAAACCTGGCCGGGGTCAACCCCCAAACTTGCAGCCCACTTGAAGAATGGGCCCAAACTTGTGACGCATTCCAGTGGCCCCCCAAACTTTCAAAAAATTTGTAAAAGTATTGACCTGGCCCTATCACATATCGTAAGGTGTCGTTCCGTCAATTGTGGGGCATCAGTCGAATTGAGCGATCAAATGTCCATAGTTATGTATATATCAGTATTTTAAAATTAAATAAGGGCTAGCCGTGCGTGGGGATAACAACTTTTTTCTCAACTATCGTTAAAACGATAGGGTCATGGAGCGCGCGCCGCCCCACCCGCCGCGACGGACGATCTGCCCATGCTCGACGCCTCGCACCCGAAGCGCCCTCGAGAGGGCGCCCCACCGACCAAGGTGCGTGTGAGGCGCGGCCCGAGCCGTCCCCTGACAGCCATACACCAGCAAGGACACCATGCCCAGCATGGCCACCACAGCCCCCAACTCCCTCCAACCACTCAAGGCCTTCAGACAGCTGTGACAAGTCGGCTCAGAGCCGCATCCCATAGGGAAAGCCGCAAGGCTGGGCCCCTACAAAGCCGCGGTACTGACCTCGTGCGACAGCACGAGGCACAGGCCTGGCCAGACATCTCACCAACCCCAAGGGGGGAACAGTCAAGCTGGTGTAGCACAAGCTACACCAGGGGAACGAAATGGCAGACAACTCTTGAGAGAGACCTCGGAGAGGGCTCTAGGACCCAACCCACAGTCCCTCCGTCGCCGTGGGCGACGACGGGGGCAGCCGAGGCAAGCCCAGAGCAGTCCCACAATGTCGAATCCAGAGTATCTCTATACTCAAAGCGGATTCGATACTCGATAGTGCGAACGAATTTTGTTTTCAGGGCTTGTCTCGACGGTTCGCCGCTCGCTCGACACATTGAACACCGAGGCTTCACATCGCTCGTCAATTCATTTGTCTACTCCTTCTTTGTTTGTTTCGAGCGTTTATGTTTGTTTCTCAGTTCTTTTGTTGATTGAGTGGTGTTAGTAGATTGAGTTTTGTGAGGTGGTCACGTGCGTCGTCGTCATGTAGCGCGTTCCCCTCCCTCCCCCCTCTCTCTCTCTCAAGATTGTGCCCCGAATGAGACTTGACACGATCAAGCTTCGGCTTGATTCGACAGTTTAAAGACATCCCTCACTCCCTAGCACGCCCTCGCCACGCCTCGCCGCCCATCGCGTCGTGCACAAGCCCACACATGCGCATTGCGCACATGCCCGCCTTACTCACAGCCCGTTGCCCGACCCCGCTCTGACCCATGGGGTGAGCATGGCTCACCTCTGCGGCGACGAACGCGGTCAGCCTTCCTTCCTTCGCCACTTCCTTGCCTCTCGCCTCGCCTCCGCCTCGCCAAGCCTCCGCTTTCCACTGCCCCTCCTCCTTCCCCATCAATGACACTCACTCATGTATGTCGTGTCCTCTCTCTCTCTGTCGTTCTCTCCACCGCTCCTCCTACCTTTGAGGGCTGAGTCCCCTCAGCCTTAAGCACGCAGGCTGTCTCCTCCTCCTCCTCCTCCTCGTGGTTCGTCGCGATCGATGGTGTGGTGGTGGTCTCGGTCTCTCTCTCTTTCCATCCTTTCCCCCGTTCGATACGTTTGGCTCTCCCTCGCGATGAACGTAGACCTAACCCTGGTGGCACAAGCACTCGACATAGCTGAAAAGCTAGCCTAACCTCCCACCGAACGACACACTCCACACCTCCCACGACCCATCACCAAAGGCCTAGTGCACAACACAACCCCAAACCAGGTACTCCACGCGACAACAGCCACAAGAACCCCAAAAGAAACCGACCGCCCGATGGCGCGAGGGAAGGCCGAGGAGTCGACCATCGGGGATCGGTGCACGCCGCCTGCCACTGGAAACCCCGAACACATAGCCCCTAAGTAGAGCACGAGGGGACGAGCCGCAAGGCGAGTGAGAGGGAGAGATAAGGGGTGCGGGCGCGGCCGTCAATAGAAGGTAGCAGAGTCGCGCGCGCGGTGAGAATATTAAGAAGTTTTTTTTTTACACCACAAGAGTGGTGGAAAGCGCCACGATCCTGACGCTCCCGCGTCAGACCACGAGCAAGGGGCATGGGACTCTCCCCAGGTCTCTGAGGCCCTCAAACCCCCGACTAACCCCCACTCCGCCACCGCCGGCCTTCAGATGACAGACGCCCAAGACATCGAACAAGAAACAGATGGAGCCCCTCGATTTCGACCCAATGTCGCAAATCACCATCACCTTCACGCCAACGGAACGGGACATCAAGTTCAAGGACGAGGCGGCCCTTAGCGCCATAGTGGCACACCTCAACCGCCTAGAGGGCGTGGACCTCGAGCCGGATTTCATCTCAAAAAGCGCCTCAGGACCGTGGGAAATCCTCGTGACGGCCTTGGCGGGCTCCGGGCTTCGTATGCCGATCGATTGTCAAACGACGTGTGTTCATGTGCTATCGTGCCATGTCCGTGGAGTGGTTTCATGATTCATGATGTGTGCTTGTGGGAATCTGAAGAGAGGGGTGTGGGGTGTGCAAGAAGAGGGAGTGTGTACAGCTTCGAAGGGGCGCAAATTCGGTGCTTGTAGAGGATCAGTTCGGTCGTGAGAAGTGAGTAGGGCCTGACAAGAGTTGCTCGCTAGCTCGCTAGGACCCCCAAAGTTGCTCGCACAAGTTGCTCGACATGGGTCAAAAGAGATGCTAAGTCTAATTTGTAAGTTGCTCGCCAAGTTGCTCGAAGTTGCTCGAAGTTGCTCGCTCATTGCGCCCTTGGCTCCCCTTCGTTGTCGCAATGCGCTAGCTAACGGGTACGCCAGTGCGCGGCGGTTGTCGGCGTGGCCGTCGGTCGTCATTATGTCATTGTCCAACTAAGCTTATACTTATTTCGCCCATGGGGGATGGGGGGGCACGGGCCCCCCGGCCCCCCCCCTCTCTCCACTCCTCCAGGAGGAACGAGGAACCGCCCATCATCCTCTTGCCATGCTCTATGGCTTGCCAGGAGCAGACCTGCTGACTCACTCACTCTCCCCCCCACAGGCTCGCCTGGATCGCTCGTTCTCCTGGCCCGTCGTGGCCAGCTCACAGCTCACTACTCCAAGCAACCGCGGCCAGAAATTCCCTCCGAAATTGCTCATAAGGTGCTCTTCTATCTAGCTTCTAGCTTCTAGGGGTAAAAAATTGCTCGTTACTTGCTCGATGTTGCTCAATGTTGCCTGTAGCCCCTGAAGTTGCTCGTGAGTTGCTCGCACGCTCAAACACCCCAAAGTTGCTCGGAAAGTTGCCGGCAACTCTTGTCAGGCCCTAGAAGTGAGAATGAGAATGATGTGAGCTGCTGCTTGTGACTTGTTTGTGAGCCGGCCGGAGGCGGCGGGGCTGGTGCAAGAAGCTCCGGGTTTCGCGTGCATGTTCACAAAAATGTCACTGTGAGTCACTACCTTCACCATTTTCAGAAAAACCTACTCCATGTCGGCGCGAAGACATCACAGGGGGCAACTTTCCCCAGTCGGAGCGACCTCTAGATGTCTAAGAGTCAACATTTCTTTTACCCCATAGATATGGGGCTTATCCATGAAGCGGTAGCGAGAGCGGCGCGGCGGGCGGTGCGGCGCGATGCGCGGCTCTCGTCGTGCGGCGGCGGCGGCGGCGCTCGGCCTAGCGGGCGTGTGGCTGCTCGCGCGGAGCAACTCGATGACGGTGAGCAGTGCCTACGGCCACCAACAGCCGAGCGCCATGTGGAGCGTCGCCGCCCTCCTTGCCGACGAGGCTGTCGGACAGCTGGGCGCTGCAGCCTTCTCGGTGGCCGATGCCGCGGCGAGCTTGGCTGGCAGTGGGAAGGCGGCGGCGGCGGCGGCCTCGGACGTCGACTCGGCAGTGCAGGGCTTCCGTGCCACTCTGAGCGAGATGGGTGCGCCGCGCTCCACGGGCGTGCGTGAGGCCGCTGGCATGCGTGAGGCTGCTCCCGCTGCGCAGCTCTGCCTTGTCAGGAGGTGGTCAGCTGTCTGGTTGGTGCAACAGGACGGCACGCGGAGGTACGTGCGGTTCCCAACACCGGGGTGCATTGAGCGCGCGGCATCCGTAACACCGGCTCAGCTGGAGACGTGGCCAATCTCTCTTGGTGCCGACGGCGACTACACGCTCTCTGCGGAGCAGAGCAGAGCCGCATGCGAATCACGTGCTTGCGCACCGGGCGACTTCAAAACGCTCGCTCGACCTGACAGAGTGGCGGAAACGGCGTCGGGTGCACCCGCCGCCGCCACCACGGGTGCCGCGCTAGTCGTGGCGAGTGCTGCCACCGCAGCATCCGACCAAGCGTTGCCCAGGTGGATGCAGCAGGCGACGCTCAGGTTCAACCAGGCTGCGGTAAACCGCCTCTCAGTACGGCAACCGGGGGACACGATCCTCATCGTCTTCGGGGGGGCTTCGGTTAACGAGATGCTGCTGAATTGGGCGACGCACACAACGAAGCTCTCGATGCCATTCGTGGTGGCGTGCATGGATGTCAAACTCTTCCAGCGCTCCGAGGACAACGGGCTGCCCGCGGTGCTGATGTCAGAGACGCCAGGTGAGGCCAATGCGGTGACCACCAAGTGGAAGTACTATCGAATGGATCCGAAGGCTTTCCTCACGATGGGCCTACTCAAGGTGAGTGTCCTGCACCCTGCATACGTCGTCGCTCGTGCGCCTCTCGGCGCGTGGCGAGCAGGGCCACTCCTCGCCTTTTTTCAAACCCGTGTGACGTGCCCTTTGTGGTGCAGGTGCGGTTCTTTCGCGAATTTATCAAAGCGGGGTTCAACGTGCTTTGTTCGGACCTCGATGTGGTATGGCTTGGGGACCCGCGGCCGTGGACCGAGGGACGGCGGATGGACTCGATGCTGCTTGCGTTTGCCGATGTGATCGTATCCACTGATGTCACGGGCAGCCAGCTCGAGAGTGATGAAAAGGTGCGAGCCTCGCATTAATCACTCCTCTTGCCCCATACTAGACGCATGGACCAGCACTCTAGTAGGCCAACGGACCTTCCTGCGCACAATCCTCACTCTACTGGCGCATGCCAGAGAGCTCATCTCGGGAGTCGCGCCCGCGCCGGATACTCCCTCAGGCGTGGGGTGTGCACAACGAGATGAACACGGGAATCATCTTTTTTCGCTCCACGCCGAGCTCGCTAGTCTTGCTAGAGGCTTGGCTGCAGCGGATGAAGCAGGAGCTGGCCAAGCTCGCGGGCATGTCCTCCAACTTCGTGCAATGGTGGACCAACGACCAGACATTCTTCAACGAGGTGGTGCACGTTGCACGCACACTCAAGATGAACCCCAAATCGGCCAACCTCGCGGATCGTCTTGCGTGGACGAACCACACTTCGGCGGGCGTCAATGGGGCGAGGAAGGCGTTGTTGAAGCAAGTGATGGACCGGATCGTGGAAGAGCGCAGAGGAGGGAGCGCGGGCCTCCTGAGCTCGCTGAGGGGTGTGATCTGCAAGGAGCTCAAATGCGAAGGCGCCGCTTGCCCCGCCGAAAGGATGCCGTTCACCATCTCCACCTTCCCCTACTTGGAATTTGCGAGTGGGCACACCTTCTTCACACAATCACTCCAGGAACGGCAGGGCGTTTCACCCATCTCGGTCCATACTACGTTCCAATTCGGTGATACGCCCGAGTTTACGTGGGGTAAGCGCAACCGGCTGCGTGAGAAGAAGCTATGGATGGTAGACTCGGATTCATACTTCTCTCGCAAGGGGCCTGGTCTCCACCCCAAGGAGATCGAGTACGAAGGCTTCGTTCAATTGGTTGGCCCGTTGGTGGACGTGCAACAGCCGCTCGTGTTGACTGAGTCGTCTGCTTCCATCAAGGTTGAGGGCCATGGCGCCTTCTCCGAGGCAATGCGCAATAATCGCATCAATGTATTCGACCTGGACGAGGGCAACCCGAACAAGCACCTGCTCTTGGACTCCATACAGCGTAGGCTCGTGATCAACTTGGTGGCGCTCGGGCGCGCCTTGAAACGGAAGGTGATCATGCCGAAGATGATGTGCTGGTGCGATCGGTATTGGTGGCTGCTCGAGGACTGCCGATTCCCAGGGGTGAAGCATGAAGTGCACCCGATGCCCTTTCACTGCCCCTTTGACCACTTGTACGATCTGGAGAAGTGGGTTCACGCTGATGTGCCGATGCGCGAGTACTCCTTTCTCGAGAATGCGCGTGTGAGCGAACGAGATCGGGTCGATGTCGCCTACCTGCACGTGCAAGGCGCGCCCGCCACCGATGCGCCGCCCTCGAATCGGACGGTGACACTTCGACCAGGGGACGATTACGCGGCCGTAAACACGGCGCTGGGTGCTGCTAGGATGCAGTCGGCCTTCGTGGTGAAAGTCCACGCCCGCAGCTTGGAATTATTGTGCGAGAGTTTGGGGACGCCTGGTGCCAACAAGGCGTTCAATGCCATGATCCACGACGTCCTGGGTGTCGCGGAGCAGGTCAGGCTTCCACCCAGTAAAGCATGCCGCTCGCGCTCACCGCTTGAGTGCAAAGGCTCCCTCATGACTTCGCTCGCCCCCGCGCAGATTCGATATTGCGACCGGAAGGCGCACCCTTGGTTCGATGCACCGCGCGGACCATATGACCCTAACAAGGATCCCTTGAACTGCACCTGGGGCTTCCACCCACCGCCGCCTCTACCCGAAACATCGGAATTGAAGTGCGCGACCACGATTGAGACGCTGCTAACAGACCGGCGCAAGGAGGTTGTGCGCAAGTGGATGGGGCATAACATCAACGTCCCCAACTTTCGCGCGGAGAAGCGGACCACAGTGTGGTCAACAACGGATCGGGTCCATGACCTCTATCGCGAGTACATTTGATATCAAAGCGCACTTTCAGCGGGTATCATCGTACGCGTGCACATCTGCGATGGGGCTTGCCTGCTGCCAACTTGAACTTGTCCCAACCTTTAGCTTGCCATGTGCACCTTTATGTTGTGAGGTTGTTGTATACGTGCATGAAAATCCCCAATTCTGCATAGGTGTAATGTGAAGATTCCGAGTTCAACTAAGTTTATACTTGGTTGGCATGGGGGAGGGCACGCTCCCTCCCCCCTCTCCCCTCTCCCGCCCCCCCTGATGGGAGGGGCGGAACCTCCCACCCCCCTGCTATGCCACTTGGTTGGCAAGGAGGGGGGCCTCGCCATACCTGCCTAGACCCTTCCTAAGTCCTAAGGGTTGGGTCAGGAACGCACGCCCCGGCCTGTCGTGGCTAGGCCCCATCCCCATCGCTCTGACCCTCCCTTTCCCTTTCCCTTGGTCGCCAAGCATACAGGACTCGTGACCATGACTAAACCTGCCCGAGCTCTGGAAAAACACACACACACACACTTCTGAAGATTCAGGGCTACACACCTACTAGTTAAGGGACTCCCCTTCGCTATCCACACCGCCCTTAATTTCCCTCCCTCCACCTCTTCCCCTGCCCCCCTTCTTTCCTTTTTCTTCGGTTTCCGGGGTCCGGCCACGGTGCGCTACCTGTGGCCTGGTTCAGAGCGTGGGGTCCGGGCGCGGAGAGGGGGAGGGGGAACGACGGAGGGGGGGGGGGACGGCGGAAGGGGGGGAACGACGGAGGGGGGGGGAAGGGAATGCAGAGGGGGGGGAAGGGAATGCAGAGGGGGGGGGAAGGGAATGCAGAGGGGCCCAGTTCTGTTACCTGCATTTCTTACCTTAAACGCGTGGACAATTACCGTAACGGTAAAAATAAAACTCAAATCCTCGAATTTCGAGACGAAAATCGGCGAACCAGGACTTGAGCCCAGGGAGAATCCGAATCTGCACGCCTTGCGCGACCACGGCGAACATAGAAGGCGGTATATCGCGAGGAAGGCTCGTACTCGTGCCGAAATATTCATGCCAAAAGGCCTGAATACAACACCCCCCGACTCAAATCGAGACGTCTCCCGATGTCGAGCCTGAGACAGAAGACTACGTCAAGACGTATGCGGAGAATGAAGAAACTGGAGAAGAACGTAACCCAAGGATCCATTTGTTGAGCACAAAATCGGCAGCTTAGCGCGGCGGCTTCCGATTTTGTACGTCACATCCTGCCACTTTCTCCCTTTTACAGGAGTTCTGCTCGGACAGTTGCGCTGGAGGCGCTCTTAGACAAAAAGTCAGGTTCCAGGTCCAGGTCGACGCCTTCGAGTTTGTTGAGATGCGCAACAATGGCGCTCAAGGTCTCTTCGTCTTTAGCCTTGTGGCCCTTCTCGTACGCCGTGAAGGTGATGATGATTTTGTGAGAGTCTGGGAACTCGGCCTCTTCCTCGGGCTCGGGCTCGAGGTCTTCGTCGAGTAGGGCCACCTGTGTGGCCGTGGAGGGAGACGAGGTTAGTCTTTTGTTTGGTCGTGTTTCTCTAGGGCCCAATGGGCTCAGTGTGCCTTCAGCGCTACCGCTTCCTCTCAAGGATTTTGAGTGGGGTGTATTTTGTGTTACCTAAGGGTGCGCAATTTGGCCCGGTCCCTGGGTTGGGACTGGTTTCAATCTCCCGCGTCTAGGGGCGACCCCGGTTGCGGAGTGGCGGTAGCTATAAGAAAGGACAGGAGCGATGTGGTAGTAGAATCTTGGTCGACAGTAATCCCGGGGAGGCTGATAGTAGTTAAAGCTAGAATCGGACATGAAACGGTAGCTTTCTCATCCATATATCTTAACGCACAACCAAATAAACGAAAAGACGAAATTAAACTACTGCACGCGACGTCAGAAATACCTCCCCACACTATCTTAGCGGGCGACTTTAATTGCGTAGAGAACGTTAATAGAGATACCAGGTCTAGCGCGGGGGCGGCCCCTTACGCGAATTCGGGAGGCAGAGCCCTTGTGAGGGCGCTCGCCACGCACGGCCTCACGGACATTCAATTGTTAGTCAATCCGAGCCTTAAAGACCAATACACGAGATGCGGGCACCAGACCTACACTAGGATAGACCGCGTATACGCGGCGGAATACTTCTCCACGTGGAGATGGTATAAAGCATACATAGACCTCAAACTATTCACGGGCATGGCGGCATCGGATCACCACCCGGTGGTTGCGACGTTCGCAATAGCCCCGCCTAGACGGACGACGGAGATAGAAGCCAAGATACCGCTGGAGGTGTTGGAAGACCCGGATACGCGAGAGATGATTAACCTCCTCTGGAGACGACTATATACGGCCCCCCCGGGAGAAGACGCTAGGGGCAAACTCTTGATGTGGACGGAATCTAAAAGGAAAGTATCCTCGATCCTCCTCGCGAAAGCGGTGGAGCTTCGCAGACGACGAACGTACGCCCAAAGGGAAGTTGACGCGGTAGCAGATGCTAGGAAAGCCCAGATGGCGGCAATCAACGCGGACGGGAGGTCCGCTAAGTCGATCTTAAGAGCGATCCTTGCGAGATACCACTTACTAGTAACGGCGAAAGTCGGATTCTTTCAGCGACTAAAGAAAGAAACAACGAGAAAATATGGGGCTACACGCCCCGAGCAACAAACATATTAAGAAAATGATAAGCCCTCTCTACGCGGTGGATAAAGACTTCAACCTAGAAATATCGGAAGACCTCCGGCAGGCGGCGGGAGGTCTGGATATGCGCAACATCGCCTAGAGTAGTTTAACCTCTCTTAATAGAGACCCCAACGGAAAGCAAGAGGGACGCTAGGAGATATAAGAGAAGGAAATTCAAGCCGAGCCGGAGCAAAGGAGAAGCCATAGTCTCCCGCCCCCTTCTCTCCAACCCCTGGCCGAAGCAGCGCGCGCGGTCTCCCCGGAACCAGCTTCTCCGCTAAAGAGGGAACTGGGGAAGGGGAAGGGGGTTGTTAGGGGTTAAGGGTGGGCGGTAGGGAGGTCCACAAGCACACTGCCTCATGTCGCACACGTAGCGGAGATTTTTAAGAAGTTTTTTTTATGTTAAATAAAGAACGACGCCAAAGAGCTAAAGAAAGACAGAGGGCCAGGTCGATTCGCTCAGCACCCCCACCCCTCCTCTCCTGCCGCGCCGACGCGCCGCCGACATGCGGCGCATCGTTGACTACGACGACAGTGAGAGCAGCAGCGACGTGGACGAGTTGCTCGCGTCCATTGTGCGCTCCGCCACTGATGGCGGCAGGCAAGAGCCGCGGCGCGTAGCGCGTAGCGAACGAGCACGACGAGACGGAGACGGCGTTTCGTGTGGGCGACACTGTTGAGCACGAGCACTTGGGCCTGGCCGAGGTCGTCGATGTGGATTTGGATGTGGACTCAATGATCGGCGTGCTGCCGGGCGAGCAGAAGGTGCGCATCAAGTACTACTCCTCGGTGTATAAGGTGCACAAGTACATCAAAGTCAATGCGAGTCTCCTTCGTCGTCGAGCACCACCACATGCTCCTGCACCGCGAAGGGCATCATCCGACGAGGGCAACGCCAACAGCACCTCCATGCTCCATGTGGCCAGAACCAGCTTCTCCGCTAAAGAGGGAACTGGGAAAGGGGGAGGGGGTTGTTAGGGGTTAAGGTTGGGTAGAAGGGAGGGGACCACAAGCACATTGCCTCACGCCGCACGAGTAGCGGAGATTTTTAAGAAGATTTTTTTTCCAACCGCATACCGAGTAGCGAGATTAGGGCTAGGTGTAGCATGGTCTTAGCGATGCAACGAGGGGACGAGATCGGAGGACACCAAGGCACATGGGGACTATGAGTCCCTTCTACTACAAAACTCCAGGCTCATAGTCAGCCGTGCTCCGCGGCCGTCGAGTCGCTGAGCCCACACAACAAGAAAACTCTGACGGTAAAGAAGTCGACTTCGAAGCGCCCGGGCTCGGGGGCTCTGGAGCCGCCGCGCGCGCGGGAGAGCACGCGGAAGGGGACGCGGGGGGCGGGCGCTCGCGGCGCAGGGGGGCGCGCGGGGGGGGGGGGGGGGCGAGGGGGAGGCGGGGGGGGGGGGGGGGGAAGAGGCCGAGGGGGAGGCGGGGGGGGGGGGGGGGGGGGGGGGGGGGAAGGGGATCAGAGACCTCGGAAAGGTGCAACCCCCGCCCTCCCCCCCCCTTTTTTTTTCGCAGCCTTCGCTTCTCCCACCCCCCCGCCCCCCGGCGCGCGAACGGTGGCGCGCGCCGCGGGGGGGGGGGGGGGGAGGGGGGGGCGGCGGCGGGCGCGGGGGGGGGGGCGGGAGGGGGGGGGGGCGGGCGGCTCTTTCTTCGACCAGACGCTCGAAGCCGCTCTTGCCCTCGGCATCCATCTCCCCCCGCGCGGCTCCCGCCCCGCCGCCGCCGCCCTCGCGCCCCCTCCCCCCGCGCCACCCCCCCCCCCGCCGCCCCCCCCCCCCCGCCGCCGCCCCCCCGCCGCAGAACGCCTCGAGATCGCCCCGCCCCGCCCCTTCCCCTTCCCTCCCCTTCTCCCTCCCTCGCCCAGGCTCCACCGCGTCCGCCCTCCCCCCCACCAGTCCTCAGCACCAGCCGACTTTTTTTCTGTCTCCTCGCCTCGTTTCTCACCCCTCCACCCCATCCTCCGGCGCACCGCTCCGCACAAGCGCCTGCTGCCGAGGAGGAGAGAGAAAGGGAGACGAGAGGCCGGCTCCCCCTTCCGCCCCCATGCTGCTCGTGACGCCCCTCGTACCGTTGGCACTTCTCGGGCCGCACGTGCCGGCTCCGCACGGTCTTCTCTCCCGTGCCTCTCGCCTCGGCCTCAGCCCCCTCCGTATGGCCGAGATCGACTCGCGTGACAATATTATCCATTCGCCTTGCGTCGACGAGCTCTGCGATGAGCCTGAGGAGGAGGAGCTCGAGTACAAGGAACCGGTGAGCGAGTTCGGCAGCTGGTATAAGCTCACCGGATCCCAGTACTCCGAGGAATCACGCAAGTACCGGCGCACTGTCTACATGCACGACGAGTGGGTCAAGCACCGCTCGTCCGAGCGTTTCATCAGGAACTTGCGCTCGATTGGCGACAGTGGTGTTGGCAAGGCGCTCGGCATGGAGCTGGGTTTCATCACCGCCACTGCCGTGTTCTGCGTCCTCATCAACATGGCCCTCGTGGGCTATCAAGACTTTGACGGCGTCTTCCATGAGTCGATGCTGCACACCATGCCTATTCTGCACACCATCAAGTCGGTGGCACTGCCTAACTTTGCATTCAGCATCGGCATGCCGGCGCTCTCGCTGCTGCTTGTGTTCCGCACCAACACGGCCTACTCCCGCTGGAACGAGGCGCGCACTTTGTGGGGCGGCGTCGTCAATAACTGCCGCAATGTCGTACGCCAGGCCAACGTCTTCTTCCCTAACACTCCCCAGGACGAGACGCTCAAGGACTGCCTTGCTGCCAACACGGCTGCCTTCGCCAAGGCGCTCCGCAACTTTCTCCGCGGCCCGACGGACGACGGCATTTTCCGCAGCGAGCTCATGGAGCTCGTGTCAATGGGTCACATGAGTGTCGAGCAGGTCGACGCCTGCATGGCGGCCAAGAACCGCCCCATGTTCATGCTTAACGCCATGTCCGATGCGCTTCGCAAGGCCAACGTCGACCCCATCGACCGCTCGCGGATCGACTCCTCCATCTCGACCCTCGTCGACTTGACCGGAGCATGTGAACGCGTCTTCAAGTCGCCGGTCCCGCTCGTGTACACTCGTCACACGTCGCGCTTCCTCGCCACCTTCCTCATTTTCTTGCCCTTTGGCATCTGGCCGGTGATGGGTGACTCGTGGAACCACTGGGCCACCGTTCCAGCCACTGATGTCATCGCTTTCTTCCTCCTCGGCATTGAGGAAATCGGCATCCAGATCGAGGAGCCCTTCTCCATCCTGCCACTTGAGGCGCTCTGCAATGGCGCCATCGCCGCGACGATTGACGAGCTCCTTGCCTCAAAGCGCGACCCTTCTTTCTCGGTACCCCCGGGCCCGGAGTTCGCGGAGCAAATGTCTGCGCCTGCGCCCGCCGCCATGCCAGCGCCCGCCGCCATGCCAGCTCAGTACGCTTCGTACCCTTCTCCTGCGCCCCCCGCGATGCCGTCGCCTCAGCCTGCCGCAAACGGTTACGTGGGTACCGTCACACCCACCCAGCTCAGTGAGGGCGGCTGGCGGAGAACGGTCGAGGCTGCGCGAGCCCTCACTGACAACTAGGCGTTCAATCGAATGATGCCAGGCGGGTTTCGGCCAACCGGTACCCCGACGGCCTCGCGCCTCTAGACTCTCCTCTCATCGAGCACGACCGCCTTCCACCATGCGAGTTAAACTGCAAGTGGACGCCGGCGTCGTGCTCACACTCCTCACTAGAAGTGGGGCGAGAGGGCGGTACTGAGAGAGCGCCCGCTGCGCGTAGCGCCATCTTTTACTTGGGTTGGCGGCGCTCGGACTAGCCCAGGCCCGTCCAAATGCGCCGTCCTCCAGAGCGGAAGCCGTTCACAACCAGCCGCGGGCGCTTACATGCCATCTAGGCACCCACCTGGATGGGCGGGGTGGCCTGTCAACTACCTTGCCACACGCTTCTTTCTTTTGCGATGGTGCTTTCTCCATGTCTATATCATCGTTGCTCCTTGCCTCCGTTCCCTTCGTCCTCGCTGCTGTACCGCCAGCTGGGCCTTGGAGTCGTGTTGTTGCGACACCATTTCCCACACTTCTTTTTCGTCGGCGAATGCAGCTGCGAGAGTGCAATCACGACACTCTTTCCGTCTACCACGAGGTTCTCTTCAAACCATCTCGATTCTCGTGATGCTGAGCCTGTCGGGTTTCAGGACACACACTCACTCACCCACACTCATGACGTTGCCTCGGGTTTGATTCGCATTTAGTTCGGCGTTGATTTGGGTACGGGGGAGGTGAATTCGTTTCGGCGTCGTGCTAGCTAGTTCACCATCCCCCACCCCCGTTTTATTTTGGGGCTTTCCTTCTCCCACTGTTGCGGGAAACGGGAAGAAAATAAAATATCAAAACACAAAGCAACTCTTGATGCCTATAAATAGAGTACTAGCACTTGTGCTACGCTATCACTAGCTCAGTATCACAAGATGATAAAAAGATACCTCCTAGAACCATGAACGAGCCTCGGCCGGAGATCACAAACCCCAGCCGGAGACCACGAACAGCCTACGTTGTCATTGCCATTGCCAGCGTTGTGTGTTTGTCATTGCGAAAATTAGAAGTTAGAAGGCAAGCAGAGGCAAGGAACATATAATGGTAATGGCGGTATAGTGTATAGTGGTAGTGGTAGTGGCACTCACACACACTCACTCACACTCCCTCCCACTCCCACTCCCAAACATAATAGGGGATAGGAATAGGGATAGGCTACTATAGCTGCTTGGCGCCCCACAGTTTGGCCCACCGCCACCTCCTCCCTCCTCCGCCTGCGGCTTCGCGCGCACCTGCGCTCGATTTCCGCCTGCGCTTCTTCTTCTTCTTCAGCTCTTCAGCCAAGGCGGCATGGCTCAAAAAAAATATTCTTGAAGGTGACTACTCCCTGCTAAACGCTATACTCTATCCCTTCCCCTGGGCCTGGGGTCTCCGACCGACATCACACATCACCCATTGCCCCACCCTCACTCCTCACTCCCCTCCTCGCCCCCCCCCTCGTTCCTGCTTTTTGTTATCGTTATCGGTTTCCGGTTTCGGGGGGTGTTGTATTCCTGCCCATCTGAAAGCTGTAGGCATGAATATTCGTGTAAGGTACGCGCTCACAATTACAATTGAACAGCTCCCCGTGTTGCCACTGACGCACAAGACACACAGATTCGGATTCCCCATCTTCCTCCCTCTTCGCCTGATTCCGCGGAGGTGCGAGCGATGCGAGCGCTCAAGATGGTGCGGCTCCGCGTCACTTACGAGTCGAGCCATGCCGCCTTAGCTGAAGAAGAAGCGGAGGCGGAGATGCGAGCGCAGGTGCGAAGCCGCAGGCGGAAGACGGAGGAGGTGGCGGTGGCCAGACTGTGGGGCGCCAAGCAGCCGTAGTA
>CM030945.1:1562476-1586476 GCA_018136815.1 Isochrysis galbana | reverse complement strand
CCGCGCTCTCTCTCCCCTCTCCTGCAGGCACGCGCGATGGCGCGCCTGCGACAGGCCTGCAGCTGCCCCTGGCGACCGCTGGAGGCCGTCAGAGGCTTGAAATCGGGTATTTTTCGAAAATTTTGCCGGAAGACCCCCGGTTTTTTTTGCTGATCTCCCATACCGGAACCTATAGGGAGCTTATTTAGGCCTTCGTTTGCCCATTACAGATGGTGCCCTTCGCACCCCCCTAGTGAGTGACCGGGCTAGTATAAACTTAGTTGACCAGCACGAAATGTAGACTATGCGGTAAACACAGTGAAAACTCAACTCACCTAGCTAGATGCCCCTCCACGATTCCTGTCTTTCGAACCATTGAAGCCGTGGCGGGATACACCCCCACAAGGGAGAGATCGAAGATCCAGAAAATAAAAGACAGACTATTCGCATACCCAAGCTCGCCGACGCCCGATAGCCTCAAAGCCCTTTACCTCATAGCATGGAGGTACATAATAGGAGACTTCTACAAAGTGGAATTCGACCAATACACCTTCCACTACGTGCCGGTCATCGAGAAAACCCTGAGCAGGTTCACGATCCTAGTCAGAGGCCTCGAACCCCAAGACGGGAACCCGAACGCACGTACGAACAAGGCCTCCCAAGGTAGGAAGCAAAGCTGTACATGATTCAAGTCACGACTATAGTCAGACGCATAGTCAAGCTCCCATGGTATGACTAGTAGTCAATAGTCAGAGGGCTATCTATGACTAGTAGTCAATAGTCAGAGGCTATGGCATGACTTGACTATGCTAGTCAGGGGGCCGACTTGACTACGACTAGAGCAGCGCGACTATAGTCACTGCCAGCCCCCTAAAACTATTGTTATAGTTTGAACTATGGAGCGTGCCGCGACCGCTCCCGAGCCCCAGGCGACCCTCGCCACCGCGCCCCACCTGGGACGCCCCACGCCGCCCGAGGCGGCTCGTCAGAAAGCCCTCTCAGAGCCCATCCAACCCATCCAAACCACACCCGCGCAAGCGCGCGGGGTGGCGAGCACTGGCACCGAACAGGTTGCCACCATGGCTCTGCGCATCATGCAGGGGGTCTTGGAGACCCCCTCCAACAGTGGGAAACCCTCCCACCCCAAGAGCACCTCATGTGGGAGGGCAGCTGAGCTGCCCTCCCCATGGTGGAAACCTCTACCATCAGTGCACCCAACATGGGAGGGCACTTCACAACCATCAACCCCATACGGAGAGCACCCCATGCCTCTGTTTTCCAACTTGTTGACACAATTCTCGTCTTCACCCCACTCTTGTGGGCCACTAGTACCAATCACTCAGTGCCCTGCCTTGGGCCCTCTCTCAACACTAGACTCCCTCTCCCACTCCCCCTTCACACTTCAACCAACCCAAACGGCACGAACCCCCCCGCCCTCTGTTCAAAGCACCAAAAATTTCAATTCAAGACACATGTTGATACACTTTTCGTTTTCACCCCACGCTTGTGGGCCACAAGTACCTACAACTCAGTGCCCTGCCTTGGGCCCTCTTTCAACACTTCACTCCATCTCCCACTCCCTCATCCCACTACAACCAACCCAAGAAGCACAAACCCCCTCGCCCTCGGATTCAAACACCAAAAATTTCGACTCAAGACCAGAGGGAGGACATGTTTTGAGGCGGCGTCGCTGCCCATGCCTAGCGCAAGGGTATAGCGCCCCCACTCAAACATCTCCTTCCCCAAAGCTCCTCTTTGAGGAGTTGCTCCTCACCCTCCCATTAGGCCCCCTTGCCTGCGAGACCAAAACAGGATCCTGGCGTGGGGGGCTGCTTGAGTGTGGAGGGAGGGGTGCTCCGGCTAGCGCAGGTAGTAAGCTAGTGAAGAGCTGGGTGGCATAAGGGGGAAGGGTGCTTACGCTCACCGCGGCAGGGAGTCCTGTCTTGTGTGCGCGCTAGTCCCGTTCCTTTGCCGCGCCGCGACCCATAAAAATTTGTTAAAAATTAAATTATAGTCACTGCCAGCCTGCGCAAGCGCGCGAGCAAAGCGCAAAGCAGGGCAGAGCGCGCTGCGCGCCGCCTGTCGATTAATGCCTACGCATTGCGGGTTGCGGGTTGCGGAGCCAGATATACTAAACTGCGCAATGATCGAGCGGCTCGAGGTCAATCGTATGCGCGCACGACAATAGCCTATATATAGAATATACTAGCACAATGGTATTGGATGCATCGTCCGAGACAATGCTACCATCAGTCACTCTCGCTCTCCACACCCACACCGCTCAGGCACCCAACAGTCCCATCCCCATCGACATCATCTTCAAACATCTCAGACACACCTTCTTGCTGCCCATCAATAAGGGCATCCTCCTGAACTGTGGCTAGCCCCAGAGTGCTCTCCTCCCACGCCCCAAGACCAAGACGCCCTCCCACGCCATACTTGCTCACATACAAGTGGGGCGTAGGTACGTAGGTAGGGGGGGGCGGGCGGGGGCGTTTCGGGGTTTCGGCTTTCCCCTCCCTCCAAATAAACAAAAAACGGCGAAAAGAACTAAAATTAGATTAACATCAAGACACAATATCTATATACCCATATGACTATAGTCTGATCATAGTCAGTGATTCAAGCTCCCATGATATGACTAGTAGTCAATAGTCAGAGGGTTATGCATGACTAGTAGTCTATAGTCAGAGGCTATGGTGTGACTATGACTGCATAGTCAAGGCCCATAGAATGACTAAGATTGAATCACTTGAATCATGTACAGCCCTGGTAGGAAGCCAAAGATCAAGACCCCCCGTGAACTTAGCACCCCTATCTTTATAACAAACGACAAAGGAGCCCTAATCATGAATTCAGACCTAGCTCTAATAGCACAAGCACTCAGTATGGCGGAACGACTAGCCTGAGCGCGAGAACCCCCCGCCGCGAGACGCCCCCCTCCAGCTACCGGACGGATACTCACGGACAGACCAACTCACTGACGCCTGACACCTTACACAAAGAGGACACACGCTAAGGCCGGTAGCCCGATGGCATACGAGGAAGGAGGAACAACCTACTTTTATAAGTGGGGGTCAATGGGGGCCTCGCGCCCCCCTCTCTCCATCGCGGACACCCCCCGGGGTGGGCCCGTACATTCAACCCCAGCCCCTGCCCTCTGGCAGGGGCAGGGCACTCATCAATTCAGCCCAGACCCCTAGTGGGCGCGGGTCGCGAGCCGCACTCCCAGGCCCGCATGGGCCTGCTCTCGTACTGACTCCCCCCCCCATCCCTGGTCGCTAGGCAGACAGGGGCCTCAGAGCTGCACCCAAGGCCAGCGAGGCGAGCGAGGGAGAGGCAGGGGGGGCCAGGGGCTGAGCCCCAGCCTCCACTGCCCCCTGAGCTGCCCCTACTGGTCCTCTGGGCGCCCCTGAAGGACCTCTGAGAGCAGGCCATGGCGCGCCGCATGGCGACGCGCCGCAGGGACCGGGGCGGAAGAGAATGGAACGAGGGAGAGGGGGGGATTTGCACCCCCCCCGATGGAGTGTGGTGAGAAACGAGACCCATTTGCGTTAGCAAATGGGCGGAGGGGGGCGGCTGGCGACAGGAGGAAGATGAGGAGGGAGAGACTCAAGACGCCTACGGGAACCACTGTGGCAGGTATCTCGAGGCGCAGTCTTTTATTTCTCGAGGACAGCTCGCGGCGAGAGCTGTAAGGGCCGTTCTTCTTTTTTGACGAGAGGTTCCTCCCCCCCCCCCGGTGCTTTTTCCCGGAGAGTCGGCCGGCGTCGACCGGTCCGCCTCAATGGGTTTTCCCCCATTTTAACTTGTGGGGAGTTAGAATGGGAGCCGGGGGCATGCGAGGGGGGAGATGTGGAGGGGTGCATAGTACATACTACTAGTAGTATGTATCTGTGACAACAGCACGCGCAAGGTGTACGGGCAGGTGCGCTGAGGGCTGTCGTGTTAGTACCGGGCTAGTGAGAGTAGTGGTACTAATGCTCAGATAGATTGTACGAGGAAGGAGGAAGTTAGGCCATCGGAGACCGATACACACCGCCTGCCACTGGAGACTCCAACACCCAGCCCCTAGGTAGAGCACAAGGGGACGTGCCGCAAGGCAGGTGGGGGGGGGACAAGGGAAGCGGGCGAGGCTACATAGGCGGTTAGCGGGGTCGCGCGCGCGGCGAGAATATTAAGAAGTTTTTTTTCCCTCAGAACGTGCGGCAAATCTCTTATGCAGCCTTTCTCTCCCTGCTCTCCCCGAAAAAGTACAAAACGAAGCAGCCATTTGGCTGCTGCGCTCCCGGCAGTAAAGAGTAACACGCTTGCGAGAAAGGGGAAGTTCAAGAGTGCGCACAGCATCATACAGAGCATAGAGGACTGCCGAATGGAACGCGGAAAGGTGGCGTTGTCTAGGCTGGGTGCATTGCACCTACGGTGTGCCAACGGCGATGTGGCGTGGACATCAGGAGCCCGGGCTCGATGACTGACGAGTGCCTGCACGGATCTCCGGGGCGATGCAACGATGCTCTGAGGGGTCGACACGTACAACGGGTATGCCTAGATTGTTACCCCGGGTTTGGGTCGGTCCTGAGCTGGCGGGCTCGGCCGTCATATAAGGAGGTGTCAGGTGGGAGCCCTCCGCATGATCGGTAGATGGGCGCGGTAGCATGTCTTCACGCTCGCCCCACGCTTCCCTCGGCCGAGGGGGCTTTGGCGACGATATGGCGATGGCGACCATCTGCTTGAATTCGTCCAAGACGCCCATTACACTCTTCTCAAGGCCCACAACCCGCTCTTCCACCTTGTCAACTTTTTGCGAGGCGGAATTCACTGATGTGCGAAGGACAGCCGAATTGGCATCGAGGGTCTTTCGTAGGGAGGACGTGTCGATTTGCGTGGAGCTTGACGGGACGGGTGGCGGGCGGTGTGTAGCCAGCGCATTCGCTGGTGCTTGTGCTAGCGAATCGCTCGTCTCGGGAGGCGGTGTGATTTTCAGCTGCGACTCGCCACGCAATTTGGACCGGTGGTGCACAGGCGACGGGCTAGGGGATCGTCCGTCCGCAATGCGTTGGTCCCGGTCGAGCTGGCGAAGCTTGCCCACGACCTCGACGAAGTGGTCACTCATGTCACCCTCAATTCGCGCCATGCGGTCCTCGAAGCGCTTAAATGCGGATGTAATGAAGCGCTTCTCAGCCTCGTGCGAGCGCAACAGATTAAGGTATCGGTCGCGCGCCAACGTCTCCGAGAGCTCGGCGACGTGTAGGTCGAAGTTGTCCTTTTCGACATGCACATTGGAGACAGCGCGCGTGGTCGCTAGCTGGCGCCGGGTATTTTGGCGTAGTAACACCCGGCTATGCTGAAATTTGGCCATGGTGGACTGCCGCTGCATGCCCGGCGTCCCGACCCCTGAGGCGCGGCCATCATCTTCATTGACGAAGGAGACACGTGGGCGCGATCCCGGGGCACCGCTCGGCGGATCTCCGGCGTTGCGTAACGTGGGGCTGGGTCGCGAGATGGACGGCGAGGATGCGGCCAGGCCAGCTCCGGTGGGAGTGATGCGGCTGACCTTCTTCTCCGCCGCCTCGCGGGTCGTCCGCGAGGTGCAGAGTCGGAGCCGCCAGAAGCACGTCCACGTGACGTCCCAGAACACGAAGGGCACGTTGAAGGGGACCGGAACCACGTACTGGACGAGGTACCCCTTCACCTTTAGTACGCGGCTCATCATGAACTCCTCGTCGGACTTGCCCTTCACGGCTGTGTACGTATCGTTGAACATGGCAATGAGCAGATTCGTCATGAGGACCAAGGCGATGAGTAGGTAAAACCAGAAGAAGAGCGGCGTCAAGAAGGCGCTGCCCTGCGCGCGCGCGATGTCCTGCGGCTCGTAATAGCCAAATATGCCCCAGAATGGAAGCATGAATGGCCCGCCGGCCGAGATGTCCAAGTTGAGCTGGGAGATGGGGTAGACGCCCAGCTCCGCATTGTCGATCTTGAATCTAGGCATCATGACGCACATGGCGAAGGCAAAGCCGGTGGTGATGGTAAGCAGGATCGGGATCCAGTCGCTCACGTTGTTGATCATCCGCGTGATGATCACGATCAGCACACCCATTTCCGAGTTGTTCGTGAACCACTCGAGCATCCGTAGGGCAAAGATGACCATCACCACGGCCGAGATGGTGCGGTAGGCCTCAAGCATGGGCGACCAGCCACACATGTGGAGATCGCCGGCCAAGAAGTTGTTCTCGGGCTCGTGCGTATACCATGGCCAACTTGGCCGCAACGGTGTATCGGAGGAGCGGTGCTGGTTGAGCCAGTCAATAAGGTCCGCAGCGGGACTGAACATCCGCGCGTCCTCGCTCTTGCGGGAAGTCATGATCGCCCTCAGCAACGCATTGATGACGAGCAGTGAGATAAGTGACGCATCGAGGATGTTGTACATGTTGCGCCGCCACAGCTCCGGGCCTTGCATGTATTGCTGCACCTCCTGCAAAATGTACCCGGCGAGGTAGAAAAGCCAGAAAAAATGTATTGTCCCGAGTGGACCGCACGTCGGCATCAGCGCGATGACGACGGTGATGAGCGCGAATATGGTGAGCGAGAGCAGGTGGACCATCCGCTTGACCGTCGGGATGTACCACAGGCCCGAGAAGCTCTGGTAGCGGGTGGAGCTGGGCGTGGCCGCGTTGGCGAAGCCAGGAAAGAGGTCGTTCGGTTTGAGGCGGACGACGCACACGAAGGGGAGCAGGATTTGAATGAAGAGTACCCACGGCTTGTGCGGTCGAGAGAGCTGCACGCGGCCGCATCGCGAGGCCCGGCCGAGCCACATCTCGTCGAGGATGCCTTGGCAATATCGATGTGAGATGAACTCCTTGTTGTTGAGCTCAATAGCGAGGTCAAGTATGGAGATGCGCCGGCGGCCGTGCTGTCCAAGCGTGGCGAAGTCTCCGAACGTCGACTGGAGCAGCCTACGCGCCGTTTCTTGGTCCTCAAACTCATCGAGCACCCCGAGTGCAGCATTGCAGAAGCGCTCCTCGAGCGCTTCGAGCTGCTTGACGTGCCGCCGCTTGCGCTTGCGGATAGTACTGCAAATGTGTTGTGCAAGTAGTGCTGCGCGCAGAGGTGAGCGGCAGCGGCGCCACAGCGTGAAGGCGAGGTCAAAAGCCCCACACGCGATGGCCCAAAAGATGATGTCGATGATGTTGGAGTAGTTTTGGGTGCCGGCGTAGTCGCTGAAACCCGGGACAAGGGAGCTGAAGAAGGCCACGTGGCTCGGGTCCCAAAGCGAAGCGTTGAGGGATTGCGCGTCGGCCGCCGCTAGCTTGCTGGCTGACTTGGCCGCCGAGCGTGCTTCCGCGCTATGGATAGCGGCGCGCGCCGTCGCGGCGAAGGAGACGCTGGCAGTCGACGAATGGCTAAGCGACTGCGTCAGGTCCACCTCGTTGACCACGGCCGGGCAGCCGACAGCAGGCGGGCTGCTCGTGACGCGCCGCACGACCAGCGCCAATCGGCGATTAGTCTGGTCCGCTTCGGCGTCGCCGATGGCCGATTCAAATGAGGGGTTGTGCGATGAACGGCATGGCCTGCGACTCTGACTGTCTTGCGGCGAGGTCGAGGAGCGCTTGAAGGAGCGGCTTGACTTCCTATGCCGCCTGCCGCCGTAAAAGCCTTCGCTTATCTCACGGAAGTAGCCAAACAGATCGTCTTGCACTGATTTGAAGAGGCCGCCGAGATAGACCTCCTCGGCGCGCGCGCCGTAGTCAAGGAGCAACTCTACCAGGGCGACCTCGAAGTGCGGCGACGTCGAACGGGTGAGGGCCTCGTGGAAGGCGGCCTGCACCATCGGCAGCTGTCGCTGTTCGAGCAGGTCAGGATCGGTTAGGACCCTCTCCGCGATATCTCGTCGCCCCCAGCGCACCACGAGGCGCAAGAGCTGCGGGTGCTCCTGCTGCTGGCTCATTGTCTTCTTAATGATTTCGATCCAGTCCTTGTGACTCGCATAGAGCGCGCTGTAGCGCGGCTCGTTGATGTCGACGTCGAGCCACGTCACCTTGCCAGCGTCGTCGCCCGCCTCAAGGCGGAGCACAGACGCAAGGCGGCGCGGGCAGTGGAAGTGCATCGCGGTCGTCTCCACCCACGAATTATCCGTGTTGCGCGGGTCGTCCACGTAGCCACGATAGATCTCGCGCCCGTTGCTCTGTGCGAAGAGCTCGTCGAGCATGCTCTCGAGCACCTGCTTCTCGACCGGGTCGGTCACCGCGCCTGCCTCCTCCGTGAACTCACGCCGCACCGTAAGGGAGACGGCCTCGCCCGCATCCACCATGCCGCCCGGCAGGGCCCATTGGCCCGTGTCCTTGCGCTGGATCGCGACCACTTGAAGTTGGTTCGTCCGGGGGTGGAAGCGCGTGACGATTGGATCGGCGGCGTGATTGGGCCCCCACTTGCCGAGCAGCCCGCGTCCTTTGACGCCGGTGCGGCCGCGCGGGTTGAGCGGGCGGCTGAGGCTGTCAAAGCTGATGGGGCCCTCGAAGCTGACGCGCGTCTCATGAAGCTCGTCCGAGATGGAGCTGGCGTCGGGGGGGTCAGCCCAGCCCTCCTCGACTCCCTTGGTGAGCACCGAATTGTCGGTGAAGTCGAGCGGGGCGTACTCTGGGTACAGCGCAGACCACGGCACCTTGGTGTCCGGCACATATACGCGCGCCTGGTACTGCGGGTGCTGGCGCGAGCGTGCGATGTGGTGCGGATTCATGGAATGGGCCACCTTCTCCACCCAATCGCGGTGCGAGGCGTAGAGGTTGGCGAAGCGCGGCTCGGTCTGCGCATCCACGTCGAGCCAGACCACGTTGCCTGCATGGTGGGCACGGGCGGCGGTGAGCGGCGCGCACGGGGGGAGGCGGGGGGGGCGGGCGGCAGGCAAGAGCGCGAGCGTGTGGCACGTTGCAGTGCGGGCGCGGCGCGCCGGGGCGGTCTGCGGACGGCATGAGGGCGACGCCGCTGTGGCCGGCGCACCCGCGTCATCTCCGGCGACGAGTTTAAAGGTCTTTGCGAGGGCGTCTTTGCAGTGGAAGTGGTAGGCCGTCGTCTCCATCCATGCATGGTCCGTATTGCGCGGATCGTCGACATAGCCGTGGTATACGAGGCGCCGGTTGGACTCGCAGAAGATCTGGTCGAGCAGCAGCTCCTGTTTAGCCCGGCCCTCCTTGGTGCCGAGAGTGCCGGCCTCTTCGGTAAACTCACGCCGTACAGCCTGCGACACCACCTCGCCCGCGTCCACCATGCCCCCAGGTAGCGCCCATGCGCCAGTGTCCTTGCGCTGAATGGCCACGACCTGCAGCTTGCGCGTGGATGGGTGAAGCCGCGTCACGATGGGGTCGGCGGCGTGGTTGGGCCCCCACTTGCCCAGCAGTCCGCGACCACTGATCCCCGTGCGGCCGCGCGGGTTGCGCGGTCGCCCCTCATCGTCGAACCACGCGGGCATCTCGGAGAGCTCGCGCAACTCCTCGGTTGGGCCGCAGTACGAGCGCCGCTTGAGAAGTTCGGAGTGGATCGCCTTGGCGTCCGGCGGGTCGGCCCAGCCCTGCTCGACGCCCTTGGTCAGCACGTAGGGGTCGGTCCAATCGGTTGGCTTGTATGCGTCCCACTCCTTGGACCAGGGCACCCGCTCGTCGGAGACCTCGGTGCGCGGCGGGTAGTTGGGATTTTTCTGCGAGCGCGCGTCCCTGTGCGGAGGGGGCATCTTGGGGCGCAGGGGCGCGAGAGTCGCATGGCGCCGCTTGCGCTCCTCCATCTCGCGCTGCTCATCCTCTGAGAGTTTGAATGCTGAGACGATCGAGTCGAGCACTGCCACGTCGAACGGCACACGGTCCTGCGGAGCGAGGGCGCCAACAGGGGGGATGGAGGCGACGGGAGAGCTAGGGGACGCGTGCTGCCGGCACGCGCAGTGTGCGTGGCGCTCGGCCCTCCGCGCCCCGAGAAAAGGAGTGGCGGGCCCGCGCGCCGCTGCTCCTCGCGGCAGCCACGGCTTGGCCGAGCTCCGCTCGCGATGGCCGCGCGCGCCGCACTCGCGCACCCACCTGCAGCTTTATTGTAAAGACCTGCACCAGTTCGAGGTGGCGTGCAATAGTGGGCAGCCAGTCGCTCTGCGCAATGTCGGAGGCAAACTTGCCAAGGAGCTCGGTCAGGCGGCCTGAAGCCTCAAAGTCACTCATCCGCGTCTTAATATGCTGCTCGAGCACCGTGGTGTCGCGCATTAGCGTCGAGCGCTTGCGGAGCAGCGGCTCGAGAAACTCGGCGATGGACTGAGAGGCGCCACCCGCCTCCTTGACGAGCACCACAGGCGTCTTGCGCTTGACCGACTCGGCGACCGTCTCGACGGTGCCCTTGCCGCCCGCAAGGACGAGGAGGACCTTGGGGATGCGCATGTCTGCCGATAGTTGGCTCTCGAGCTCGGTCCGAAATTTGATCTCGCCGCCGAAGGGCGAGCCCTTCTTGTCGTTGTCGACGAGCAAAAAGTGCGTGTGGTTCGGATCGAGCCCCGCCTCGACACTCGAGTTGCGGCCCATCTTCTTCCACCGGGTGTGGATGCGGCCGCCGGGCTGGCCGGGCTGGTGAAAGCGCTCCTTGTGCATCACTGCACGGTACGGTGCAATGCCGATGCACGGCATCCGCTCACCGTCTGTGGCAGAGTGCACGGCGATTGCTTCGCCGACAAGCGCCATCACTCCTGTGTCTGTCCCCCCGGTGATGATCCAAGCGTCGGTGGATCGCGCAGCCTCTGCGAGCCCCCGCTTGAAGAGAAGCTCAAGGTGTGGCTCCAGCTTCATCTCTTGCGCCGAGCCCGTGATCGAGAGCAGCACAGAAGGTCTGCGGAGCTCCCAGCATGTAGTGAGCAGCCTCGCGGCCGACTTCATATCCGTGTCGTCAGCAAGGCAGGCGAACTTGGAGACTGGGGTTCGAGTGCGTGAGGAGGCGTTGGTGAGGAAGGTCACCTCCCCCCACGACGCCGCGTGCCCCTCGGGGTCCTTCATCTTAAGGTGGAGCTCATTAATCTTATACTCGGCACCGGAGGATGTTCTGTTTTCGATGGCTGTCTTGTTCTCTGGCTCGTCCTGCGTGAACGTGGTGGGCTTCCAGACGAGAGAGGCGAGGAAGGAGCGGAGGGACGAGGCTAGCTCCTCTTTCCGCGGCAGGATCGACTCCTCCTCCTCTGACGCCGCGTAGGAGAGGCGGGGAGGGGGGGAAGAGGAGCGGTGGCCGGCGGCCATGGCGGACGGGGGGGGGGGGGGGGGGACGCAGGAAGAGAGAATGCAACGCGGGAGGAAGAGAGTTGTAGACGGTGGGGCCCGGGGGGGAAATCACGAGGCGGAGGAAAGGGAGGAAGAAGAAGGAGAGGGGGGGGGGGGGGGGAGAGTAGTAGGAGAAGGGTGCGGTCGAGTGAAGAGAAGGAGGGAGAGGGAGAAGAATCATACGGTAGAGGGAGAGAGAGGGAAGAGAAGAGAGAGACGAGAGTGAGAGCGAGGGGGGGAGGGGAAGAAGAAGAGGTCGGTCGGGGGGGGGCCGAGAAGAGAGAGAAAGAAAGAGTGGGTAGTAGAGGGAGGGAGAGCGAAAGAGGGAGAGAAAGGCAGAGAGAAGAAAAAACCCCGTACCCCTCAAAGTAAGGAGGAGAGAGGAGAGGGGGGGGGGGTAGCCGCGCGCGCGTAGTCCGCCGCTCGCCTCTCGCCGTCATCTGCGGCCCTTCCTGAACCAGCGAGATTTAGGATTTCGTCCGAGTTTCTTCTCATACAGAGGAGCTCAGCCTGCCATGCCCCTCAGCTTCGTCCCTCTCCCTTCCTCTACTCTCTCTCTCTCTCTCTCTCCCTCTCTCTCTCTCTCTCTTCACTCCCTCTCTCTCCCACCCTCGAACCCCTCCATTGAACCGATGAATACAAAACCTCGCGCTTCTTCCTTCACACTCGTCGACAACTCGTTCGTCAAAGGGGGCGCGTCGGACGCCGCCGCGCGCGAGAGGAGAAGCAAGTATTACGTGGAAGACTTGGGAATATTCGATAGTTCACGTCAACGACATCGCGATTTAAAGCAGCTGGAGTCTTCTCTCTCTCTCTCTCTCCGTTGCGGTCATCGTGATCTCGTGGTTGGCGCCAACGCCTGCCGTGAACGGTCGCTCCGCCCAAAATGGACCGGAGATGAGGGCCCCCCCTACCGCGCCCGAAAAACAAAACCCAACCCGCCCACAAAACAAAACCCTCCGCCCCCCCCCACTTCATGTCGGCCCTACCTGCCGCAACCTCTCCGCCGCCCAAGCCCACCCCTGCAGCCGAGCTCTCGCCGCCGCGCACACGGTATGAGCAGCTGCGGCGGCAAGTGCAGGCCGACGCGCTCCGCTCCGCCTCGGACGCGCGCGCCGACGCCGCCACACAAGAGCGCCTCGCCCTCGCCCACGAGCAGCTGGGGAGGCTCGAGCGTGAATGGAGAGCCGCAAGCGCTGAGACTGCCCGCCTGGCGACCGAGCTGCAGCGTGAGCGGTCGCGCGCAGAACGGAAGCAGCTGTCACTCCGAAGGGCTTGCGACGCGCTCAAGGCCTCGCGCCAAGAGGATGTTGAGGCGGCCGTGCGTGAGGAGCGCGTGCGGTGCGAGGAGGAGGTCGCACGGCTGCGTGCAGCCGTGCATGGTGACGTCAGCGCCGCGCGTCAACAGGCCGAGGAGCAGGCGCAGGAGGTGATCGATGCGCTCGCGCTCAAACATGCCGCAGAGCTTGAGCGGCTCGACGCCGCCGCCCGCGAGCGTTCGGCGCTGCATGCAGTGCGGCTGCGCACACTTGTGGAGTCAGAAGAGGAGGCGCAGCAGACCTGCATTGACCTCTACTCCAGACTGCAAAGAATGGCAGCGATGAATCTCGCGCTCACGCTGCGCCTACGCGTGGCGAATCGAGCTGCTACGTCAAACGCCGTCGCGCTGCGCAGCTTGAGCCGCGAGATCCCTGTGCTTGAGACGGAGCTTGAGCGGGCATCAAAGCATATCGAGGAGACGGAAACTTCGCACGTGCGCCGACAAGCAGCAATGGCAGATGAGGCGGACGCATTGCGCCAGCAGCTGGACTCGGCGCACCAGGCTTTCCGGACCGGCCGCGCCAAGCTCATTCGGCAGGCAGAGCGGGAGATCGAGACGGCGGCGGCGAGTCTGCGCGGCGTGCTAGTCCAGCATGAGCGCAAACACCAGGCCCAGCTCGCCACATTGCACGAGGAGCTCAGGGTGGCGCGCGAAGGCCTTGCGGACATGGAGGCCGCCGTGCGCGCGCAGAGTGCGTCACTCATCTCCGATGTCGACGAAGAATAGCCAACGGTAGCCGACGGGACCTCGTCCCTCTCAAATTTTTACTTCTTTCAATTGTAGGGTTAATTGGTTATCACCCATCTTGTCTTGTCCACTACTCCACTACTTGAGCATGGAGCACGAAACCCTGAGTATGATGTGCGGCAATGTGAAGGCACGAGCTCCGTAGAACTTGGTGATTCTCCGAGGCGCATTGCGCATGTGTGTAAGACCATCCCCATGTTCGTCACGCTCAAGATGCATTCATGGACTTGCTAATGCTTTCCGATTACTGTTGCACTTGCCTTAAGAAAACGTCTTGAAGATTCAGGGTTTACTGCCATCTAACATCTACAGATTCGGGGCTTATACCTTGAGCGGACACGGCACCACCTACCACTGCATAACGCCACGCCGCCCGCTTCTAGGTTCTATGCGCTATGCGCCCCGCTTCTCAATACTCAATACTCCCTTCCCCCCTTCCCCATAGGCCATAGGTCGTTTGTCTTTGGTTTCCGGTCTTCGGCCCATGTGCTCAACCTCGGGCCTGGGTCTTGGCATGGCTTAGAGTAGACCGCGGAGAGAATCGAGAATTTAAATTGTAGGTTGCAGTAAGAAGAAATTGTTGCAATAATTTTTTGCCCCCCCCAAATTATCCCAACACAAACATTCGTTGCTTCACTCGCACGCCCTCTGGTGATCACATGCAAAGAGGATGGAAAGCATGTGCAGCCGCTCCACTCACGATGACGCTCGCGGGCATTCTTCATTTTTACGGACTAATTGCCCGATTTCTTTTGGCGCACACAATCCACAATCTATGAAGTCCCACCTCCTTGCTTCCACCGCATGTCTCATGCCTCTCATTCCCCTACACAAAATTCATCTACAAGACGCACAAACTCGTCGGGCCGCTCTGCGTGCAGCCAATGCCCGGCCTCAATCATGAGTGCACCCCCTTCCTCGGCTCCGGGAAAGAAGGCTCGCATTGTTGACTCATACTCGGGCAACACGTACGACGACCTCGTGCCGGCGATGAAGCGCGTGGGCAATGTTGGCGGTGCAGGGGGCAGGTGCTCGGGAAATCCAGCAATCTCACCTCGATAGGCAGCATCCCGTAGTGCGCTCAGATTGCACCTCCACGACCGCTGCTCGGGCTGCAGATTTTGAAGGAGGAAAGCGCGCACACCCGGGTCGCTCACGCCCGCATCTCGCAGTGCCGCATCAGCTGTTTTGCGGTGGCCCATCGCCTCGGCGGACATCCCATGCATTGCGTCCATAATGGTGAAGTTCGCCTTCCATAGCGCGTCTGTAGACCCATACACGACGGGCGCAATATCGACGACAAGGAGATGAGAGACACACGCAGGTTCCATGAGTGCTGCTGCCATTGCGACCTTCCCACCGAGGGAGTGGCCGCACAGCACAGCCTTCTGGATGGCAGCTTGGTCAAGCAGACAGATGATGTCCTCGGCCATCGCCTCGATCGAGCAATCCTCATCCCAGAACGAGGCGCCATGGTTGCGCAGATCAGGCATCAGCACATCACGCGACGTGTTGAGCCGACGAGCGAGCGAGCCAAAGTTGGAGGAGGAGCCGAGCAAGCCGTGGATGAGGACAAGCGGCGGCTGGGATGAGCTCGCGCTCGCCGCCTCTACCCGCCGGTGGTGCACGTGTAGCCCCCGCCGCTGGATGGAGCCGGCGCGGCACACGGCTTGCAGCGACGAGAGGCGCAGCGGGCGCATCGCTCGGTGTCGGGGAAGGGCGAAGGGGTGCCGGAGGGAAAGAGAGAGCCCGAACGAATTCTTCTCTTCTTTAGGGGTTCTGGATGGCCGGCTTGCAGGCCCTCTCGTCTCGCGCCCTCGTCCTTCGCCTCTCGCTCAATCTCGCTCTTGCCGCCGTCCTCGCCTTCGCCCAACCCACCCACCTCTTCTGTCAACCTCACTGAACCGCGCCTACCGCCATTACAAACAATATTCGACTATTACAGATAATAATAGACCTTGACCGCGGAACACACATATCGTGAAAATTGACCAAGGCGAAACACTACGAGTAAAACAAGTACAAGTGAGCCAGCCTGAAGAGTGAATATCGAATGGCGACGGCCGTCGGGGTTCGTACTATTAAAGTAGATGCGACGAAGTCGCCCGCGCCCCCCTCCGCCCCCCCCCGCGCAGGTCGTAGATCGTAGAACCCTCGGCTAGGTAGACCGTCAGACCGCCGATGTACAAAACAATGTGGCCTTTCTGCAGGCGGAGGGGGAGGGTGTTTGGCCCCAACCCATGGGGACCCAGTGATTGATAGCAATATCGTGTAGACCAAGGGGAACATCATTGAGCTAGCGCGCTCACACAACGACGACGGTGACGACGGTACGTTCCCCTCCCTTCACTCGGAGTAGATCTGACACGTATACTACAAAATGCCCTCGCTCAGAGGTCAGAGTCAAACACTCCCCCACAGCGTGACTTAACGCTGGTTAGGACAGATCTTTTCATTTAGCAGGGAACAACGATGACGAAGAAATGTAGTTTTGTCGAGACATTTGGTGAATATGTCAGCGGTCATCTGGGAAGTCGAGATCCATTTCGGGGCTGAAATATGATGTAGAAATTGCTCTCGAGCGTAAAGCAACCAGCGAACATAATGACGGGTGCGAGCGGTGACCCCTGGGTTTTTGATTGAATCGCGCGTGGCCGAGTTATCAGTGAATATGTGGATCGGGAGTTGCTGTGGATGTCCTAGAAACTCGAATAGGTGCAATGAGAATTGCAAGTTCCGAGCAGCTAAGGCATAAACAGCTGTTTCGGCTTCGGCCGATGATTGGGCGACTAACTTGAGTTTCTTGGACTGAAATGAGATTGAGGCCCCCCCATACTTGAGTACGTATCCGGCAAACGGCTTCGGGAGAGAGCCCCAGGATGAGTCAGCATAAACTTCAAGTGACGAATTCGAGCCATCGTAAGTTATTCCAAGCCATTTTGAGTATTGGAGGTAACTAACGATACCAAGAGCCGAGTCATAGTTCTGAGGCGAAGGATCCTGCATGAATTGACATAGGAAGGAAACGTAGAAGGCGATGTCAGGTCGAGTGATGGTGACCCATAGCAAAGAGCCCATAAGTTGGAGATAAGATTTGGATCGCATTCGAGATCTATCCATGTCACACTTGGCACCGGTTAGCTTATGAAATTCGTCTATCTTCGAAGAACAGATCGGGGTAGCAAATAGTTTGCTAGTTCGCTCACTCAGGAAGGCGTTAGCAATCTCTTCGATATACTTGGTCTGACGGAGCGTCATGTGACGGTTGGCACGGTCTCGGATAATCTCGAAGCCCAAGAAACGTGATGGTTCTCCAACAATGCTTACATTGAATCGCTTGGAATATTGGGCGATGAATGAGTCAACCAACTCCTTCCGGCCTGTCGGGAACCTCACTAGCATGTTGTCCACATAGAGAGCAAGGTAAATTGTAGAGCCATCCTCGTACGATCGTTTAAAGAAATTCGGTTCGACAGCGGATTGCTCAAAGCCGATTTTGGTGAGTGTGGCTGTGTTGGTGATCATGTATTGATAACCAGCTTGTTTGGTTCCTTCTAGTGGCGCGAGGAGGAGACATGCTGCGTAGTTGGGATCTTCAAATCCAGTGGGCTGAACTATGTAGAGTGGATTCCCATCCATATCGGCGGATGAGAAAGCTTTCACTGTGTCGATTTCCAAGAGATCATCATCTGCTTCATTTGTCAGTGCTAGGAAGATCCTGGAGCTTTCGTGTCGTAGAGTGCCGCAAAAGGTTTCTGTAAAGTCAACTCCTGGTACTTGGCTGTAGCCACAGGCCACCCATCTAGCCTTGAACCTCTCCACTGACCCGTCCGAGTTGTACTTGACTTTGAACACCCATTTTCCCTTCATTGGCTTTCTCCCAGCTGGAATTTCATCGGCTTTCACAAGTTTCCAGGCTTTGTTGGTCTCATACTTGCCCTTCACATCTTCCTGCATCGCTTCTCTCCACTTCTCGCCGTACACAGGGTCGCTGATGGCCTCTCTGAAGGTGCGAGGCTCTGGAATGGGGCCAGCAGGTGTTGCTGCCATGAGGGCTTGGGAGATGTTGGGTGCCACAGGTGTGGTGGACTCCCCCACGACCGAGGCGGTCGCACGCGTAGAAGACACCGCAGGAGGCGGCACTACCGGCGGAGCCGGCACCGGCGGCGGCGGGACGCGCTCATGCTGCGTGAGGCGGCGAACGGGGGTGGGGAGGGAGGCAGCATCGGAGGCGCGACGGACAAGGCTGCCTGAGGCCGCAGACGCAGACGGTGTCGGGCGGGAGATTCCCGCGAAAGACGTGAAAGAAGATTCGTCGAAACTAACGTCAACAGCCGTGGTGATTCGACGTAAGGAGGGCACGAATACGAAGTACCCTCGGCGGCGAGGGTCCCACCCCAGGTGGACTGCCGGACAGCGACGGGAGGCCAGTTTGTCACTGGGCTCACCAACATGTACCCAACAATCGCATAACATGACGCGGAAACGTGAAAGAGGCGCAGGGGGGCGGCGCGGATCAGCCTTTTGCCATGGAACTTCTGGTGGCGAGAACGAGAACGAAGGCAAAGAATTATGGATTGCAGCAGCTTGCGACATAAGAAACGGCCAGAGGGTGGAGAAAAAGGTGTCACAGCCAGCATGTGCGAGCATGACTCTCATGCTGCGGAGAAGTACGCCCCATGCTCTTTCAGCGACACCATTTGTTTGCGGCGCGTCTGCAATAGAAAATGAGCGGCGGATGCCTAGCTGCGAGCAAAATGCATCAATGGCAGACGCCGTGAATTCTGTGCCATTATCTGTGTGCCATTGGTCAACCACGCCGGGAATGGATGTTTTTGTGAGGAGATAGGAGTGATCTCCGACAAATGTTTGGGCTGCAATCAACACATCGGCGGAAGATTTTGATTTCAAGAAGTAGACCGATGCGAAACGGGAGAACATGTCGACGAAGATTATCGCAAACCGCAGACCGGATGGTGATGGGGGGAAAGGACCACAAGTGTCGGACACAATTCTTTCTCCAAAGTGGGCATAAGTCCGAGAACGAGGCGTTGCTGTTTTGTGGGGCGACCGACGTTGATTGGCGGCGCACGCTGTGCAAGCTAGTTTGTGTGCCGAGGCGTGCGCGTCTTTCTTTCCTCTAGATAGCATCGCGGAGCGTATGCGGTGGACATTGAAGTGGCCTAACCTCGCATGCCACAAAGACGGAGTCGCATCATCCGTTCCATTTTCTTCCAAGCTAGTCGCAGCTAGCGCTGTATCGAAGTTGAGAACATAATGATGGCCCGAGGCCGCCATGTGAGCAACCTCCCCTCCAGGTAGCTGTAGGTAGCACTCTTTGTTGAGAAAGGTCGAGATGTTATCATTCTCGTATCCGGCCCTACAACTGAAGAGTCTAGCCGCTAGGCTAGGGACAACTCTCACACCAGTGAGACGGACCGGTACTCGTCGTTGCGCATATGTATTCTCGCCTAATTTTAGGCGCGCATCAACAACAATTGTCATGTCTCCAATCTTGGAGACAGGTACTCGGCGGCCATCACCGATGACGATGAAGGTTTGAGGGTCGTCATCGGTTACTCGATCCAGCTCAAGCTCGTTGGAGATACAGTGTTTAGTAGCACCACAATCGATGATGAAATCCAATTTCTTAGGTGTAGGCGAATGAGAGAAAAGAGCCGTGTGAGTGTCGGATACGCGGAGCTGTTCGTGACCCCGACGAAAGATAACAATGAAGAATGAGACAAATGTGGTCCAAATGTGATATAGATTGCTCCACAGGCATGGGCGTGAGGCATCTTCAAGCTCAGACGGAGGGTTGAATGGCGGGCTTGTAGGGATAGCGGAAAAAGCAGTGTCATCAACGATGTCACTCCACTCTTCTCCAGCGGTGAAGTTGGCGGTCTCAGCGTGTGTATTCCCTCCGCCTTCGCAACGCGGCGATTTGTCGGTGGTAGAAGCTGCGTTCGCATCGTCGGATAATACGTATGCAGATGAGTTTTTCCCTCTTCCTCCTTTGCCGAAAGCGGAACTTTTGCCTTTTCCTCGGTTTCCTTTGGTGCGTGAGCCGGCATGAGACTGCAAAGCAGCTATCCAGTCATGTATAGTGACGGAGTGATCTGCGGGGGTTGGACAGATGTTGGCCTGATGCCCAGATCCCTGACAGCGATAGCACCTAGCCGATTTCAGTGCTTGGGATGCACTTAGCAGCGCTCGTTGTGGTTGTGGTTGGTTGTTAGGCGGAGCCGTCGTCGATTTCGCTAGAAGCGCGGAATCGTTTGCGTAGGATGCATCTGGGCGGGCCCCACCACCTGTTGCACGCCTACCACTTTCCTTGGGAATGGTGATGGCGCCTTGGTTGAATTTGATCCTCCATAATGGTTGTAGGTCTGCTTTCAGCTTCAAGATATCTCGCTGATTGTTGGTCCAAAATTTGCGTTTCGACGGGGCAGCGGCAATTTCCTCTTGGCAAGTGTGCGCTAGGGATTCTGAAATGTCTGGTGTGATGCATGAGAGTACCTTAATTACAAGTTGGTCTTTTGATTTTTGTCGATTCGAAGGGCGTTTGGCGTTCAAACTATGGAGGTGGGTGATCAAGTTGGAGATTGAATGCTCGTTGATGCCCACTGTCAAAAGTGAAACATTGTCCCATTGAGAATCATGTTCCATAAGGGTCAGATCATCTACCTCTTGATGGCATTGATCATGTAAGAGTTGATACGCTTTGGCTCCGTCGTGCGGGGCTTGTGATGTCAACATTTCCCGAAGATCGGAATTAGAGATGTGCTCCATGAGATATGAGAAGAGTATACGCTTTCTCTTGGTGTGGTCCATTAGCTGTTGCCTAGCTCCGGCCCTCACTGTTCCATCAGCGTTGTAGAACTGATACATAGGGACCCCTCCGAAGACAGACCGATCAGTATCTGGATTTTGTTCCAGGTATCCACCAATATCCAGACCTAACATGCAAGTGGTTAGGTCGGAGTCTCCAATGTAGTCTCTTGAGAAAGCATTGCCAAAGTCTCGGCAGAATATCTCGAAGGGGCGGCCCGGAGTGCCGTCGAACGGTCGGCAGCGATACTTGCGCGAGTCGAAGTCTTCAAGGGTGTCTTCCCCCATCATGAAGACATATTCAAGCTTTTGATCTTGTGGTTGAGCTTGTTGGATGTGATGGATTGTGGCCATTGGGATCGATGAGGAAGCGGGAGGGTGATTAGCATCGAGCTCGCCTCGACGGTGTTTCAGGGACGGCGCCACAGGGCGGCGGAAGGACTTGAGGTTGAAGGATTGTTCAGATGTCCTTGTGGTGGGCATGCTCAAAACTTTTGGAAAGTTCACCAAAAAGAAACCAAGCTTGCGATGACGGTGAGATTCGATCCATGCACCTTCAGCGGTGAGCGAGCGGTGCGGACGCACGTACCACTGTGCCGCAGGCAGGCGAGTATTTCGGGAACGGCAGATGTGGCATTTGTATAACAGAGTTTGTTGAGTCCCAACACCGTGTACCAGAGAATGTTTTGGGATGGCTTTGAAGTCTGATTTTTCCGAGAATTCGACGCGGCTGCCGCGCATCGGATGTGACAGTGCTTGTTGGCCTTGCTGCGAAGCATAAGGCCCGATGTCCGCTCCCTTGAGCGGAGTCAGTGGTTGGAACAACTCAATTGTCTTGAAGAGTTGTTCGGTTTCTGTCTTTGGTCCAACCTTGTGTTGGGTGTAGACATCTTGGGAGCGTGCGCTCAGTCGCGTGCGAGAGAGGTGTGAACCCCTCTCGGCGGGGGTACCATGTTTGGCCCCAACCCATGGGGACCCAGTGATTGATAGCAATATCGTGTAGACCAAGGGGAACATCATTGAGCTAGCGCGCTCACACAACGACGACGGTGACGACGGTACGTTCCCCTCCCTTCACTCGGAGTAGATCTGACACGTATACTACAAAATGCCCTCGCTCAGAGGTCAGAGTCAAACAGAGGGGGAAAGGGAAGGGGGAAGGGGGGGGGGGGGGGGAAGGGGGAGGGGGGGAGCGACGGCTTAGCGGAAAAGGGGCGGGAAATCATCCTCGAGCGCGGCCGCTCCCTCCCCTCCCTCTCCTCTCTCGCCCTCCCCGCGTCCGTTCATCGCAGTCGCCGTACCTCGCCCCGTCTCGCAGCAGAAATGGTACGTCGCGCGGCACACGCGTCGACGCCTTCGTCGCCTGTGCGGCCCGAGTCGTGAGCGCCACCTCCCTTGCCGCAGGGGAAGAAAGGCGTCTCAGCTGATGAGAAGCGGCAGCGGATGCTCTCGATGTTCCACAGCTCACGCTCGGTATATGCGATGAAGGACGTGGAGCGGGAGGCGGCTAAGCTGGGAATCATCTCCAACGCCGTCAAGGATGTGCTCAAGGAGCTCATTTGCGATGACCTGGTGCACGAGGGCAAGGTCGGCGTCTCAACGTACTACTGGTCCTTCCCAGGCGAAGCCGGCTCGAAGAAGCGCGCTGAGCTGGCGAGTCTGCGGCAGCAGACTGCCATGCTGAGATCACAGGTCGAGCAATTGAAAGCGCAACAGAAGCAGCAGGCAGAGCAGCGAGCTCGCGAATCGGGCGGTAAGGATGATTCCGCCGATATCGCCAGCATGTCAACAGCGATTGAGGCCCTGAAGCAGGATGAGGCGCGGCTTGATGGTGAGTTGAAGGCTGCTGAGACAGCTGGGGCATTGAATCTGCAACAGCGTCTACAGGATGTCCCTGTGCTCAAAGAAGCAGCGAATCGGTGGACCGACAACGTATTTGAGGTGCGCAAGAGATTTATTGATGAGTTCCAAATGGATAGCAAGAGGATAGACAGTGAGTTTGGCATTGACGGCCTCGACTACATCGAGTGAGTGAAATTGTGCATACATTGCAGTGGTGGCTCGCATCGTATGCGATCTCGCTTCTGTACACCACTTTGAGTGATTCAGGTTTTTGTCCACCAAAGGTTCGACGTGCGTATGCGATGAGTCCGCATCGAATATCTACGCCCTTTCTGTGTGTGAATCTACGAACGATATTTCTTAATTCTTTCTTGCAGAGGAAATTTCCGAGAGAACGTAGAGCCATGAACAAGCGCATGCACTATCGAATTGCTGAGCAGTGACGTCTGGACAAGCAAGTCCATATCAAAGGGTGCGGTTCGCTTTTTGTCATGAGGGGGTGGTTAGCTTTGTCATTACTGTCCGTCTTCAACTGCTTTCCTGGGGGTTTGCTGTTTGTTGTTTTCCATAGTTTTCTTTCTACGTTTTCCATGTGCTTTTTTCATGGAATACATCGTCTGCCGGAAAGCATTTGTGATCTCCACAGCATACAATATAATCGACCAGCTTTTCCATAGTGCCATATTGATGTGCGCGAACCACTGCTTGCGCATCACTTGCCCCAAGCTCCCCAATAGCAAATGCAGCTGCAAAAATAACATGTGTTCTCAAATAGTGTACCGCAGATGTGTGTGTGCGTGACCCCCTATCGCCGATTAGCTATTAGATTATGTTATTATACCGACCGCCAAGCATGGCCAACCCGCGCCGCCGCGGGAACGGATCACCGGGGGGGGGGGCGGGCCACCGGACGCATATCTAAGCCCTTCACCCCTATCCCCCTAGTAGTGTACGGGGGGAGCCGCCTGATGGCGGGGGGGGAAGGGCCGGGGGGATGGGGGTATAGAAAGTGTCCTGCGTTAAAGTAGTGGGTCCATGCGCCGCACGTGCGGTAAGAATATTATAAAGTTTTTTTGAATGGCTGTGCGGCCAGTCCTCGTTCACGGCGATATGCCATGCCCTGCCAGAGGGCAGGGGCTGGGGTTGAATGTACGGGCCCACCCCGGGGGGTGTCCGCGATGAAGAGAGGGGGGCGCGAGGCCCCCATTGTCCCCCACTTATAAAAGTAGGTTGCTCTCTCCCCGAAGCAAAATTTGTGACTAATGTTTCATGTATACAACCCGTCACGGAAATCCTACATCCACATATACCAACCGTGAAACCGAAGGAAGAACGAAGGCAAACCGCCTTCGCCGCAAGGCAGGATGGGGGTGCGGACGGAGGGCGCGGGCAAGGGAATATAGAATCATCCAAAAGCTGCGCACACGGCGAGTTCACTGAAGATTCCCCCCCCTCCGTTCCATCCAAAGTGGACTGGCCTAGAATAAATGTCTGCCCTCAAGCCGTTACAGAAATGTTGCGCTTCTTGCAGACCTCTTGTAGACCTTGAATGGCCGGTTGCGATGCGCTATTGTATGCCACACGGAGGCTCTACATGTACAAGCGATGGGGTATGGTTAGCTGGGGGGACGTGGATTTAAGCTCTGGCATGTACAGTGAGCGCTAACCTTTACTCGATCCATTGCCGAATTCGATAGCACGTCGGCTAGCGCCTTGATGCCCTTGTTGCCAATGTAATTGCGGTCAAGATCGACATGAGTGAGATTGTTCAAGGCCCCTTTGGACAGCGCGTCAGCAAGGGCCACCATGCCCTCGTCGCCGATGTGGTTGCGGTCAAGATCGAAGCGAGTGAGTTTGTTCAAGAACCCATTGGACAACACCTCGGCAAGTGCCGCAACGCTCACGTCGCCAATATTGTTTGCAGCGAGATGGAGCTCCTCAAGTTTTTGAAAGCCCCCCTTGGATAGCGCGTCAGCGAGCTCAACTACGCCCTCGTTGCCGATCTTG
>CM030945.1:1549876-1562376 GCA_018136815.1 Isochrysis galbana | reverse complement strand
TCCGCCGTGTCTTACGCTCGCATGCTCGCTTCCGCCGGCTGCAAGCGTCTTTGCACTGCTCATTCGCATAACTTCTCATCTCTGTATGCCCGCCCGAGGCAACAGTGTCAGCCTCGGCGCTCACTCGTTGTTGGCCTCCGTCACAGCGATGTGACCGTCTTCTTCTCGTTCAGCGCGTCCAAGAAGCAGCCCTCCATCACCTTGTACATGGTGTGGCACTCGTCGAACTTCTTGCGCCACTCGGTGATCTCATCCTCCATCTCCAGCTTCTCCTTGTTCTGCTTGTTGATCATGTGACGTAGAGAATCTCGCTCTTTGGTCACCTCCGTCAGCATGCGCGCCAAGAAGTCGTTGTGGCCCTTGATCGCCTCGAGCTCCGCCGCCATCGTCTCCGCCTCGGTCAACTCCGCGTTGGCGTCGCCCGTCGGGCTCTTCATCATCTTGGCCATCTTGATCGCCCGCTGCACCCGACCTTCTTGTTCAGCTCGGCGAGCGCAGACGTCGTCCGAGACGACCTCCCACGGACAGAATGTCCGCTTCACGCCTCCCTTGGTCACGTAGCCGCCACGCGCCTCCGACAGGTACTTGCGGAGCTCGGTGCGACGACGGTCGACCTCCTCCTCGGTCATCATGGATCCGTTCTTCGCTGCCATCGCTCGACGCTCAGCCCGCGGCCTTTCTCCCTCCCCCTCTGCGACTTCTCTCTTTGACTCCAATAATAGGGTCGTCGGAGATTGCTCGTCACCGAGTTTCGCGTGTCTTCGGAATCATTCCCTCCCTTTCGTTGTTGTAGTAGATTGTTCCTCTTTCTTCGCTGTCGCCGTTGTTTGCAGGATGACCTCTCAGACATATTCCCGCAAGCAACCACCTACGACTCCTTCACGGCCGCGTCAGCTGCCGGCTCGATCGAACGGCCCTCTGCCCTCCTTTGCGAGGGCGAGCCGGAGATTCCCGACGCCCACCACCACTATAGCGGACCATACCGCATTGCTGAGGCGCTTGGCGCTGGCCGCTACCGACTACGCGACCAAGAAAATCGCCTCCTCTCCGAGGAGGTGCATGTGACTAACCTCCGTCCCTACTATACCCTCACAGATGAAGACCCCGTCCAAAGAGATGAGTATCTGGTGGATTCACTCCTTGACCGCAAGGGTCGAGGTGATTCCAGGCAGTATCTCGTCAAGTGGCGTGGTTACGCGAAAGCTGCGGCCACATGGGAGCCGCTAGCCGAATTGCTTCGCCGCTGCGAGTCGCTCGTCACCGCCTATGATGATGCTCACCCCTTCCCGCCTCTTTGTAAGCCTCAGATGAGAAAGCGGGCTGCAGAATCACAATCTCAGACCGTCTCAACTCCACCGACGTCGCACGCGATCGAAGCTCCCGTGGGATCCGAGACCACCGGCTCGGATCATCAGGCCCCGCGCCGCTCGCCTCGTCTCGCACCGTCCTCGCACAGTGGCCCCGTTGCTCATGTCTCCCATTCGCCCGTCTCAGCCCGCCCGTCTGTTGCCAACCCTGCAGGTCCAATGATGCGGCCGCAGCACGCGGTCTTCGTCCTCGGGCAGTGGTGGTACTCGTCGGGATCGTCGCGCGGTTCGCCGTGGTTTGGCTCCCACGCCTTTGCGCCCGCTGCGCTTGCCTCGCCTCCCTTCGTTCGCTGTCGCTCCGAGGCTCTCGCACGCTTGTTGCCATCGGATCGCACCCTCGTCTCTCTGCTCGATACACCCTCTGCGTTCTTCTGACAGTCGCGACTGTCACGCCCCCTCCGATATCTATCAACGCCGTCGTTTACGTTTGATCGCGGTACGGGAACGTACGGGAATTCTTTTCCAGTTCCCCCCCGCGGTCGCCGAATTTCCCCCCCGCGGCCGCCGAATAGTTCCCCCCCGCGGGAAGAGAGGTATGGCTCGCCCCCCCTTTCGACCACGGAGGATGGATCTCCCTCCCCTTTCGCTGCGCTCTGTCAGGAGACCCCCGTACCTCGTCGTTTAGCTCGCGCGTGACGTGCCGAGCCCGTCGTACTATCTCGCCGCCTTTCGCCGTTGGCTGTTCGACTACTCATATATCGAAGAACAGGAGACGCCGCGTTGTAACTTGGGTGCCGCCACACCGCCCAAACATCCAGGTAAAACTCTCGTAAAAGAGAGAAGAGGATGGGTTGCAGCGTTGAGTCCTGCGGTCTGCCGCGCCGGCCGCCGATTCTACACTTTATCGTCCGGACGGGTGTGGTACTTCCTGTCTCTTCGATCGTCGCGCACTATTCTTATAGTTCGTCGTTCCGCGTTCTTCGTTTCTCGCTCTCGATTCTCGATTCTCGTCGTTCCGCGTTCTTCGTTTCTCATTCTTCGATTCATCGTCGATTCTCGATTCTCGTCGTTCCGCGTTCTTCGTTTCTCGTTCTTCGATTCTCGACTCTCGTCGTTCCGCGTTCTTCGTTTCTCGTTCTCGATTCTCGATTCCCGTCGTTCCGCGTTCTCATCGGTCCTCGATTGTTCGTAACTTCTCGGTGCGTCGCTCATCACGTCTTCCGTCTTGGTTCGGCGTTAGGCGCGCGGCTCTCCCTCCATTCGGATTTATTGTTTCATTCGCTCTTCAGATTTATTTTTTCATTCGCTCTTCGGATTTATTCGCTCTTCGCTCTTGGCTCATTCGGTCTCGTTCAGGATTGCTCTTCTGCCTTTCTCGTGGCTTGCTTGGAGCTCTCCGATGTCCGTTAGGTTCTCTTCTTTCCTCGCGGGACGCTCGATCCTAGCAGGGGGGTGTCGCATTCGCGAATCGACACTCGTTAGGCTTCTCTTCGTCATTCGGTATTTATCGTTATAATTCTCTGCTTTCTCTCGTTCTCGGTCAAAAGCTTCGCTTGGATGCATGGGATCGTGGGTTGTGGAGCGCCCTCTCTCTTTCTCTCGAAAGAGAAGAGAGAAGGGAAGTTTCCCTACCTTTCTTCCTCCCAGGCGCCTCGCAAATAGGTTTAATTTGCTATTTCCCCTGCGGTTCTTTATCTGCTTCTGGGGGCAATCAGGTTTAATTTACGACCTCTTCGTATCTCCCCCTTAGGCACATCGCACTCCTTTCGTCTTATTTGGTAGGTCTCTTGGAATCCTGCGTAGCAAGATTGCCCCTCGATTCCGTTATGGTGCGATTCCCGTTCCAGACAAGATCGCCGACAGATCGCCCTTTGATCGTCGTCCGTTGTTGTCTGATCGGAGTGTTTGGGTTTGATTTCAGTCGAGTTATGTGAGAAAGTCGTGGGGCGAGAGTCGGGGTGTTTTCCTGGGTGTCTTTGTCCGTCGTCCTGTCGCCAGTCGTCATCCGTCGCTCTCGTTCTCGTCGCTCTCGCTCTCGTAACACTCAGACCCTACAATCTCGCCTCGCCTCACCAGCCCCTGCCATCACAGCCCTCCTCACACTCACCCTCGCCTCTCGCTACTCGCTCGATGTCGCTCTCGCCGCCGTCCTCGCCCTCGCCCAAGCCCGCCTGCCCGCCTTCCTCTGCTGACGGGCTTCAGCCCGTCAGCCCCTCTGAAGTCGTCTCCTCCGCCGCGCCTGCCGCCGGCATGCCTCCTTCCTCATTGCCCTCAGGCCCTATGGGCCTTCCCAATTCGTCAGAAATCCATGCCCCTGACACCCTTGCGCGTCATCCAAGAAAGTCTCCAAGTACATGGCGCTCCATCTGCTGCGCAGGGGACAGGGCGAGAGGCAAGTAACGAGGAGCGGAAAAAAATCTAAAGATCCAGGGCTAACGCTAACACCTATTGCTAGACTGGCATCCTCTTTCTACCTCCCGTTCGTTCATCGCCCTTACTTCCCTTTCCTTCGCCCCCTTACCTTCCCCCCCTCGTTCCTTTTACTTTGGTTTTGGGGGTGCGGCCCAAGTGCTCAGGTGCTCTGCTCCCATGGGCCCGGCTCGGAGTGCGAGTTCGAGGGAGGCCTTTCGTTATGCGCTATAGACTATCTATAGATGTCGTTGCCCTACCTATCGAGGTATTTTGTGCGCCGTGCTCGTATACTTGTAGCCCGGTCACTCACTATGGGGGTGCGGAGGGCACCAACTACAATGAGCAAATGAGGGGCTAAATAAATAAGCTCCCTATGGGTTCAGATAGCATGGATCAGCAAAAAAAATGCGGGGTTCTCCGGCGAAATTTTTGAAAAATACCGCATTTCAGGCCTTCGAAGACGGCGACGAGAAATACTGTCGGGCCCCCCTCCAGTATATTTTAGTGAGGCCCTTGATGCGAAGCACAAACATCGAATAATAAGAAAATTTTTGACGCCGGCTCACTAAGTTCACAAGGCCTACTTCTATGCACACTGGACCATAAGTCATACTCTTTTTCTTCGACTTCAATATGTACTAAAGTGTCACAAAACTCAAGACGCTCACGTAAACCGCTCGTCGCCGAGGGCTAGAGCGGCTAACTTGGCCCCTCACCGACGCCATTGCCCTTCGTAGGGCGGGAGGGGGTGGTTCGGAGGGGGGAGGGAGTTGGCGGGGCAGGTAGGGGGGGACCCTAAGGAATCCTTGGACACCCAGGGGAGGTGGGAAATAGTGGTTAAAATGAGTGAGTGACCGGGCTAATACTTGTGTCGTTTTGTTTGGTTCCCTCCTCGTGTCGGGATTGTCCTGGGTGCGCACTTAGTTCTTAGTTGTGCCTTGTGCCTATCGGATCCCTATCGTCTCGTCTCCCGGTTGATTTCCGGGGTGGCTACAACCAAGTGTATCACTCGCAGACGCAGGTGAAGGTGCGGGTGAAGATATCCCCGCAGGCCTTGCAAAGACCCTGGCACCCTGGCAGAGCCCGGGGGCGGGCGTACGGGGCATCATGGCGCCCCAGCAACCAACTACAGCTACATTTAAAATTGCATGTACGTACATACAACATACAACTCCTCGAAAAAGACGCGAAACTTGCAAAACTTATTGCGAAACTTGGGCGGATTAGTGCGAAACTTTGCAAAACTTTTGCGCGAAACTTGGGGGGGTCCGGCGCGAAACTCTTACCAGGCCCTACAAATATGAGATCTCCGTCTTGCCACGTGGATTGGGATAGCATGTCCTTGTGTCGAAAAAGAAAACGCACGTCGACCAAACAAAAATCACATCTAAATATAGATTTATCCTCACATCTATGACCTATGACGTATTACACCAAGCTACCGTGGCTTGCTGTAGGTCCACGCACCGTGTAAATGCAGAAAACAAGTTTCGTTACGCGTTTGTAGGCTGATGGTGATTGAACGCTTTTCCATGCGGTGGGGGTGATGGCGATTGAACGCGTTCCACGTGTAGGCTGATGGTGATTGAACGCTTTTCTATGCTGTGGGTGATGGTGATTGAGCGCTTCTCGCCTTGGATGAGAGCGAAGCGAGGGAGAGGGGGGGATTTGCACCCCCCCCCGATGGAGTGCCCTGGTGAGAAACGAGCCCCGTTTGTGTTAGCAAGCGGGCGGAGAGGGGCGGCTGGCGATAGGAGGGGGATGAGGAGGAAGAGGCTCAAGACGCCTATGGGGACCCTTGTGGCAGGTACAGGTACCTCGAGCCTCGAGGCGCAGTCCCTTATTTCTCGAGGATCGCTCGCGGCGAGAGCTGTAAGGGCCGTTCTTCTTTTTTGACGAGAGGTTCCTCCCCCCCCCCCCGGTGCTTTTTACCGGAGAGTCGCCCGACGTAGGTCGGTCCGCCTCAATGGGTTTTCCCTCATTGTAGCTTGTGGCTTGTGGGGAGTTATAATGGGAGCCGGGGGTTGGCGAGGGGGGAGATTCGTAGGGGTGCATATTCGTATGTGTCTAGTGACAACGCACGTCAAGGCGTACGGGCAGGTGCGCTGAGGGGTGTCGTGATAGTACCGGGCTAGTGGGAGTAGTGGTACTAAAGCTCAGTTGTTTTATTATATTATTATTATTATAGGCGCCCCGACCCGAATGCCAGCTCTAGCCCCCCTTTTGGGGGGTTTTAGGCATGTACTAGGGTTAAGTAGAGTACGAGGGGCGTGCCGCAAGGCAGGACGAGGGAATGGAAAGGGAGCGGGCGTGGCTGCGAGCTACGTGGCGAGAATGAAGAAGTTTTTTGTGTGAACTGTGACCGCCCTGCTAATAAGTAAGGACTAAGGATAGAGACTAATGTACCGGGGCAATCTGCGCACCCATTGTACTAAAATATTCCACGGCTTTCGACGTGCTCCTCGCGTTGTCCAAATCCTCGTGAACCAACGGGAGAGAGAGAGGAGAATGTCTACCATTTCATTTAATTCCAATTCGTGGCATTTTGGAAGAAGTTCACAAAACGGTTTTTTCCCTTGGCTTCCAACTACTCCTCTAGATCTCCCTCTCTCTTCTCTCTCTCCCTCTCTCTCCCCCCCTCTCTCTCCCTCTCCCTCCCTCTCCCCCCCCCCCCCCCCCCCCCGGCCCCGCCCCCACCCTTTGCCTCGCCCTTCTATCCGCGAGGCGGAGGGCCGCCGCGGACCGAGAGCCACAGAGAGAGAGAAAGGGAGAGAAAGAGGGAGAGAGAGAGGGAGGGGGAGAGGGGGAGGGGGAGGGAGAGGGAGAGGAATAAGGAGAGAGAGGGAGGAAAAGGGAGGGAGAGAGAGAGGGAGGGGAGGCGGATCCTCCCATCGAAGAAAAGGGAGGGTGGGGGGTGGGGGGGCGCAGGGTTTTTTTGGGAGGCTTGGAGCCCATCCTACGTTGACACTCCACCGATGGCGTGCCGCTTCTCTCTTCTCCTTGCTTTCTCCCTCCTCCTCGCGAGCGGGAGCGCTCTCCACATGGGCACTCCAGCCCTCTCAGCTCCACGCTCCCGCCGGCCCTTGCGGCTGCTTCCTCTAGCTCTCCGCGCCCAGCCTGAGCCTTCTCGCAGTGCTAAGCTCAGGAGAGATAGAGAGAGAGAGGAGATACTCGCTCCACAGCCGCATCCCGAGGCACAGCCGCGTGGCGTCGTGTGGCGAAGGCTGCGGCAACGGCTGCGCCTCCGACGACATCGACACAAGCCGGATGCGCGGCCGCCGATGGGCCCTGGAGCAGAGGAGGACGCGAGAGATGAGGAGGAGCGGCAGACACGAGCGGAAGCCCTCAAGGCAGTCGAGGCTGCAGCCGAAGCGACAGAGGCGGCGGCGGCGGAGATGGCGGAGAGCGTGGCGCAGGCCTCCGAAACACACGACGAGCCCGCCATCCTTCCTGACAACGTGCTCTCCGAGGCGCGCGCTCTTGTCGAAGACATCTCGGCAGAGGTGCGCTCCGCTATTGACTCGCGGCGGAGGAGGCTCAACTCGAGATTGGGTACCTCGCTGCGAGCATTCCGCGATGACGTGTTGGACGAGGTGGAAACGCAGACAACCGCCGCCAAGGTGCGTTGCGCTTGCGCCCCTACACAAAGGTCCTCGTGCGCATGCGTGGCTTGCCTTCAATCAACCCTGGCAGCTCGACCACCGGTTGTGGCAGTGAGCCTGATTCGGCAAGGACTTCGGGGTAGAAGCTCGCCTCAGTCCCCATCCACATGCTCCCTCTAGATGCACAGCTGCTAGCGCCTCCGCATCCGCGCTCTGAGCACTTGCCTTGTCGTTAAGGTTAAGCCTGATCACTGCTGATAGCTTCCTATGCGCCTCTGGACTCTAGGAGCGTCAGTCACGGTACAAGCGGAAGCAGGCGCAAATTCTCGAGTCTCTAAATGAGCTCCGGGACGACATCTTGTCGGACATTGAGGTGACGATTGATGGCTTCGTCCGCGGGGGGAAACGAGTTGAGAGGGGCCTACGTGGCCTGCGTGAGGAGTGGGAGGCAGAGGTGAGGGCTGCTCGCTGTCTCAGCTACGCACTCTGCGTCTCGTCTTTACTCGCTTGTGAATGTCCCCCCCCCCCCCCCTCCCTGAGCCTGTGCTGGCCGCATACATTCGTTTACATCGATCGGTTCCGCTTCATGTGCAGGTAGACGCGCTCATCGCCGATGCCGTCGCCGACGTCAACCTGGCGGTGAAAGACGTCGAGCAAGCCATCGAGGCGCAGCGCGCCGAAATTCGTCAAAGGACGGAGCTCTTCAACAGGTGAAGCCGCAGCCGGTCAATGGCGAGCAGCCTACGCCCCGACGCGGTCTAGCCTTCCTCTGACTCGGCTTCCATACCCACGCGTGCGGTCGTCTTGTTCAGTCAATGGATTTCGCAAGGCCGTTCTCCGTCAGTCAACGGCTCTGTTGCGTGGTTCGGTAGCGTCAATGCCTCTCGTCCCCCTGCTGCCGTATCTCTTGCTAAATACTTCGAGGAAATCCAGGTTCTGCCGCGCACGACCCCTGCCTGTCAAATGGCGCACCGGCCCGTGGGCCTGATTGTTGCGCCATTCAGCGTGGGCGCGTCGTCAGTTCGCTCATCCAATCAAGAGCGCAACAGCCCAATCACCCAACTACTCCCTTTCACTGCCAGGAAAACATTCGAACTACCGAGGCGGATCTCGAGGATGACCTGCGCGAGTTTAAACAGCGATGGGCCGTCACTGCCACACGGTTAGAAGGTGTGCGCGCCGGAGTCGGCATTTGAGGCCAACGCCCGGGTTTGGAACTTGCCCTTCCTTGGCAGTCACCCAAGCGCGCAGTCCATCCCCGCGTTGCTCTGCCGACGAAAGTCTAGCGTCGACAGTCCCGGTTGTTGTGCGCCTTCCTCCGCAGGCCTTCCACAAGAGCTGCCGCGTCTTCGCACCTTGGCTGATGTGCGCGCCTTTGTTGCGGACACCATTTTCGAGGGCGGCAACGTTCCCTTGCTGCAACCTCGACGACAGCGGCGGGAAAGGCAGCGGATACAACGGGAAATAGAGCAAGAAGCGGCAAGTGTAGGAGTGCCGCTCGTCCCACCGAGCACGGGAGACCTCAATGATCCGCTTGGAGTGCGCCTCGTCGAGGCGAGCAAGGTGTGAGCTACATTCATAATTAATCGTTGCGCGAAGCAAGGCAGCGTCATCGCCGCTGCAGATTTTGCCGGTGGGCCTATGCTCGCGCCTTCAAGCCTATCCGCGCCCTCCCCCTCCTTCCTCACCTCTTGTACTTGTAGGGCGATGTGCTGCGGCCCACTCCGGATTCAGATCTTCGCAATGGTGGCCGTCGCATCGCTGTGGTCACAACCGCCGCTCTCCCTTGGATGACGGGCACTGCTGTTAATCCCCTGCTGCGCGCCGCCTACCTCTCGAACAAGGGGTGAGATGAGGCTGGCCTCGCTAATCCCGCTTGCAGATCAAATACCTGCGTTGGAGTCGACCCCTTGCTACCGCGTGCGACCCCAGAGCCCATCTTGTTGACCAGTCAATCCGTGCATACTTTCTTTGTCTCATCAGCTACGAGGTCACTCTCTTGCTGCCGTGGCTGCCTCGTGAACAGCAGGAGATGCTCTTCCCGCGCGGCCTCATCTTCGAGCGGCCGAGCGAGCAGGAACAATACTCGCGCTGGTGGCTTGCCAATCGCGCTAATGTGCAGGTATCTTCAAAACTTAAAATCCGCTGGTGAGTGCTACGGCCGGTGGGCTTTATTAGATTTGCGTCGTTCATGTATCTCGGCACTATTGGCATCCGCCGGCGCGTGATGGTACTTCACGTCAAAGGAAGGTCTCTCACCTCAACTGCAGGTATCCGGGTTTTTATGAGGACGACCTTGGTGCCATCATTCAGCGCGGTGATGTCGATCTCGCACGACTGGTGCCTGAGAATGAGCGGGACGTCGTGATTCTAGAAGAACCAGAGCATCTCAATTGGTAAGGCCTATTGCCGCGCTCGCGAAATGGGGCTTCACCTGCGTGGAATTTCTCTTATGGGGCATAGCCATTTTTGGCGAACGTCGATCTTGATTTTGTTGCAGGTACCACCATGGGGCGCAATGGCCTCACCTTTTCCGTCACGTTGTCGGCGTGGCGCATACCAATTATTTGCAATACGCGCGATTCAACAATGAGGGTAATGTTCCGGGTACAGTAAAGGAACAATGGATGCGTGGTATGAACAGGGTGAGCCACGCGAGTCTAGTCACTAGCATATGCAGCGCTCCGAGTCGCTGACGGAGCATGATGCCGTTGTTTGGGAATTTGCTCTTCGCCCAGCATCGCAGTTGCCCACCAAGCTTTTCCAACATGTTACCTTGGGTGCTCCTCCTCAGAGTCTGGCCTGCATCCCCAATCCCGTCCAAAGCAAACCCCACACATACCCCTGCCTATGCGCTATGCAGCTTGTGTGCGCGGCCTACGCCGACGTCGTTGTCAAGTTATCTGCAACTCTAGAAGACGTGCCGGGGCACAACCTTGTCTGCAATGTCCACGGTGTTCGCGGAGAGTTCTTGGCAGTTGGCGCGCAGGTGCGTGCATGTCATGACGAAGCAAGAACACTTTCAACGGCATCTTTTTCGTCGGCAATAGACGAATGGCGACAGCGACGCATCAGATGTGATGTATGCTTTATCATCCGACCTCAGCGAATTTCCTTTGTACTGCAGGCGGCAACCGATGCCGAATCTGGAGGCAGGTTCTTCGACAATGGTGCATACTTCCTTGGCAAGGCCTTGTGGACGAAAGGCTATCGAGAACTATTGGACAATCTGGCCGCTCATGCGGCTGCCGGTGGAGAACCACTACCACAGCTACACACGTATGGCTCTGGACCCGACGAGAAGGCCATTAGGGTGCGCTGCTAGCTGGCTATTGTGTCCCTAGCCTTCATCTTCGCAGCCAGCTCATCCCTTGGCTCTCGTATGCTCAAGCACTGCCTTGGCACTCGGGAGGTCTTGCATAACCGGACCCTGTTTTGCTTGTATCGAGTACAGGCCGAGGTAGCCAAACTGGGCGTAGATGTCCTTACCCACGAGGGGATCGACCATGCTCACCCGTCGATGCACGGCTATGCGGTTTTCGTGAACCCGTCCACGTCAGACGTGCTCTGCACTGCCACCGCTGAGGCGCTAGCGATGGGCAAGAGGGTACGTCAGCGCATCGCCAATGCCGCTCGCCGAGTGCGCGCTGAGCTTTATTCGGGTTGCTCGGCCGTTGGCAGGTAATCATACCTGATCACCCGTCGAACACCTTCTTCAAACAGTTCTCAAACACGATGATGTACAGTCTCGATCGGCCTGAGGAAATGGGCGAACTGCTTCTCGAGGTGAGATAGGAGCGGCGCGTGCTCTATCTAGTTTTGGACGCCCGCGCCCTTTCTTCCTCACCGCTACTAGACGAAGCTAAGACGCGTCGCACGACAGCGCCACGCAGTTGGTCGAGTCTCACGTATGCGTTGGGAGGTCGACCCTCAGCCCATTCCGTCGTGTGCGCTTCGTCGATTTATTCGCCCCGATGTGTGCTTGCAGGCGCTGGCCACGCCTCCCGTAGCAATGTCAGCGGTGGAGCAATATGCATTGTCGTGGGAAGCGGCGACTGAGCGCCTTCTTGACGCTGCAGCACTCCCTGCGGGCACCCGTCGCCCCAAGGAGCGGCCACTTCACCTCATGGCCTACATGGTTCACTGGTAGGCCCCCCGCTTTACCCTCGTTGCCCGCCCCTTCCTGCATGCGCGAAACGAGTGTTCCCGAGAGTCCTCGGCACTACGTATGCTCTTGCGCGCCGCCTACTCGTCGGGACTCCACCTCATACAAAGCCATCCTTACCGGCAATCGCAGGAGCATGGGCGCCGGGCCGATGATGCGTTTCTTTCGTGCGATAACTGGTGCATCGCCGCCGCAGAATGTGAGCGATGAAGAGCTGCAGATGCTACGTTGGCCACGTGAGCTGAGCTCCGGAGGTGATCGCTCTCGCAACTCAATGAGCGTGGACCCTGAATCCAGCGATGCCAAAGCAAGTGCCGCGGTTGTCGCTACGCAAATTGTACAGCACACCAGCGCTAACTCTGAAGCGGAGGGCCTCTCATTGGACGGGACGTCAACCCGCGCTTCCGATGAGCAGCTTGAAGAGTCAGATATGAAGGCGCGTTGAGACATTGCGCAAATCGCTCTCTGCTCGCCTCTTCAGTAGACTATGTACCGCCGCGTCCCTCTTAATCATGGTGCGTCTCCGGCTGCCGGCAAGATGCGGCCGCCGAGCGTCCGGCGCCCTGAGCGCAACCTTCCGCCGCAACCACGGAAGTTGTCGAGATTTTTGCCCGCTGCGATTCATGTTTGCTTTCAAGGTGGCGTAACAGTGGAAGCGACAACCATGGACGTGGCATCAGCGTGCGATCTGGGTATGCCATAGTTGGATTCCCTCCGTGTGCTCAAGCTTGCGAACAGCAAAATAGCGGCTGCGCCATGAGATGGTCAACCATACATAGTTGTACCGCACGGATGCGCCAGCATGTCTAGAAAGGACAAGGCAGCTGCAGTGCAGTCAACCATGGCGATCGATTCCTCCTCAGTTGCATAGAGTTGTGTGGCTGGGGCCATATTCTTGGGATGAAGGTTCGAGGGTGAATTGTTGGGCGTGTCTATGGCGTACACATTGATTGGGTGAAATTGCTAACTAAGTTAATACTTGGTTCATCTACGGTCCCGACGAAGAAATTGACG
>CM030945.1:1537376-1547376 GCA_018136815.1 Isochrysis galbana | reverse complement strand
TCTCTTCTCCTCTCTCATCTCTCTCTCTCATCTTCTCTCTCTCATCTTCTCTCTCTCATCTTCTGTCTCTCTCCCCCCGCCTCACGCCTTGTAGACGACTCCTTCAAGAGAGGGGAAGGAGGGGGCGGAGGAAGAGAGGGAGGGAGGGAGGGAGGGAGAGAGAGCCGGCGTCGTCGGGGAATGATTCTCTCTCTGCCAGAGTGCTGAGAGGCAGGTTGCGGCGTAGCACAGATGCAAGCGCTTTCACGTACCTCCCGCTGAGTCTCACGTGACGGACCCTTTCACCAGCGAGGCACGCTCTGTCCTCTCCCTCTCTCTCGGGAAGAAGAAGAGAGAGAGAGAGAAGGACGGGAGCGGGACGAGCGACGGAACTGTGTCTTGGACGGGGGCCGAGGAGAGAGAGAGAGAGAGATCCCAAGGCGAGAAAGGGAGGAGGACCATGCGCGAGGAGGGGGAACAGATGAATAAGGAGAGCGGAAGATCTGAATAAACGCCAGTGAAACTGGGGACATGAAGCGATGACACAGCCGATGGGTGAACCGTTGGTACACGTTAGAAAGACGTTGTTTTTTCAATACTTTGGGAGGTCCTAAAGCGCACAGCGAGCGCGGCGGCGGACCGGGTTGCTCGCGAAAGGAAGAGGGAGGGCCCAGAAGAGCCCCCCGTCGTGGAGAGGAGAGAGAGTCCGCGTGGGGGGGGGGGGGGGAGAGAAAGGAAAGGGGGAAGGAAGAGAAAGGAAAGGAGGGGGCAGAAGAGAGAAGAAAGGAGGGGGGAGGAAACGGAAGGAAAGGAGGGGGGCAAGAGAGAAGAAAGGAGGGGGAGGAAGAGAAGGGAAAGGAGGGGGGGGGGGGGGGGGGTGGGGCGGGGGGAGGGGCGGATTTGGGAAGGGGGGATTCAGGGGCGGGCGGGCGGCGCGGGGGGGGGGGAGGGGGGGAAGAGAAGCGCGCGAGGGCGGGAGCGGCAGGGAGCAAGGCAGAGAGAGGGGCTGTGCGGGTGTCTCTCGTTGCCTGCGCGATGAGCCGCTCGTTCGCCGTGGGCGACCGTGTGCTGGTGCTGCAGCAATGCCGCTCGCGCTCGCTCGTGGGGAAGATGGGCTCTGTTCTCGCCGTCGACCGCCAGATCCGGCTGCGACTCGATGAGGGAGGTGAGTGGTCAGGCGGGGAAGGTGGGGCAGCCGGCGGTGGGGAACTTGAGGGGCTAGGTGGTGGGGGAGAGGGGGGGTGGTTCTGCAGGATGAGTTTGGGGAAGCCCCGACACGACAGAGCTCCTCTCTGGGTGAAGAAGGGGGGCGGCGGGTGGTGGGCGGGGCAGAGAAGGAGAGGGTGGATCGGACGAGGTACCCGTTGCGTCGGGGCAAGGAGGAAAGGGGCTGGATAGGAGAAGAAGAGGATGGGTTCAGGGATGGGATGGCGGTATCAAGGCGAGTCGGGGGGGGGGGGGGGGGGGAGATTGAGAGAGGACGGTTGAGGCATCAATGGGGGGGTTGACACGGAGGTTGTGCAGTTAGCATTTCCGGGCAGGCGAGCGCAAGGGAAGAAGGAAGAGCAGGGTGCGCGAGCAAGGCGGCAAATTAGGGGCGGGTTGTGGCGCCAGGCTCTTTGAAATGTGGGAGCATGACAGAGGGGCGGCATTTGAGGGGGATTCGCGTGCGGGTATGGTCTTATCGGAAGGCTCACCTTTGAGCTCCGACTGGGGGGCACATGAGGGGTGGCTTCTTGCACTTCTTGCACTCCTCAATGCTGTCAAAACAAGTGGGGTGTAGGATGGCCCCCACTCGCCTCTGGCCCTCTACCCCACCCTTTCTTGACGTCCCGGGCCAACGCTCATAATTGCCCCCTTCCTTCGCTTCCCAACAGGTGAGGAGCGTCTCATCAACAAGAATGAGCTCGCCTTGTGCAGTACCTCTGCCGCTTCCGCTGCGTCAACCGTGACGCCCCAGTTGATGCCCGGCTCCGAATCAGCGGGGCGAGCTCGCTCTTCCCTCACAGTGCCCATCACAGCCGCTTCTGGAATCTCCGACGAGGCAGCGCTCACGCCTTCACCTTATTCGGAGGCCCGCATCAGCCGCAGTCCTCGTGATGCCAAGGTCAACCTCACCACCTTGTGATCTCATCTTTTCCTACCATCTCCCCCGCATCTTGCGCTGCCATCTTTCCCCGGACCTCACTAGCGCATGTCTTACCGGCTCATAGCCTGTACTGCCAGACCAATCCAGCTCGTGCCCCTGCTGGCGGCTATAGGACTTGGAGATGCAGCTCGAGCAAGACAGCGTTCATGTCTTCACCGAGCTCGCTGCGGGCGGGCGGCTGCCGACATCGGTCTCAGACCGACTGTATGAGCTAGCAAGCCAGGTACGCTAGGCCAAGTCCAAGCTCCCGCCGATTTGGGGGGCCGTCTCTCTTTTCTTCGGCGTCTGCACCTTGGCCTTCTGGCTGTCATCGTCACGCCGCCGTGGTCACTCCTCGCGTCACCCTGTAGGCGTCTCCGAAGCAGAATAAGGACATCGATTTTTCCCCCGGCCCAGACTGTGCAACTCAGAAGCCCATCGCAACCACCGAGCACGAGACGTCGAAGCATGCAAGCATGTCGGGCAAGACGATCGCCTCGTGCAAAGAGCCTCTTGACACCGCTGCTTCCAAGATCTCGATTGACCACCAAAATGACAATGTGGCGGCTTGTGCCGCAGACACTGCTGATGGCAGCCGCGGCGCAGGTGACATGTCCGGCTCAGCTGCGTCGACTGCTTCCACAGGGGCTGTGAATTGCACGCAGGTATCTCCAGAGATGGCGTCTACTCTCGTTGCAACCTCACCGGCCCCATCTTCGGCCGGCTCCTGCGTCTCCTCCATGGCGCGAGCACCCGTGCCACTCGGCGTTCCACGTTGCTCCACGTCAGGGACTCGCCGCTCATCAGACGGCAGCACGCCTAGGGTCTCGCGTAGCGGCAGCCGCAAGCGCGAAAGCACCGGCGGGACGCCGATGCTATCTCGTGAGCAAGCGCTGGCAGAGGTCTACAAGGCGCTGCGCCTTGCCGAGAAAGAGGTGAGCGGTGAGGGCACCCTCGATGTTGCGGACGGCGACTGCATCGCTAGCTTCGAGGCTCCGCCACCGCCCCGCAAGATCTTCCGTCCACTCACGCGGCCCATGCCTTGTGGAGGTCCGCGTGCTGGCGCGCGGCGGCCACAGCCCTCAGGCGTGGCCCTCCGGTGCCGTATGCTTCCGGCTGGTAGTGTTCCCGATGATGACGCGACTGCAAACGCGCACACCAACCCATTAATCGGCGTTGCTCTCGCCCGGGCCGGCTCGGACGGCAGCGCCTCCTCCTACTCATCGGTCCCCCTGGGCATCGGCCGGTCTAGCAGCCGCGCCGGCAGTGGCAGCATAGCCATTTCTCCGACGCACTGCAAGTCGCCGACTCTAGCCTTGGCTCGGCCCAACTCTGCTGGGCTGTCTCGAGAAGAGCTGGATGAGCTCGCGCGCAAGTGGTCCATGTGCCGAAAGCAGCGCGATTACGCTACCGCTGACGAAATCCGCGCACAGATTCGCGCTTGCGGTCGGGAGCCCGAGGAGTTGGCCGAGGCCATTCAACTTGAAGAAGCGTCCACCACTACCGTCTCGGACGGCATCCGGCGTCGCTCGTCGACATCCGCACCCCCGGTCGATGTCGACTGGACGTTGGCTCACGAGCTTGGCGCCTCTTGGCTTGCTGCGAGACGTTTGCGCGATTATGTTACCGCCGATGCAATCCGCACTCAGATTCGTACCATGGGAATAGAGCCTGAAGACGTTATATCGGAAGGCACTGGTAGAGCGATGGGAGGCCATAAGGCCTCCCATGATGGCGCTGATGCGCCAGCTTCGAAGGAAGGTGCCCAGGTAGAAGCCGCACCGATTCATGTGAATGAGGGTGTTGAACTGACGCCTCACTTACACGAACAGCACCACCTCATTTCGCGCCGCGCCGTGACCGGCAAGCTGCTCACGCACGATTATCAAAAGGCAAGCCGCTCCTCAATCGCATTATGCACAGTTTCGAAACGGCGGAATCCTCTACTTGCACGGCCGTGGCCGTCGTCATCCCCCCTCAGCCATTGTCGGATTATCTGCCGATACTTGGCCCTGAGCTAGTATCCGCTTCAAGCGCGACAGTCCCTCTTACCAATTTGTTGCATCTGGACCATGCACTGCTTTTCTTGTAACCCTAGTTCTCCACCGTATCGCAGGTGGAGGAACTACCACCGGAGTACGGATTCTCCGTCGTTTCGCAAAAGTGGGGCATGAGCATCGAAGCCGCCGCTGCTCTTAAGGCTGAGCGCGATGCCAAAGAGGCTCGTTCGCGAATGAAGCAGCCTGAATTCAGGAACCCGCTCTGTCCACCGCCCACAAGTGGGGCCGGATCGACGACCGAGACGCAATCACTCATAGACAACTCGCACAAGGAATGGCCTGCTCCGTAGCCGTGCTATATTGCTTAGGCTAGTACAATGATTGCACCACATCCCATCGTGTTGTCGCTCGTGAAGGGCGCTAGGCCGTGTGCCTTGTGGAAGCTGTGCAGACATGAGGAACGCCAATGGCGAGAGATCTTGAATCGACCATCAGAAGCATAGGCAGTGGATCAGAGACTTTGCTTTTTTTATGGTCACGTCGACTGTTTGGTCGGCTGCAACTTTTGAGTAGGTCCATTCTGGGTTGGCATTGATAAGGCGTCCATGGTTTTGATGAGGCGTTGAGGGGGCAAAGGGCCGCCTCCCGATTCACATTTTGCGTAACAGCTTGGTTTGGGGTTTTGATCAGTGTGGGTTTGCCAAAATCGTTTAGAACCATTCATGTTCTTCCGGCCGTTGCTGAGGAAAACGCTTGTAAACGGAGACACGGAGACTTCCGAAAAACTACTGAGTCATAGTTTTAGTGATGGAGCGCGCGCGCCGACCCCCCTCATCGATCATCGACGCGCCCCCTCGGAGAGTCCGTCCACCCTCCGTCGCAGCAGTTTCCCTTCTTGCGCCTCGGCAATATCTTTCGGCATTACGTGCGCGGCACCGTGGGCGGCGGCGCGTTGGAAAGCGAGATCGATAACGTACGAGAGGGTCTCGCCCTCCTGCCCTCCTTCATGGAAGGGCGAGTGCGCGCGAGATGAACGAGCAAATCTTCCGCGGCTTGAACCAGAGTCAAGTAGGTCGTTTGCCTTCATTTGGTACCCCTCGTTTCCAAATACGCGATGCGGGGCCACCACGAGGGAGTCCCAATCCTAGGGGTGGGAGGGCGAGGGAGGGTGAAGGCGCGGGGGCGGCCCCAGTCTCGGCCGCGTCACAGGTACCCCTCCTGCCCCTGCGCCCTGTCCCTGCGCCCCTGCTCTCCCTCTTTGTCGACCCCACCTCTCCCTCCGCCCCCTCGACTCCGGAGTGCTCCTGGAATGTGATTCCCGCCCGAGGTCGTATGCCTTCGTTTGGTACCCCTCGTTTCCAAATACGCTCCCGGTACAAAGAAAATCTTCTAGTATTTGAGTAAAGGCAGACACCCACCTCACAGTGCTCAACCATGTCTACAAATGGAAGGGCGCCTGCTGATATAGTACTGAAGCGATTGGAATGGATCAAAAAAAAGATGGACCAGAACTTTAAAAAATTCATCACACCTCTCTTTCCATATGCCGATTCTAAAACTGCCATGCAGGTTATAGCGGAAGCATTGGACAGCATCAGTCCGCCGCCGCCGGTTGGGGGCTCCTGGGCCGACCTAAGTTTGTTGACGTACACTGAAGAATGTCAGTTCTTATTCAATGTATTCAATTTCAAGCACAATACGAAAATTGAAAACACCTTACACACCATTTGCGAGATTGATAAACCATTCACATCGGTTTATATTAGACACACTCTCTTGAGCAATAAATTCACTGAGAAAAAAATCCTCGATATGAGTCGTGACGTTCTGCTGGGTACAATCAAAACTTATGTCAATTTGGAATTAATTCCCCACCTCCAAGAATTGTTAGAAGGTGTCGATTCGGGTTCAGCTTCCCAAGTAAAGATTGAAAACAAAAGGCCGCTTATCGGTTCGGGTTCAGCTCCCGTAAAGATTGAACCCACAAGGCCCAGCAACATCAAATACAAAAAAGCTCGGTCCTAGGACACCGGGCCTAGCTCACCATGAGGGCGCTCCTGCGAGCAAGGGGATGCATGGTTACTAGTGCGTGCCCCCCCTCGATGAAAATTCCAGCGGCCTCCTCGTCACGCATGACGTGGACCTCTCGGCGGAACGCCGACAGCAGAAACGTATACGGGATTGCGAGTGACCGGGATCGACGGAGACGAAGCGGCCAATGTGCGAGCCATCTTAAAAGAACGGGGCGCGGCAGCCAGAAGAGAATCGAACGCGAATGGAGAGGGTTGAGCACGAAGCAATCGGCGAAATGCGCGTTGCACGACGGAGGGCATGGTAGCGAATACCTAGATGCCCAGGGCGAGTTAGATTTGCGAATGATGCCCGCCGCCTCCATCTCGGCGACGTGCTTGTCGACAATGGCCCTGCCTTCGTCTCCCATCTTGGACGGAGCGTGGCGATGAGCCGTAGCGCCGGGGAGTAGTGGTAGTTCCACCTCCATGACGTGGGTGTGCTTGGGACGCCCAGTTGTCGGGTGCCATGCTACTAAGGATATTCTCGATATGTTCCGGGGGGGGCCGATGCACATCGCGCCGTGCCCACGCACGGCGTGCACAATGTGATTGCAAGTCATCACATGTGATGCGCAAAGAAACATCTCTTATACGGCTTGTTTACGTAGTTGTGGGCCGTGGGGGGTACGCAGAGGGAAAAAGTTGACATGCGCACGCACGGCGTATCCGCGGGGGGACCGATGCACATCGCGCCGTGCCCATGCAAGGCGTGCACGATGTGATTGCAATTCATCACAGATGATCCGTTCTAAATATCTCTTAAATTGAGTGTTTATGTAGTTGTCGGCCTTAGAGGAGACGCAGGGAAAGCGCTGACACGGCGCCCCCCTCGGGGGGGGGACATGCACCGCGGGAAGCAGAGAAAAAAGGTTGTTATGCTAGTCTGTATTTAATTTTAAAATACTGCTCTATATACAACTGTGGACATTCGATCGCTCAAATCGACTAATGTCCCACAATTGACGGAACGACACCTTCCTCGACTCCTCGATAGTACCTGTCAGAGTTTTCTTGTTGTCCTAGTTTAATCCTAGTGCTGAGGGACCGTGCCTCATCGGCAACGGAGCCCCTCCCCCGCGATGGGGGTGTGCGCGGTTGGTGGATGGCTCGTCCGGTGTATGTGGCTAGGAATGCTAGCCAACAAGACCTCTTACAAGACTACACTTTCTAACGGTACTACCTTTAGACTTTTTAGGCAGCAGCTTGGTCGCCCAAGCGATCGATCGTTTCATTGGATCGTCTGCGCGGTGTCTCCACACGGACCCCCTCCGCAAGAGTAGAAGTCAGAGAGAGGGGAGGAGTGGGAGAGAGAGAGACGGAGAGGGGGAAGGAAGAAGGGAGAGAGGGAGGAGGCAGGTAATCATGAGTGAGGGGGAAGGGCTTCGAGAGGAGGCAGAGTATGTTGAGACCTACGGCTCCACTACAGAGCTAGAGGCGGCGTTGCCGACGGCTGCGGGCGACATGGCAGATGTAGAGGGTGAGGATCCAGATGTAGATGAGGGAGCTGTGCCGGACGAGGCGGTCGCACAGGATGAATGCGGACTGGGAGGTGCTGACGATGCGATAGAGGAGCCTTTGAGCGAGGCCTCTTTGCCAATTGGCCATACAAGCATTGAAGAGGTCGAGGAGGCTGCATCATCTGTTGGAGAGAAGGACGTCCAGGACGAAGCCACTACTTCTGTGAAGGAAACATCTGCAAAGTTCCAAGTGTTGCTTGCGCACAAGGTTGATGAAATTATTGTCGTCAATGACAGAGTCTGCTCTCCGAATCCTAGTGCCCATGCGGCTACACCTGCTAGGGAGGATACTTCTACTTTGGATGGTTCAATGCAATCCAAGGCTGGTGATGCCGAAGTGCCACTGGCTGATGACGTCAATGAGAAGAGTGAATCCTCGGGTGTATCGGAAAACGAGGAGGGTAAAATTCGTCTGGACACGATTTGGGGTGGAAGTAGAACTGCTGAGGATGCTGCTGCTATAGCTCATTCCACTTCTGCCACTCATTCTGTGGACTTTGGCAGATTAGAATGGACCCCCGCACGGGCCTCTGAAGCCAGAAGGAACGACACTTGCCCTGACGGCGAGTATGAAGGTCAAGAGCTCGGCTTTGAACTACTTTCGGGTACAGCACAAGAGTACCTCATGGCAGTGGAAGGGCGACAACGACTCTGCCGCAACGAACTGTCCTCATCTCAAAGTTTGCCAAATATGATTGCAGCAGGTCGAGCAGCCTCAGCAGCGAGCGTACTACGGCGCGGACCACCCGGCACGCGCGGCCTTGACACGACGCCGTCAACACCCAGCTCTGAATCGGAGCCAGCAAGGTCCGAAGTCTTGGCGTCCAGCCTCTCACTGAATGAGGACAGTCCATCGCTTGAGCACTACACCAATCCGTCGCATGACAATTGCATATCGACAATGTCCAACGCCTCAGCCGGTCTCACTCAGTCGTCATCCATGCCAGTGATACTACCACCCCGAAAGTCATCACGTCGTGAATTCAACGCCCCCCAGGTGCATGCGCGCACGAAGTCGACTTGACAAGATGGTACAATGAGACACGAGAGGAGTGCTGCATCAGGCTCCAAACGTCGAGCGTGTCAATCGAGGGTGCCAACGCCCAACTCCATCCGCATGCACCCCGTCACTGAGCTCGTCACGCGCTGATTTGTAGGTTTTGTCGACCAAGCACTCTGCACCCGCCTTTTCGTTCGGATCGGGTAAAGCTCGGCTCAACCTGAAGACCACAGGGTCACGCAACTTCAACATCCTCATGCCTAGTGCGGCGTGCCGTAATGATGAGACGCCCGGCTTCAAATACAACCCTGTTCTCCGCAGAAGTGACAAGGCGCCACGATTCGGTACTGAGGACCAGAGACCGCCGCCTCGCACGGCCGTTAAAGTATCGCCCGTCACGGGTAAATCGAGCGAGCCGGGGCCGGGTACCTACACGCTCCCCTCTTCCATGGGATGCCAGGCGTTGGCTGGGAGGAAGTCCAGCATGCCGCAAACCATGGCAGGGTTGGTGAACGGCAAACGTGGAGAGACGGTGAGTGCCACACGCCATAGTTCAACAATTCTACACCTAGAGGACACACAAGTCCTCACAAGGTTGTGCTGTATGCAAGACTTGCATCTCACCTGTCGATAGCCGCGGGCTGAACGAGTTCACCTTGCGATTCGCGAGTTCCACTATCCCATCCTGTTACTTACCTTGGAGGCGATGTGGTGCGCTGACGGGGACGATGTTGTTTCATAATAGCTAACTCTCGTGCCGACCTTCACTGCTCCCTCTCCAGGTAGTAGCCGCCACACACGCCATGTATGCGATTCCCTCCAACTCCACATCGCGTGGACGACGCTTGGCCGCTGCTTACTCTTTTGGTAGTGCAGTCCGGCCAGCTTCCTCGGGCATTTTGCAGTCGGTCCCCGGCCCAGGCACCTACAACATCTTTTCGGCGATTGGAAAAACGCAGCCTTCATCGCAGATGCGCTCACAGCCGACTACCTCCTTCGGGAAACCGCCATTACGAGGAACTAGCCGGGGATTGCCGACTCACTCTGAGAGCCCTGGGCCGGTCTACTCAATGAAGAATGCTGTGGCGTGTGGGCAACAACACCTTTCACCTTCTCGCTCTCTTCCCAACTATGCTTTTTCAAAGTCGAAAAGGTTCTGCGACCCCTCGACATCCGCCGTAAGAGACGGCCCTGGGCCGGGTGAATACTGCGTGTAGTGCACATCTTTGTCCTTTAGACGTGCACATTGTGAGGGTACGCAAAATTGAGCGTGCATTAGAACCACGGCAGATTGCGGCTTTCTC
>CM030945.1:1512978-1537276 GCA_018136815.1 Isochrysis galbana | reverse complement strand
CATGCAACCGCTCTCACGAGTACCCGGGAGCATGGAAAGACGGCAACTGCACGATCGTTTGCGCGTTTCCGCGTTTCCGCGCGCGAGCACCGGACTATCGGAGCGAAGCTCGTTTCCTCTTATTTGGGAACGAGTCGCGAAGCTCTCGCGTCGCACGGCGAGGCTATGCCTCCACTCCCCTCTCTCGCATCGCACGGCGAGGCTATGTGCCAGGTGGCCATCGCCCGCCTCATCGAGCTCATCACCTCGGCTCCAGTGCTCGCCGCACCGCGGGCCGACAAGGAATTCATCAAGGTGCGGGCCATCAAAAGTCCCAGTGCACCACCCGAACACGGGGGAAAATTTACCCCCGCATATATACATGTTATATTTACTAGAGTGTTCGACCCCCCTCTCCGACCCCCCTCCCCCCCTCCGCCCCTTCCCCCACGCATTTCAGTCACACTGGGGGTATCCTCCCTATCATTTTACTCATCTACTTCTTTTGAAATCAACACCAAAACGAACGGGATCGACAAAGTCACGCGCCATCCCCCCTCTGTTCCCATCTGAGAGGTAGTGGTAACCTCGGATCCGTCAGGTCATCGACGAACCCGATGAGTAAGTACTATATGATAGCAATGTTAGAAGTTATAATGTAGGGGCGTAAGCTGATATCAGTACTGATGTAAGTACCGATGTAAGTGTAAGCTCAAAACCACCGTAAGCTTACGGGCTGACAGCCCAACTAGGATGAAAGGGGAAGGGGGCCCTGGGACCTGGGAGCTTTCCTCACCCTACCTACCTCCTTGTCCCGGGCGCCGCTTGTATGTGTATGTGATGCTGCTGTCATTGTGACTAGGCGACCTCCTGACTCTAGCCGGATCGTGCCAATTATTTCTTATTTTGTAAAAAGTTGTACTTATACTTATGAATGGATGACCTAATATCACGTATCAGGGTTGATGGACCTTGTATCATGATATCAGGACCTAATATTAGGCTGATGGAGCAACTAGGTGCTGCGCTCCCGGCAGTAAAGAGTTCACTCAGAGAGAAGCGCCGCCGTTTGTAGGGGCCGCAGTGAAGTCACGCTCTTGCTGAAAATGGATAATGGGCGTGACATTAAAATTTCTTGCTAAGTGAGCGTTGACGTCGAGTTCGACAGCGTGTCTAACATTCTCTTTGGGAAGCCGTCAGCTTCCTCTCGTCGCTCGGAGTTCCATCGGAGTTTCTACATTCGTCATGTTCATTTGCTCCCCAAAAGATCACAAGCACACCACGCCGATGAACGAGCCGCTGCCTTACGTCTTCGACGAGTGCTCTCTTTTGGAACTGATGAAGGCGGTGGAGTGGGAGGGCCGTCGATCCTTTTTGAGGGCACACAGTCTTCACCGGTGCGTGATCTTCTAAATCTCTTGGCGCCTGTATCTCCCGTCTTATCTCTCATCGAGGTGTGTGAGCACGCTCCCTAAAAGGAAGTCTCTCAGTCAATCTCTCTCGACCCGCGCCCTTCCTTCTCTTGATTGCCGCCGCCAAAGCAGCGAAGAGGAACGCTGTGAGAAGAGAGGGGAAGGCCAGAGGACAGCTGCAAGGACCTTTTGCCCCGGCCACTCGTGGACCTCTACCACTCGCATTCCTCTAGATGGACCTCAAGCAAAGCGAGACGCTGCCCAACGTGTGCGACACTGACTCCGCCTCCGATGTTGAGCTTGGAAGCAAGCAGAAGGCGCGCGCCAACCGACGTGCCACCTGCGAACCTGCCATGCGCCCATCGTTGGTGCTGGCCCTCTGCCGTACATCCCATTCCCTACTCACTGTACCGCAAGCTCTGCTTCTTCCACTTCTCCCTCTCCGCGACCAGCACGCGATTAGCCCTTTCGACTCTCTTTCAACGACCTGCGCTACGATGCTCGCCCGTGCAGGTCGATCCTATCGGCATTGAGTGGACCAACGTCAGCGTCACTGTTCGCACTGGCTTCATGTGCAAGCGCAACTCATACAAGCAGATTCTGGCCCCCGCAAGCGGATGCGTCTCGGCAGGCAATCTTCTTGCCATTATGGGCCCGAGCGGTTCCGGAAAGACTACGCTTCTCGACGCCCTCGCCAATCGAATCGCCAGCAGCAAGGTGGAGGGCAAGATCACCTTCAACGGCACTACCTTCAGCGCGTCCGATCGGCATGAGCATGTCTCGTACGTGGCCCAGGATGACTCGCTCCTTGGCGTCTTCACAGTCAATGAGACGCTTCAGCAGGCCGCGCGCTTCTGCTACGGCTACGGCATCTCTTCAGAAAAGATCCGCGCCATCATCGACGACGCGATTCAGACGGTTGGTCTGCGGTCTGCTGCCAACACGATTGTAGGCGACATATTCCGCAAGGGCCTCTCGGGCGGCCAAAAGCGCCGGCTCAGTCTGGCGGTCGAGCTCGTAAAGAGGCCCAGTATTCTCATTATGGACGAACCCACCTCAGGACTTGACTCCGCGTCGGCCTACGGTATCATGCGCAACCTTACCATGCTCTGCGAACGTGGCCACACCATCCTCACCACCATCCACCAGCCCTCTTCAGAGGTGTACGAGATGTTCAGCCAATTCATGCTGCTCTCGCGCGGCAAGACGCTCTACTGCGGCCCAGCCCCGGAAGCCGTCGCCCATTTCGCCAATTTAGGCTACAAGTGCCCAGAGTACAACAACCCAGCCGACTACTTCCTCTCACTTGTGAACGATGACTTTGCGCTCTACACGTGCGACCTCGAGGCCGTGGAGGCCGCATACCAGGACTCTTTCATGCTGCGGGACACGCTCCAGAAGATCGAAAACCACCGCCGCGCGCCCAACCACGTGCCTGCAGGCGCTCGCAAGACTCTCGGCGCAGTCTCCGATTTCTTGACGCTTTCGAAGCGTAACCTGGTCAACAACATGCGCAACCCAGGCATCTACTGGGTCCGCTTCGCCATGTACACCATGCTCTCGCTGATGATCGGCTTCATGTACTGGGATCTTGGCAAAACGCGGACGTCATCTTCAATTACCTCGCGTGTTTCCGTACTCTTTTTCGTCGCTGCTTTCCTTGGTGCGCCCGCACCCGTGCCCGTAAGAATAGGCGAGAGTAGGAAGAGAGGGAGGGGAGTCGTCTTTCGGTCGGTCGGGGCCAAGTTGCAGACATTGTACCCTCGCCACTCCAACAGCAACTCATGGATTTCATGCACGTATGTCTGCTCCCTGTTCAGTTTTCATGTCGGTTGCCGTGCTTCCATTCTTCATCATGGAGCGCCCGGTATTCGTGCGCGAACGCGGCAACGGCTTCTATGGCCCAATCTCCTATGCAGCATCCAACCTGTTTTGCTGCATCCCTGGCGTCTTCATCATCGCACTCGTCTCAGCGGCCTGCGTCGTGCTCCCATCGGGACTGAATGGTTTTGGCGTATACGTGGCGATCTTGGGCTCCTCTCTCTTCACTGCGGAGGCAATCATGTATTTGATCGCCTCTCTTGTCCCCCACTACATCATTGGCATCGCACTGGGTGCCGGTCTCTTTGGCTTCCACATGCTTTATGAAGGTTTCTTCATCGTCGAGCCTGACATCCCTGATTGGTTCATTTGGGGTTACTACATGGGCTTCCACACTTACTCGTTCCGCGCCTTCATGAAGAATGAATTCGATCCTATCGACAACTTCGAGGGCCCGCAGTTTTCGACTGGCGATGACGTTTTGGCCTTCTATGGCATGCAGGATGCTCAGCTCGGCCGCGACATCGGTATAACCCTCGCGTTTGGCATGTTCTACTTCCTTTGCTACACGCTGATTCTGCAACGCTTCCATACTGGAAAGCGCTGAAGTGTGCGCGCAGCTTCCGTGCGGGCCAGTGAATTAGCGATGACCCCGGTCGTCCTTGACGGTGCTCTAGTTTCGAGAAGTTTGAAAGCAGCGAAGATCCATTCTGCATTCTGAGGGATTCAATAGTTTAGCCAGCAAGGGATTCAATCGCTCTTTTAAAAAAAGGTCTGAAGATTCAGGGCTACACACCTATCGCTAGACTAGTACGTTCTACTTCGCGCCAGCCAGCGCCCTTCTCTCCCTTCCCTCCGTATCCTCGCCTTCCCCCCTCATTCCTTTTTCTCTTCACTCCGTATCTTCGCCTTCCCCCCCCTCATTCCTTTTTCTTCGGTATCAGGGGTGCGGCCCTGGTACGCTACCACGGGCCCGGTGTCGGATGCGTGTTCCGGGCAGGCCTTTTGGATCGCATTTTTCGTGTGTGTCCGCCCCCCGGCGTGCCTTGGGGGCTGGTTGTGTCCTACGCGCGCATTATGAGCGCTGGCGAAAGTACCTCCCGGACCGCCTTCGCGGTGCGCATATGCGTCTTTAACGGTCTAAGGCTGGGCTTGTTACAGTATCGCCTGTAACTTGAGCTGCTCTATCTCCAGCCTTACGGCCAAGGATAGGAGTTCCGCGCAGGGGATCAAGTTGCCTTTATTGTCCGTTTCGTACAGCGGGCGTAGGTCGCCCAGGTCTAGCCTTTTTTTGGGTTGCCTGCCCATGCCCGCTTGGGCGGTCCTCGACGAATCCGTCGAGTTGGCGAATAATAGCGCGCGGCCTAGTTTCGTAAACCTACCTATGATACGTATCAACTAAGTTTATACTTAGTTCGCCCATGGGGGGGCACGAGCCCCCCTCTCTCTCCACTCCTCCCCTGCCATGGGGGAGGAACCACCCACTCTCCTGGCACGCCTGATGGCTTGCCAGGAGCACACTGCCATGCTGACCCATTCCTCTCCCCACAAGCACGCCTGACTCGCCCGCCCTGGCCTGTCGTGGCCAGCCCATCCCTCTGACCAGCCCCTCCTCCCCCTGGGCCCCCCTGTTCAGGACCCCCCAGCCAGCTCCAGTCGACCCGCAGGGGCTCGGAGCGCCAGCGAGGGAGAGGCAGGAGGGGCCAGGGCCATGCCCCAGCCTCACCTGCCCCCTGAGCTGCGCTCCCAGGCCCCTGCTGGCCACCTGGGGACCTGAAGAGGGGCCGCAGGCGCGCGCCATGGGCCCCCGCCGCAGGGAAGAGAGGAGGAAAAGGGAAGAGGGAGGGGAGGGGGGAGCGGCAGCTCCCCCCTCCGGCAGAAACGTGTCTTCTCGCCCCGTTTGGGTAAGAGAAGACGGGGGCGCCAGAGCCAGGAGGGAAGGGCCGCGGCTCGCCGCGGCCACTCGCTCTAGCGAGGGAGATTAGCGCTTCTGGGCTCCTATCTCACGAGTGCCCCCCCCCCCCCCGCGTTGCTTTTACCCGAAAGGGGTTTTCCCCCAGCGTGGACTCGAGGAGAGGACGCGCTGGGGTGCGCGGGGCCGGTGCATGCACTGGGGGGAGGACAAATATCGAGGGGAGGGGGCAGTGCCCCCACCCCCCGGTATCACTCGGACACCTGGCCCGTCAGGCATGGCGGGATTCCGGGACTGAGACCTTATGTCCAATTAGCTAGTGGGGTTGGCTAGGATATAACATTGATTATTATTATTATATACCTATGATACGTATCAGTATTGACTCCTCCGAGAAGGTGGCGTTGTCGAAGTGTATCCTGTATCCTGTAGAAAGAAGTTTGTTGTGATGTATCTCCAAGCTAGTACATAGACATAGAGTATGGCTAGTGACTTGGGGCATGATCCACCTGTTGAATCCAGAGTACCTCTATACTCAAAGCGGATTCGATACTCGATAGTGCGAACGAATTTTTTTTAGGGCTTGTCTCGATGGTTCATCGCCGCTCTGTCGAGTCGAGCGTTGCCTCCCTCAGCTTGGCCAAGGCTGCGTCATTGCCGGGGTACCGCAAGCGGTTCACGACGTTCACGGTGGATGCGCGAGGCGCCGGCATGATTGGGGCCGTCTCCATGCCCGGGTGTGGCCGCTGTGCAATAGAGGCAGCAACGGGGCCGTGCCTTGGCCGTCGTGTAGACATTCGCAGAAGCGTCTCCCACATCTGATGCCACGATCGCAGGGATGAGCCCATCTCCAAGCCACTCATGTGCTCCTCCTCAAATTTCACCGCCAGTCCGTCAAGTTCAACGGCTTCCTAGTGCTGTGAGTGCCACGCGCCGACACTCTCCCAGATTTTTTTGACCTGCTTCCATCTGCCGTTAGCAGAGGAAGGCGGGCAAGCGGGCTTGGGCGAGGGGGTGGGGGCACTGCCCCCTCCCCTCGATATTTGTCCTCCCCCGGTGCACGCACCGACCCCGCGCACACCCCCACGGAATATCCTGGGACCGAGTGTCCAAGTTAGGGGCCAACTTGAGGGGCGGTAGAAATTATATACCTAAATAGACGGGAGAATGTGACAAAAAAGGCAACCTCGAGTTGCACATTCTAAACTGTGTGAAGTCTTTCTGAAGACGTCGCCATCTGCCCGGCGTGCTGGCTATGGGCCTGCAGGGGCGGACGTCGGCAGTCTGACGCCCATATGGTTGCATTATTCAACTTGATTGTGCACGGTTGCATCCTTCAACAAGGACAGCGGGCATGGTTGCATTCTTCATTCTTCAACTCGGGAGTTGAGGCGCAAAAATATAACGGGAGGCGCCCCGCGACGACGTCTTCCGCTTGATGGGTCTCTTTGGTGGAGTGTTCATGTTTATTTTTTTTTGCGCGCGGTGAACTTTGCTTGCGCTTCGTCGGTGAGCAGCATATTTTCTGTTTTGGAAATGGAAAGGCGCCACACCTTAAATTTCCACAATACAAACAAGAGAAGCAGGGTCAGTGCGACTCCCACTCCAGCTCCAACTCCGATTCCTGTAACACCCATTATCGCGTATGCAAGTAGGATAAATATCAAGGTAATGAAGATGAACCACCCAAAGAGGGGAGCCTTCAATTTCTCTAGTTCCTCCACCTCATATTGACCATGCTTATAGTACAGGTATATCCACATGACGTGCCCTTATCTTCTATGTGCAACAAAATGTGAGTTGGCATATTACTTTGGTCCTCGGTCCCTCATGCGGCAGGCACACACACGCTCTATAGGGGTTAAGTTAGGGGTCAGTAGAAATTATATACCTAAATAGACGGGAGGGATGTGACAGCAAAAAAAGGGAACCTCGAGTTGCACCCTTTTGGTCTGACGCGGGAGCGTCAGGATCGTGGTGCGTTTCACTACGCTTGTGGTGTAGGCATGTGCCCCTCTTGGTGTTGGTGTGTGCACAGGCTTGGCTGTGAGTCTGCTCTGGGCTTGTCTCGGCTGCCCCCGTCGTCGCCCGAGGAACGCTGCAAGTTCGCCTTTCACCGGTCATGCTGCACGGGGGGAGTACAGGGGTCATGGTGCTTGGGCAAGGAGCAGGCCGATCCAGGACAGAAGGGAGGGAGGGGTGGAGAGGGGCCGTCTGACCCCCCTCCCCCCCCCCCCATCTAACGACACCCCCCCTTTCTCTCCCCGGCCTTGAGAGCTTGGGAGGAGTTGGGGGCTGTGGTGGCCATGCTGGGCATGGTGTCCTTGCTGGTGTATGGCTGTCAGGGGACGGCTCGGGTCGCGCCTCGTGCGCACCTTGGTCGGTGGGGCGCCCTCTCGGGGGCGCCTCGGCTTCGGGTGCGAGGCGTCGAGCATGGCCCGATCGTCCGTCGCGGCGGGGGGGGCGGCAGGAGGGGAGGGGAGCGGCGCGCGCTCCATGACCCTATCGGTTTAACGATAGTTGGCGAGCGGCCTAAGAGGGGAGATAGCGAGAAGAGGTCGCAAATTAAACCTGATTGGCCCCCGATGCAAGTAAAGAGTATAGAAACGCGGGGGGAGATAGCAAATTAAACCTATTTGCGAGGCGCCTGGGAGGAAGCAAGGTGGGAAACTTCCATTTTTTCCCGCGAGACGAGAGAAAGAGAGAGGGCGCTCCACAACCCAAGATCCTATGCGTCCACGCGAAGCTTTTGACCGAGAACGAGAGAAAGCAGAGAATTATAACGATAAATGCCGAGCGAAAGAGAAGCCTAACGAGCGTCGATTCGCGAATGCGACAGAGGGCGATACCGCGGCCGTGTAGGGGCCAGGCCCGGAGGAGGGCTTCCCTAGTGGAGTGTCTTGCTTGTGGGATGTGTTGGTTGTGGCTGTGGAGGGTGATGTGGGGCTTGTGCTGCAGCATGGCTGTCAGCATAGCGGCCTCCTGCGCGCTGTTCGTGGTGATGCGGGGGTGTGTCGTGGTGGCTCCTGTGCCCACCTAGTTTGGGGGGGTCGTCCTGGCGCGGTCGCTTCGGAGACAGCGGCGTGTCCACCAGGCGCGGTCGCTTCGGAGACAGCGGCGTGTCCATCAGTTTTTCGTCTATCGCAGCGAGGGCGGCGGCAGCGGGGAAGGGGAGCGGTGCGCGCTCCGTGACCCTATCAGTTTACTGATAGTTGCCGTGCCGGTGTGTGTATTCTCGCGCACAACAGTGTCCGCGGATAGCCTTTTTATAGCATTTATTTGCTTGCAATTAGTACATAATGCACTGTGCTACTTTTACTAAATGCCGCCACAACCTACATACACCTACACTACTACGACTAAAGTCGGAAGTTGATCTGGAGAGATTTGGAGTTCGAGTTGAGAAGTTGATGGAAACCCCTTGTATTTGTTGAAAAGGCGTATGGAAACCAGCATCTCGTGAAAATACGTTCGCCGTTGAGTTCTACAGCATTGTGTGGCCTTCCGGCGTCCAGTCCGGGCTCCTCGTACCCAGTCCAGTCCAGGCTCTTGAAGCCATGAGCAAGTGGTGGTCGTGGTGCTACAAGTAGACAAGGCGAGAAATGAGCGCCATCCACATCGTAAGAGAGCGCATGCTACATCGGTACAGATTACGCGACCATAGATGAAATGAATGCAAGCGAGTCGTCATTGATTGTTGTGGGTGCGATATGATACAGTTGAAGATGCGTAGCTGACGCCCATAGAAGGTCGGCGCTGTGAACCCATGGATGTTGCTTCGCAATGGTAACGAGACGACGTGCAAGTCGGCAGTATTCATCATCGGTACAGGAGCGCGTCGATCTCATGCTCGTTGATATGGAGCCCCTGGCTCCTCCGAGTCCTCCATCATCGTACTCGGACTAGGCATAGAACTGCTATATCTGTAAACCGTACAGCCAAATGCGCCGAGCCCGAGTGCCACGAGCGCCAGCCACAGGGGCAATAGCCCAAGCGTGACGCCGAGGAAGCTCATCGTCAGAGAAGGCTGAGATTTGTGATCGCTCCGCAAAACCTCGGAAAGGCAATTGAGATATGCTGCCTCACTCGTGCCATGGCGTAGCATGCATAGAACGGACGCGCGGCACGAGTCCGCGCACGTGCAGCACTGCTGGATGACGTTGCTCGCTCGATGGCATGCCAGGATGCCAGGGCGGTGCACCTTATAGCGCATGAGGAACCTGCTCCAAGCGCTGCTTAGGTGGTGCGCGTCGGCGAGCCGGAACTGGGTCACCGCCTCGTCGTACACCGCATTCGTCAATGGAGAGAACTGGAAAGGCTCGTCCGCGACAAATTCGAGCTCGCCCTCCACGCCAGTAACAGCCGCGAGATCCGTCCACAAGCTGGTGAGGCTTTCGATACGACCCTCCTTCGTTGCTGCAATCACGTAGATGGTCTACATACGGCACATTAAGGGACGGCGTGTCAGTGCTGTGAGTGGACGGAGCACGCCGCTGAATAGCCTTAGGTGTGTGGCGGCAGCTGTACTTCGGCCAAGCCACAGTGTGGCAGCCGTTGTACTTGGGCCGAGACGAAATTTTGAGTGTCATCGTCCTTCTCAAGCTCACGGTTAGTCGAAGGATCCGCCTCAAAGATACACCCATGAGGCCAACACTCTCCGTCATAGGTCCGGGAGAGCAGGTCCGGGAGAGCGAAATCCGGGGAGCGAAAGCAACGCGTTGCGGTGTGGCGCGCGGCAGGTGTCGCGCGTGGCGATTGTGCAGCAAGCGCACCGGGTTGCTATTGTAGATGGGCGAAACAGATGCAAAAGTGAGCAACGGTGGAGCCGACGACACATCCTGCGGCATATCTGCGCTATCATGCTCGTATGCCGAACTACCCCAAGTCCGGAATTCTTGCGAGTGCACATGGCCAAAGAGAAGAGCACTGATGACGCCCGCGTGCTCGGAGACAATCTCCCAGAAACTGCGAGAGAACTCCGGCTTCCAAAGTAGCTTCCTCGTGTAAGAATCGACAATGGGAGGAATGTGCCCTAGTATCCAGCAAGCCTACGCCGGGCGGATGAGGTGAGCGTTGATCAGGGCTCGGGCGATGTGCCACAGTGAGGAGGGCAGAGAGGTGAGTGCGAATGAGGGCGTCCAGGTGGGTGGTCAGAGTGGGGGCAAAGAAATGTTGTGTTTGATATTCGCGCCACATGTGCCCCACCTGATGCTCTTCTCGCGCTATCTCGAGCTGCGCTTTCAACCACCGAAGCTGTCCAAAGGGATCGTAGTCCTGCGCCGGGTGATCAGGCGCGAGAACAGAATAGATGACGGTGTTGAGCACAATCAGCTTGACGCCGGGCCATAGCTCGCGCCCGTAGTACCCGAACTGCCTGGCCCGGGTCGCCTCGTCCAGGCCCAATGCACAGTCACGAACGATGGCGGCAGCCTGCTGCTCAAACGAGTAGGACTGCGAGACGTTGACCACATACTCAGGCCAGACGTCGGTGTTGCCGACCGCACCGCAGACAAGCGAAGACGCTGCAAAACCATCGTGCAGCTCATCGCTCAGCACAGAGTACGCCTGTTGGGTCTCGTCCATCGAGCTGGCGCCATGGCGCACTGCGTCTCCTGCCATGAGCACTGCATCTGGGGTGTTGACCCACTGCAGGACTGCCCGTAGCGCCTGGCGCACGAGCGCATGCGGGCTGTCGGTACCGTATGTACCGTAGCGCAGCTTTCCCGTCGCATTGTACGTGAGGTCGAGGTGCACATCCGCGAGCAGCACGACTGTCCGCCCTTGGAACAGGTTCACCGCCATCGGCTCCCTCCCTCCCTCCCTCCCTCTCCTCTTGCTCTGTAAGGCTGCAGCTTCTCCGGAGGGTGAGCACTGGGGCCCCGGAGCTCTCGAGGCCGCCTCGGTTCCGAGAGAGAGAGAGAGAGGTGGTGAGGGGGAGGGACGCAGGGAAGGGGATGGCGACGAGTGCCGATGAGCGGAGAGGGGGGAGGGGGAGAGCGAGGAGGGGAGAGGGGAGGGACGGGGGGGGGGAGAGGGAAGCCGCGGGCAGAAGGTAGGGGAGTAAAGAAAATACTACTACTACTACAAGTACTCCCTACTTTACTGAGTTGTAAAGTAGAGGCTGCTGCCGCTTCATGGACAAGCCCCATTTCTATGGAGGAAAATCAATGTTGACTCTTAGACATTGGGCATTTAGAAAAAAACATCTGAAGATTCTGTGCTATTGGCCTGCTAGTTCTAGGTGTCCCTGGCATTGCTACGACACCGCCCTTATCTCCCCTCTCTCAACTAAGTTTATACTTGGTTGACCCATGGGGGGGCACGAGCCCCCCCCCTCTCTCCACTCCTCCCCTGCCATGGGGGAGGAACCACCCATCGTCCTGGCATGGCTGGTGGCTTGCCAGGAGGAGACTGCCCCACTGACCCCCTTCCTTCCCCACAGGCTCGCCCCATTCGCGCCCGTCCTGGCAAGTCGTGGCCAGCCCATTGCTCCAACCCCCCCTCCCCCCCTGGTCGACAGGCAGACAGGTTCAGCGTGGGGGCCCCAGAGGCTCTGGAGTCTGGAGCGTCAACGAGGGAGAGGCAGGGGAGGCCAGGGCCCAGCCCCAGCCCCCTCTGCCCCCTGAGCTGACCTCCAGGAGCCTCCAGGGGTTGCCAGAGGGCAGCTGTGGAGGCCAGCCGCAGGCGCGCCATCGCGCGTGCCGCAGGAGAGGGGAGAGAGAGCGCGGAGAAGGGGGTGGGCGGAGCGAGAGCTCCGCCCAACCGTAAATTTGCCAGGTCCCGCTCCTGTTTACAGGATAAGTCGGGGCTAAAGCCGCCGCCCACTCGAAGACACAGGAGGAAGGGGGGGAATGATCACCGGGGGGGGGCGCGCGGCCACCGGACCATATCTAAGCCCTTCACCCCTATCCCCCTCAACTATCGTTATGCAGGTTCAGATGTACACGTACGGAGGGTACTCGAGCCCAGTGGCCGGAATGTTCACCGACAGCCGGCTCGCGCTCGAGGCCGCCAGCGGCCAGCACCGGACGCGGCCGTGCCTGATGCAAAACGCATGGAGCGCCTACAAAGGGAGACGCAGTCGCGCCACGGGTCAACTAAGTCGTTGTGTCGGTAAACCCGTCACAAAACACAAACACCCACAAAAAACCACACACTACCCACGTCTTTGCGCATTTTTCAAAGGATGACGGTCGTCTACATCGACGGAACCCAGTTGGCAAGGGAAGCCATTGCCGATTAATTTTTATATTTGCCCAAAAATAACGACTCTTTAACGGTGTCACTTTGGTTCTTGCGTTTCTTGTTTCCGGCGGGCTGCTTGAACAGCCTTCCACCCAAGAGAGATTAGAAACACTGCGATCACTGTGATTCCGATTACGAGTGCGGCCAATGCGGCGGCCATATTAGCAATCACGAATGGTGAATTGTATTTTCGTTTCGCCGCTGCTGAGTCTGGATGACACTCGATGTGCAAGGAGCGCACTGGGCGAGTCCATCCGATCGCCTGTAGGTCGACGTCTTCCCATCGCACGTCTTCTGAGCGCTAAGCATCGACGGGCCATTGATGGTTGCGTGTCCTCCTCTGAATCTGGTGTCGGAGAAGATGGTCATTTTGCACCCCGCAATCACGTGTGCATGCCTGGGATTTTGTTCGTGTACGACAAACTTGCCGGATCCAAACCCGTGATTGTCGATGCGCCCCGCGGTGACCATTGTTTCTTAATATAGCCACTCAAAAAAAGAACCCTACCACGTCACGAAACACAAACACCCACTTCTGAAGTAATGGAATTAAGAAGGGGGCGGGGAGTACGGGGGGGGGGGCGTGCTTATACGCCAAAAAAGGTTGACGTGGAGGAGGGGTGGAAAAGGGGTTATGCCCCCCTCCCTCGGGGCTCAGTCAAAAAAAACCAAACTTGGAGTTTCAGTCTCTTGAACTCATCGTCTTGGAGTGGGTCTCTGTCAGTGAGCGTGTAGTAGGGGCGGAGGTTAGTAACATGCACCTCCTCATAGAGGAGGTGATTTTCTTGATCGCGTAAACGGTAGCGACCGCTACCGAGCGCCTCAGCGACACGGTACGGTCCACTGTAGTGGTGATAGAGCAGCTTGTTGCGATGGCCTGTTGTATTCCTGCCCATCTGAAGGCTGTAGGCATGAATATTCGTGTAAGGTACGCGCTCACAATTACAATTGAACAGTTCCCCGTGTTGCCACTGACGCACAAGACACACAGATTCGGATTCCCCATGGTCTCAAGTCCAGGTTTGCAGATTTTGGTCTCGAAATTTGCGATTCGAATTTTGTTTTTGCTGTTACTATAATTGTTGGCTCGTTTAAGTTAATAAACCGGCATGCCTTCGACTTCTCGTTCTGCAGTCGCTCTGCGAGACTCTCTCTCTCTCTCTCTCCGTCCGCCTGCTCTCCTCGGCCGACGGTAGGAAGATTCGTCCAAAACATTCTCCGGTCCCAAGATATCTCGTGGGGGGTCTCTCCGCGCTCCGCGAGGGAAAGGACGCGATCTCGCTCCGAGATCGGCCTCGCGCCCTCCCACGCTGCCCCGCCGTGCCCTCGGTCCCTCGCCCCCCCCGCGGCAGGTTCTTTCCCTCGGCGTGCCGTCCGTCGCCTCCGGCCGTCATATTATTCCCCCCCCCCCGCGCGCGAGGTTCTTCTCCTCCGCGCGCGGTTCGTTTCCTCCGGCCGTCGTTCGTTCCCCCCCCCCCCTTCGCTTCGGTTCCTCTCGCGATTCCTTCGATGATTGCCTTCATCTCGTCCGTTCTTCTTCGCGATTCTCGCGGAGGGGCCTAAGTAGAGCACGAGGGGAGTTGCCGCAAGGCGGGGAATGAGGGTGAGGAAGGGAAGGGGGCGTGGCTACGAGTAAAATGATTCAATGCCACGGGTGAGGCGAGAATATTAAAAGATTTTTTACAAGTTACAAGTTACTATTACTATGAACATACTATGAGCAAAGAGGTTTAGTGATAGTTCCATTTAGCAGAACTATAACCCCTCACTCCACTGCCGGCTGTATGGTACCTACCACGGGCTCCTGGGAGACCCTGCACAGGTTCACAGGTTCAGGGTACAGGTACTTGTGCAGGTACCTACGGACTGCGGAACAACCAACAAAACTGACTGAGACTGAGAACTGGAACTGGAACCGAGGGGGAAGGGGCCTCGAAGGGGGTGTGGACGGTTAGGGCGGGTAGATAGGAGTATCATAAGCACTCAGCCTCGCGCCGTGCACGTAGCGGCTAGCTTGTGAAGATTTTTTACTTACATACTACTTATATGTATGTACTTATTTATCTACATATTTATCTATTATTATTATTACGGATCTCGGGATCGATCGAGGGAAGATGGCTCTAAGTTCTAACGGGGAACGGAGAGCAAACAGTACAATGAGTAGAGCGGAGAGCCGTCTGGGCGGCGGATGCGCTGGTGGCGCGGCGCGCTCATGACGGCGGCGGCGGCTCTCGACGGCGCGCAGGCAGTGGCGAGCGGGCTAGCGGTGGGCACGCGTCCTTCGCCGCCCCTGGGTGGGTTCCATCGCCGTCCTCTACCTCCGCCTTCGATCTCGCTTTCCTCCGCCCGCGGTAAGCAGCTCGCCAAGCAGGCAGTCGCTGCTGGATCCATGGAGGGCTACTGGGCGGTGGCCTCTGCTTTCCGCACGCAGGATGAGCCGTCGTTCTGCGGGCTGGGCACGCTGGTGACGGCACTTAACGCCCTCGAGCTCGATCCAGGCGCGGTCTGGAAGGGCGCCTGGCGCTGGTACCATGAGTCCATGCTCGACTGTTGTGTCGACCTCGAGCAAATCAAGGAGAATGGGATCGACTTCGACTCGTGGCTCTGCCTCGCGCGTTGTCAGGGCCTGCAGGTGGAGGCGGAGCGGGTGGGCGGACACGTGTCTGTGGCCGACTTCCGCCAGCTCGTCAGGTCGGTCTGCTCCGCCGGCGACGATGAGGAGCCGCGAATCCTATGCGTTTCTTACTCAAGGCGCGTGCTCAAGCAGTCGGGCGATGGCCATTTCTCACCTATCGGAGGCTACCACGAGGCGGAGGATCTCGTGCTGGTGATGGACGTGGCACGTTTCAAGCACCCGCCCCACTGGGTCCCACTGAGCGTCCTGTGGGAGGCGATGGAGGCGCGCGATATGGAGACGGGATTAGCTCGAGGCTTCGCGCTGCTCTCTCGGCCGAGCGAGCCATGGGGTCAGCCCACCTTGCTGAAGCTCACGTTCGGCCGAGGCCGGCTGACGGCTACGCGCGCCTTCTTTGGCTCGGAACTTGCCCCGCTGCTCGTCGGCTCCGAGAGCGCTGTGGATGAGCTGTGGCGTGCGATGCGCTCGCTGCCGGCCGCTGTTGCAAGCCTGCTCGCTGTGTACATGGCGCCTGACGTGCCCGTTCGGTTGCGCCCTGACAGCGCGAACGAGCTGGTGAGCGCCAAGACGGAACGGGTCAGCGAGGCGCTAGATGAGCTGCGCGCGACACCCCTGTACGCGGCCCTCTCTGAGGCAAGCAACGAGTTCCGCAGGCGTACGGGGCCGCTACCTGTCTCGCTCGAGGCGGGTGCCGCGCTCTTGCTTGTGCTACAGTCAGTGCATGAGGGCTGCCTCGGTGGATCGGCCTCGCTGCAGCGCGCTCTGCCGCTGAGCCACGGGCTGATAGACGAGTCGCTGGCTGCCATCAACGGGCCGCTTGCGCACGACGTGCGCATGGCCGCGAACCAGATCTCGCTGATGGCCGAGGCCAAGGCGGGCTCGTATGGATGCTGTGGACCAGCGGGGTGCGGGGAGCAGGCGCGTGAGTGTTGCTCGAGTAAGGGCTGCGCACACTAGGCGCGGGCGGCGAGCGGCTAGCCACGAGCCGGCCTGTCTCTCGGCTCTTTGCCCATTGTCCCTCGTGTATTGGACCCACGCGGCCACGTGACTTGGTTGCACGTTGCGGTGCGTCCATCCAAAGCCCGGTACTAGCTGCCGTGCATAGCCGGCACGACGCCTCTCGCATCTCCAAGTGCTGGAGGCGCTGCCAAGTGCTGGAGGTGGAGTCGCGTCTCCAATATGTGCGCGACGGGCAAGGAAGGCTGCGCCGTGCGGGGCATGGCAAATAGCACCGAACTGCTCGTTGGAGGGTAAAAAGTGAGAGTGGCGTGTGCGACGGCCCATGGCTGAAAAAATCTTGAATAGGTTCAGGTTATAGGCAACTAACAAAACTACTAGTACTAACAAAACTAATCCCGAAGATTCGAGGCTAAAAATTAAAACCACAAAAGATTTATTAGTGCTTAGTCGTGAGCTTGAGCTTACTGTTACTGACGTTCATCGCCTCAGCGTAGGTGCACTAGTACTAGGTAAGGTACGCGCGACGCACGCTCTACGCTGGGGCAAGCGAGTCGTCAATCGTAGACTCGGCCATTAGGCGCGGATCTGAGAGCCGTTGAGTTGGAGTTGGTAGCACTCAAAGACTCTCGGTAAAAAAGTAATATAATTCGGCAGGCCCCTTGCCTGCGAGACCAGATGAGGATCCTGGCGTGGGGGGCTGTCTGAGTGTGGAGGGAGGAGCGCCCCGGCTAGCGCAGGTAGAAAGCTAGAGAAGAGCTGGGTGGCATAAGGGAGAAGGGTGCTTGCGCTTGCCGCGGCAAGGAGTCCTGTCATCTTGAGCCTAGATGGGAAATACGTATTTACCGTATTTGGCCTAAGGCCAAATACATATGTATTTTGCTGTATTTGAAGCGCGTCCTGGGATGTGGGATGTAGGCCTCGTATGTATTTGTAGTTGGCTGTATTTGCAGGTCCAAGCACCGTACTTCCCCTAAGATGTTGCAACAGTACTAATATGAGCTTACACTGTTAGTAACAGCGTAACAGCTCCAAAATGCCAAAACACTGATATCAGTTATCAGTTTTTAGGACTATTGTTAAAGCGAGGGTTCTACTATTAAAAGGGTCTTCTACCATCAATTACAAGCGCGGCGCGCGAACAGAATCCCGGTGGCCAGGTGGCGAGGGCGGCCCAGGCCCAGCTCCTCCCTCCCTCGCTCTCCCCTTCACCCTTCATAGCTTCCATTCCCCCACTTGCGTGGCGTGCTGGCGCTCGCCTCCGACAATGAGGCGGAGGGTGGCGCCCTCGCCGCGCTTGGAAGCCCGTCGCAAATCTCCCGGGCACGCTCCTGGAGTGGTCGGCTGTGGATGAAGCGTCTGGGCGGAGCGCGTAGCGCAGGCTGCGCAAGTGGCGAGGGGCTGCCACATCGCGATGGTGCGCTCCAAAGTGGCATGCAGGTAGTGGAGAGGGCGCGGCTGGCGCGGTCAGAAGTCGCGCGCGCGCCCCCTCGCGCTCATTTCGAAGCTGGAAGCTGGCCCAGCAGGAGTCCTCGCGCACGCGTAGGGGGGGTCTACCTTCAACACGATACTCGTCAACATTCTACAGAGCCAAGCGGTCACTACGACTTCGTCTCGAGTCAAAACTTCGCCACCGCTTGTGGAAGAAGGAGACAACTCCATCGGTGCTCCCCCTGCCTCGGCCAAGTTCCCTTCTCAACCTTTGCCCGCCGCGCCGTTCTCCGTTCCGCCGAATTCGGATTCCGATCCCGTACCCAATACGCCTGTTCCTGTCCCGTCTGTCAAGCCTGTTTCTGATCCCCAACCTCCACCCACCGTCGCGGTCGACAGGCGTAGGTGACTCGCTGCAGGCCAGGGAAGAGTCGTCATTCCAACAAATGTTACACCGTCTTGATCTTGTCTTGGAACGTCTCATCTGGGCGGGCCGTTATATTATCCCCCCCCCCCCCCCGCGCGCGAGGTTCTTCTCCTCCACGCGCGGTTCGTTTCCTCCGGCCGTCGTTCGTTCCCCCACCGCGCGCGCTGTTTCCCCCCCCTCGCTTCGATTCCTCTCGCGATTCCTTCGATGATTGCCTCCATCTCGTCCGTTCTTCTTCGCGATTCTCGCGGAGGGGGTACCGACGTTTAACGTTAGTTTCGCCGCGGTTTCGGTAGAAGAAAGGAAGAACGAATGGCACGCGCCTCGCGTCTCGCGTCTTGTTTCGTCGCCCCTTGCTCGTCTCTTGTCTAGAAGGTCTCTCCGCATATCGCCTTCTTCCCCCGCGCGAGTTTGGATCTCTCCTCGACCCTCCGCATTGGCTTCAGTGGACGAGTTTCACTTTAACGATAGTTCGAACCCTTCGTTTGCGTAGTTATGCGCTCTCTTTCCGTATTTCTTCGCACATGGCGATCGATCGCGACCTCAGCCTTCGCCGCGCGGGAGGGGTTTGTTTATCGTATGATTCCGGAGTGTTTACGTTTGTTGTATTCCTGCCCATCTGAAGGCTGTAGGCATGAATATTCGTGTAAGGTACGCGCTCACAATTACAATTGAACAGTTCCCCGTGTTGCCACTGACGCACAAGACACACAGATTCGGATTCCCCATGGTCTCAAGTCCAGGTTTGCAGATTTTGGTCTCGAAATTTGCGATTCGAATTTTGTTTTTGCTGTTACTATAATTGTTGGCTCGTTTAAGGTAATAAACCGGCATGACTTCGACTTCTCGTTCCGCAGTTGCTCTGCGAGACTCTCTCTCTCTCTCTCTCTCCGTCCTCCTCTCCTCGGCCGACGGAGGGAAGTTTCGTCCAAAACATTCTCCGGTCCCAGGATGTTCCGTGGGGGTCGTTTCACGAGCCACCGCGTATCGAGTCCAAACACAAGCTGACGCCGAAGCCCTCGACGACAGCCACTGTGTCCTTGTCCGAGCCACCGTTCCGAGTCTCGCCGCAGCCGGCCTGCCACTCCAGCAGGCTGCACGCCGCCGAGCCGATCCCTTCCGTTTCCGTTCCGAGTCCGAGTCCAATCGCACAAGACAGTGCATCCCGAGCCCGCGTAATCAAGCCCGTCACCGAGTCCGAGATTTCGGCCGCACCGAGCCAACCGGTGCTGGCCACCGTGCCCCTATTGTCATCACAAGCTTCAGCTTCGTCCTCACCGACGGTTGCGACGCCAGGGGGCTTCACCTTTGAGCCGGCCCCGTCCGTTCCCATTTCGAAAGTTAGCCCTGTTATTGGCGTCCAGCACGCCAGAAACGACGAGTCCGAGTCCGAGTACAAATTAACGTCACCGCGGAGTCCGCGGTCGACCACCGGCGTTCCCACGCCACCCCATCAACCGAGAGCCCTGGAGGAGCTTGAACAGCCGTCTCCTAGCCCCTCTCAAGTCGCCGAGTCTTCCGAATTCGAGTCTGAATCCACCGTAATTTCAGCGGTCCATCCACCCGCTAGCCCGAGCCAAGTCCTCCGAAGAATGCTTCGCATTGCAGAACCTCTTCGGCCACTACCCACGCCAGCCGCTGCCGCAGAGCCACCACCCTGGCCCCAGCCTTCCCCGCAGCCGGCTTCTACGACAGCCACGTCCCTTCTTTCGCCGGCGCCGACCCCGCCGACGACAGAATGCAACGACGTCTCCTCTTCCGACGTGACCATGGAGAGTGACCACAACTCCTCTGCACGTCGAGGAACGGCGGCCTCCCAAACCGAGCTTCTACGCCCATTGAGCCAGCCCAACCGAGTCCCTGAGCCATGTCCTTCATGTCTCTCACCGGTGGTCTCGCGGCCGAGGCGTCCGTCGCCGCCGTCCGACACCCCACTTCTCCGAGTTTCTTCGTCAATCCCGTCCTCCGAGCCCGTCTCTACGTCGTCGATATCCGAGTCTTCTTCCATTCGTCCTACGTCGCTGCGGCCACCGGTCGCCGCCTCCGAGCACTGCCTGCCTCTCGATACCACTGCCACCACCATCATGCGCGTGGCAGCGATCAATGCGTCCGCGATCCAGTCCTTCGATTCCTCTCGAAACAACTCCGATGTCGGCACCCGCGATGATACCCCGTCACCCGCTCTCCACGCTCTCGCCTCTCTTCGTGCACGAGCGAGCGGCTCTGCGGTGGTATTACCTCGGCACCTCACGGAGGCAGCCCAAGAGCTCCGCCGGCCGCGCAGTGGCACCTTAGCCTCGCCTGCCGCCGCGCTACCCAAGCACTTCGATGAGCTTTGCGCTGAGCTCACGAAGACGAGTCAACAAGTCCAAGACGGGCTGACTTCTGGCTGTCACGCCCCACGAGTTCTCGTCGTTGGTGAGACTAGCGGCGTCGTCTCCTCCATGTTCCTACTCGCCGGAGCTGATGTAGCTACGTGCGATTTATATCCTTCCGAGATTGACTACGTGCCCCACTTCCAAGGCGACGCGCTTCATGTCCAAAACCTAGGTTGGGACCTAGTCATCGCCCACCCGCCCTGCACGTACCTCTCCGCCGCCAGCAGCCAATGGCTTTCCCAAGAACCCGGACGTCGTGCCGCTCTTGAGTCGGCCGCCCGCGTCTTCAAGTCAATGGCCTCCGCCACTGCTCCGTTTGTAGCGGTTGAGAACCCTCGGATGCATGCGGAAGCTCGCCGTTTAGTCGGGGGGTTGACCCCGACCCAATTCGTCCAACCCTGGGAGCACGGCACTGGACACCAGAAAGCCACCGGGTTGTACCTCACCAAAGGGCTGCCGCCCCTCCAGCCAACTTGCGTCGTGGATGGCCGTGAGTCGGCCATGGCTAACCTCTCTCCTTCACCGCACCGTGGCGCTCTTCGCAGCCGCACCTACGTCGGTGTAGCTGGAGCGATGGCGATCCATTGGATGCCGGTTCTTCTTCGACATTTGAGCCAACAGCGAGACCAGACGTCGACGAAGAAATTGTCCGCGTTAGAGCTACTCGCTTGCGCGCGGTGCAGCCTATTGGACCGGCCTTCACTTAGCTCGACCGAGGCTACCGCCTACGAGCCGTGGTCGGCTCTTCATCGTTATGAGAGGGGGAGGGAAACGAGTGAAGTTTCTTCCGACCCCGTTGTTTCCCGTCCATCTACTCCCGAGTCAGACAACCACGAAGACCAAAAAGAAACCCACGATAACCACGACAACGACACGCCACTCCACGCCTCCGAGTCTACACTCCACGACCCATTCTCTCCATGGACCGCCCCGCCTCCGGCACGCGCGAGCTCGCCGCGTCCGACGACGCCGACGACTCTCCGGAAGCGGCGCCAACAATGGCAATCATTCGGAGTGAACGGGGACCAGAAATGGTCCAACGTCACGCTCGAAACCGCTGACGAAATAAGAGCGCAAGCTCTAGCCGGACGAAACGCCGACGAGGAATCCGACCTCGCCGCTGCCGTCCGAGCGCCGATCGAGTTCGTGGAAGCCAAAGGCATCCGCGCCGAAGAGCTAGCCTCATTAGTTCGAAGACCCAAGACAGAAGCCCAAGCCCGTCTCGAGAAAGATTGGGAAAAGATGTCCGACCACCCGAGGCACCCCACCGACAAGAGAGGCCTGGGATACACTAGTCCCAAGCTATCACCCTGCACCGCTACCAACGAGGACGACGCCTCTAGACCCTCTGCCACGATAGCGGCAGTCGGATTACCCGAAGAGACGACGATCACCACGACGACGAATTCACCCGAGCAACCACGCTGTCGACCAACCCCGTCCCCGTCCGACACCATCGCACACGTGACCGCGCACCGACCGGATAGCGTCGTGGATACCCTACCATCTGCCTACCCAAGGCATTGCCTATATGTTCGAGACCTAGTGGTCTGCCGCTCCGGCGAGGCTACCGGCAAAGAAGGAGTTATCTTAGCCGACTCCGCTCTCACGGTCAACAGCACACTCGCTGACACCGGAGCTGGCCCGTCGGTCGTGACCACTTCCCTCTTGTCCAGCCTACCCAAAGACGCATGCGTCGAGCGGCTGCCACAAGCCGTAGTGACACCGCTTCACGGTCCGGACGGCCTGCCTCTTATCACGCGAGGCAAGGCTCGAATCGTCTTCTCCGTCGGTGGATTTCTCTTTCGTCATACGTTCATGGTGATTGAAGGCAACCCGATGCTGCTGCTCGGGAACGACTTCTTAGCCACGCACGCCGCTTCGATTCAGCTCGCCTCCGACAGCGCGGACGGCTCTATCACCCTCGGTGCTCCATCCACGGTGGCTCCTCTTGAGGTTAATGGCAGTCCAAGCCCCGACGCCCCGCCGATCTTTCGCGTCTCGACGTCACCGATAGCGATGGTCCCTGTCAGCCTGACTTGTGCACAAGTCTGTCCGACCTCCGCGAACCCAATTACGACTGACTTCTTCCGAGGGCCTCAGGCCGCCGAAAACGACAACCAGCTAGTCTCCGAGCCTCTCTTCAACACGGCCGATGAGTTTGCCGCCAAAGCGCCGGCATCATGTGGCTCCGAGTACCTCCTATATACCCACGAACCTATCACGATCCCGGCCTATCATCGGGCAACGTTTCACGTCCGAATTCCACTAGCTCTTCGAGAACACGAAGATTGCGCCATGCTCGTGGACCGACTACCTACGCGTGAAACGATCGATAGCTCTCCTCTCGTCATCCCTCAAGTAGAGAGGCCGAACTCCAACCACACCATCGCGATTACGGTGGTCAATACTGACCCCAAACCTCTACATCTTCCGTCGTTCCATCCTGTAGCTTCGTTACAGGTTCGATTCAAGATTCACGCTGGAACTTATCGCCGCGTCGGTGACGTTAACTCGCCGGATGTGATTGAGTCGCTCGACGAGGACCAATGTAAGCTCCTCGAGGCAGCCAAGATCGACCCCGAGGGCCGTCTCTCGATGCCCCAACGTGAACAAGTTCGTCGTCTACTGGCCCGACGTATCGCTGCTTTCGCAATTGACCGACCAACCCGAATCACACTCACGTGATGGAGGTAGAGCTACCGCTCAACCCCGGAGCCGAAGCTCACCGCCACGCACCGTCTAGAGTTGGACGAGAGGGTGAGAAGATCATAGAGGACGAAGTTTGCAAGATGGAGTCCGCGGGCATCATTAGGAAATCAAATTCGTCGTGGGCCTCTCGAGTCGTGCTAGTCACTAAGAAGGGATGGCTCCGTACGTTTCTGCGTAGATTATCGCGACGTCAACTCCAAGCTTCGTCTAGAGGACAGCCCTCTTCCCCTCACGGTAGAAGCCATCGACCGATTGTCGTCCGGCCAAGGCAACCTTGATTCTCTATTCCTTTGCACCCTGGACCTGGCATCTGGTTTCTGGGGTATACCGATCAAAGAGTCCGATAAACATATCACCGCGTTCACTACTCATCGCGGCAAGTACGAGTTCAATTACTTGCCTTTTGGTGTTCAATCCGGTCTCTCGTATATGTGCCGCCTCATGGACCGCCGTTCTCGGTGGGCTGGCATGGGAGATTTGTATGCCATACTTGGATGATGTCGGCGCCTGGTCGACAGGCGTAGGTGACTCGCTGCAGGCCAGGGAAGAGTCGTCATTCCAACAAATGTTACACCGTCTTGATCTTGTCTTGGAACGTCTCATCTGGGCGGGCCTCACTTGCAAGATGTCGAAATGCGTTTTCTTTGCCACCTCGGCTGAATATCTCGGCCACGTTGTTTCGCGTGAAGGTCTTCGGATGGATCCAAGAAAGTGGAAGCCGTCTCGAAAATCGACCCTACCCAAATCAACTCTATCGAAGCCGTCCGTTCTTTCCTTGGACTGTGCTCGTACTACCGCCGTTTTTATACGCCGTTTTGCGATCCGTGCAGCGCCGTTAACCGCTCTCACGCGGAAAGGGTGCGATGTCCCGGTCGAGTCGCAAACAGAAGCCTGTCGCCAGGCTATCGAAGATCTCAAGCAAGCTATCTGTGAAGAACCCGTACTCGCACCTCCTCGAGACGACCGTCCTTTCCTCGTTAAGACCGACGGTGCTAGCAAGCTCGGCATCGCCGGCGTCCTGCTCAGAAGACGACGAAGGGAGAGAGCGCGTCGTTGCATACTACGGTCGTAGTTTGAGTCCGGCTGAGCGCCATTGGACAGTCACTGAAATCGAACTTCTAGCAGCGCTAGAATCGATCCGAAATTGGAGGCCTTATCTTTGGGGTCGCCACTTCACCCTCGTCGTAGACCATTCAGCTTTGCGCTGGCTTCACACGATGAAAGATCAAGTCACCGGTGGTCCAGCCTCGCGCCTCATGCGATGGGTCCTAAGCTAGCGAATATCGATTCGACGTCGTGCACAAACCTGGAGTCACTCACTGGGACGCCGACGGCTTATCCCGCTAGTTGCTCTCGAGCCCGATCACGATCCTCTCCATCTCGAGG
>CM030945.1:1496951-1512878 GCA_018136815.1 Isochrysis galbana | reverse complement strand
TTCCTACTCGCCGGTGCTTGATGTAGCTACGTGCGATTTGTATCCTTCCGAGATTGATTACGTGCCCCACTTCCAAGGCGACGCGCTTCATGTCCAAAACCTAGGTTGGGACCTAGTCATCGCCCACCCGCCTGCACGTACCTCTCCGCTGTCAGCAGTCAATGGCTCTCCCAAGAACCCGGACGTCGTGCCGCTCTTGAGTCGGCCGCCGCGTCTTCAAGTCAATGGCCTCCGCCACTGCTCCGTTTGTAGCGGTCGAGAACCCTCGGATGCATGCGGAAGCTCGCCGTTTAGTCGGGGGGTTGACCCCGACCCAATTCGTCCAACCCTGGGAGCACGGCACTGGACACCAGAAAGCCACCGGGTTGTACCTCACCAAAGGGCTGCCGCCTCTCCAGCCAACCTGCGTCGTGGATGGCCGTGAGTCGGCCATGGCTAACCTCTCTCCTTCACCGCACCGTGGCGCTCTTCGCAGCCGCACCTACGTCGGTGTAGCTGGAGCGATGGCGACCCATTGGATGCCTGTTCTTCTTCGACATTTGAGCCAACAGGGAGACCAGCCATCGACGAAGAAACTGTCCGCGTTGGAGCTACTCGCTTGCGCGCGGCGCAGCCTATCGGACCGGCCTTCCTTAGCTCGACTGAGGCTACCGCATACGAGCCGTGGTCGGCTCTTCATCGTTATGAGAGGGGGAGGGAATCTAGTGAAGTTTCTTCCGACCCCGTTGTTTCCCGTCCAGCTACTCCCGAGTCAGACAACCACGAAGACCAAAAGAAACCCACGATAACCACGACAACGACACGCCACTCTACGCCTCCGAGTCTACTCTCCACGACCCATTCTCTCCATGGACCGCCCCGCCTCCGGCACGCGCGAGCTCGCCGCGTCCGACGACGCCGACGACTCTCCGGAAGCGGCGCCAACAATGGCAAGCATTCGGAGTGAACGGGGGACCAGAAATGGTCCAACGTCACGCTCGAAACCGCTGACGAAATAAGAGCGCAAGCTCTAGCCGGACGAGGCGCCGACGAGGAATCCGACCTCGCCGCTGCCGTCCGAGCGCCGATCGAGTTCGTGGAAGCCAAAGGCATCCGCGCCGAAGAGCTAGCCTCATTAGTTCGAAGACCCAAGACAGAAGCCCAAGCTCGTCTCGAGAAAGACTGGGAAAAGATGTCCGACCACCCGAGGCACCCCACCGACAAGAGAGGCCTGGGATACACTAGTCCCAAGCTATCACCCTGCACCGCTACCAACGAGGACGACGCCTCTAGACCCTCTGCCACGATAGCGGCAGTCGGATTACCCGAAGAGACGACGATCACCACGACGACGAATTCACCCGAGCAACCACGCTGTCGACCAACCCCGTCCCCGTCCGACACCATCGCACACGTGACCGCGCACCGACCGGATAGCGTCGTGGATACCCTACCATCTGCCTACCCAAGGCATTGCCTATATGTTCGAGACCTAGTGGTCTGCCGCTCCGGCGAGGCTACCGGCAAAGAAGGAGTTATCTTAGCCGACTCCGCTCTCACGGTCAACAGCACACTCGCTGACACCGGAGCTGGCCCGTCGGTCGTGACCACTTCCCTCTTGTCCAGCCTACCCAAAGACGCATGCGTCGAGCGGCTGCCACAAGCCGTAGTGACACCGCTTCACGGTCCGGACGGCCTGCCTCTTATCACGCGAGGCAAGGCTCGAATCGTCTTCTCCGTCGGTGGATTTCTCTTTCGTCATACGTTCATGGTGATTGAAGGCAACCCGATGCTGCTGCTCGGGAACGACTTCTTAGCCACGCACGCCGCTTCGATTCAGCTCGCCTCCGACAGCGCGGACGGCTCTATCACCCTCGGTGCTCCATCCACGGTGGCTCCTCTTGAGGTTAATGGCAGTCCAAGCCCCGACGCTCCGCCGATCTTTCGCGTCTCGACGTCACCGATAGCGGTGGTCCCTGTCAGCATGACTTGTGCACAGGTCTGTCCGACCTCCGCGAACCCAATCACGACTGACTTCTTCCGAGGGCCGCAGGCCACCAAAAACGACAACCAGCTAGTCACCGAGCCTCTCTTCAGCACGGCCGATGAGTTTGCCGCCAAAGCGCCGGCATCATGTGGCTCCGAGTACCTCCTATAACACCCACGAACCTATCACGATCCCGGCCTATCATCGGGCAACGTTTCACGTCCGAATTCCGCTAGCTCTTCGAGAACACGAAGACTGCGCCATGCTCGTGGACCGACTCCCTACGCGTGAAACGATCGATAGCTCTCCTCTCGTCATTCCCCAAGTAGAGAGGTCGAACGCCGACCACACCATCGCGGTTACGGTGGTCAACACTGACCCAAACCTCTACACCTTCCGTCGTTCCATCCTGTAGCTTCGCTACAGGTTCGATTCAAAATTCACGCTGGAACATATCGCCGCGTCGGGGCCGTTAACTCGCCGGATGTGATTGAGTCGCTCGACGAGGACCAGCGTAAGCTCCTCGAGGCAGCCAAGATCGACCCCGAAGGCCGTCTCTCGATGCCCCAACGTGAACAAGTTCGTCGTCTACTGGCCCGACGTATCGCTGCTTTCGCAATTGACCCGACCAACCCGAATCACACTCACGTGATGGAGGTAGAGCTACCGCTCAACCCCGGAGCCGAAGCTCACCTCCACGCACCGTCTAGAGTTGGACGAGAGGGTGAGAAGATCATAGAGGACGAAGTTTGCAAGATGGAGTCCGCGGGCATCATTAGGAAATCAAATTCGTCGTGGGCCTCTCGAGTCGTGCTAGTCACTAAGAAGGATGGCTCCGTACGTTTCTGCGTAGATTATCGCGACGTCAACTCCAAGCTTCGTCTAGAGGACAGCCCTCTTCCCCTCACGGTAGAAGCCATCGACCGATTGTCGTCCGGCCAAGGCAACCTTGATTCTCTATTCCTTTGCACCCTGGACCTGGCATCTGGTTTCTGGGGTATACCGATCAAAGAGTCCGATAAACATATCACCGCGTTCACTACTCATCGCGGCAAGTACGAGTTCAATTACTTGCCTTTTGGTGTTCAATCCGGTCCCTCGTATATGTGCCGCCTCATGGACGCCGTTCTCGGTGGGCTGGCATGGGAGATTTGTATGCCATACTTGGATGATGTCGGCGCCTGGTCGACAGGCGTAGGTGACTCGCTGCAGGCCAGGGAAGAGTCGTCATTCCAACAAATGTTACACCGTCTTGATCTTGTCTTGGAACGTCTCATCTGGGCGGGCCTCACTTGCAAGATGTCGAAATGCGTTTTCTTTGCCACCTCGGCTGAATATCTCGGCCACGTTGTTTCGCGTGAAGGTCTTCGGATGGATCCCAAGAAAGTGGAAGCCGTCTCGAAAATCGACCCTACCCAAATCAACTCTATCGAAGCCGTCCGTTCTTTCCTTGGACTGTGCTCGTACTACCGCCGTTTTATACGCCGTTTTGCGATCCGTGCAGCGCCGTTAACCGCTCTCACGCGGAAAGGGTGCGATGTCCCGGTCGAGTCGCAAACAGAAGCCTGTCGCCAGGCTATCGAAGATCTCAAGCAAGCTATCTGTGAAGAACCCGTACTCGCACCTCCTCGAGACGACCGTCCTTTCCTCGTTAAGACCGACGGTGCTAGCAAGCTCGGCATCGCCGGCGTCCTTGCTCAGAAGGACGACGAAGGGAGAGAGCGCGTCGTTGCATACTACGGTCGTAGTTTGAGTCCGGCTGAGCGCCATTGGACAGTTACTGAAATCGAACTTTTAGCAGCGCTAGAATCGATCCGAAATTGGAGGCCTTATCTTTGGGGTCGCCACTTCACCCTCGTCGTAGACCATTCAGCTTTGCGCTGGCTTCACACGATGAAAGATCAAGTCACCGGTGGTCCAGCCTCGCGCCTCATGCGATGGGTCCTAAAGCTAGCCGAATATCGATTCGACGTCGTGCACAAACCTGGAGTCACTCACTGGGACGCCGACGGCTTGTCCGCTTAGTTGCTCTCGAGCCCGACCACGATCCTCTCCACCACGAGGAGAGTGAGGTCCATTCTTTCGATTCTTTTGAAATTAACGACATAGTTGCCGCCGCGGTTACTTCATCCACCCTCACTGCTCGCCGCCAACAAGCAAACGATAGGCTCGCTCGTCAAGCATCGGAATCTTCGGAGTCGATTACCTCCTCGTATCTCGATGTGGGCGTGCCTCATGCCGACGAATTGCGTCAAGCGCTCTCTACCGACGAGTTCGCTAGCTCGATCCTTTCTGAACTCGCGTCGACCCTTCCGAAAGCTCACGGTTCGATCACCGCCGATCTGGTCTCTGACCTTGGCTCGTCGTCGAAGAAGAGATCCCGATTCCTCCTTCGTGATGGCCTACTCTACTACCGTTCGTCAGAAGCGGAAGAGGCTCCTCTTCGTTTATACATTCCGGAGTCCCTTCGTGACACATACCTCCGCGCCTACCATGACCACCTTGGTCACCCCGGTGCGACACGGATGTCTACCCTACTTCGTACTCGAGTGTACTGGCCTGGCTTGTCCGCCTCTGTATCGGAATACGTTCGAGAGTGCCATGAATGCACTCTTGGCAAACCGTTACCGCGACCGCTCGCCCATCCATCCGGTCTTTCTATCGGATCCTATCCTTTCGACGTCGTCTATTGCGATATTCTTTCGATGGCTCCCACCCACGATTTCGTATCCGGCCGCTCCGGTTTTGATAAGCTAATTGTTTTCGTCGATTCTCTCTCTCGTTGGATTGAAGCTGAGCCTTGCAACGGTAACCCCTCTTCCGCGAAATGTCTAGACGTCTTCATGCGTCTCATTGTCTCTCGTTATGGAGTCCCTCGCCAACTTCGAACCGACGCCGGCTCGAATCTTTGCTCTCGATTAGTTGACCTAATTCTCAAAGCGACCGGAACGGACTTGAGCACTACTGAAGCTTATCGCCACGAAGGCGTAGGGCTAGTGGAAAGAGCTCAACAAACTCTCCTCACGATGACTCGAGTCTCCAATGAAGGCGGCGCCCATTGGGTCGACCACCTTCCGTTTCTTCTCATGTCTATGCGAGCGACCGCCGGTCGCGTCGTACCCAAGTCACCCGCGGCTATCTTGTTTGGTCGGGAGCTTCGTCTTCCAGCTCAACTTGCTGACCCTGCTCCTGTTCTCGAGTTCCTTCCATCTAGGCCTCCGTCCGATGCCGTCATTTACGCCACCGAGCTCAATAAGAAGCTTCTCGAGTCGTGGCGTTCCGCCCTCGAAAGTACTCAAGAAGCCCAACGCGAATCGATGCGCTCCGCCTCTCAAAAGTCTAAACTCGGTGTCACCTTCAAACCAGGAGACAGAGTTTGTCGTCGAATCCCTGGCCACGCCAACAAACTTCAATATCTCTACTCCGGTCCCTACCGAGTAGAAGAAGCCATCTCGGCCACTCGCTACCGTCTACGCGATCTCGAAAATCGTCAAGTCAAGGATGAAGTTCACATTTCCAATCTTCGTCCGTACTTCACCGTCACCGATTCGTCTCCGCTCGCTGAAGATGAGTACTTGGTCGAAGAGTTACTCGATCGCAAGGGCGATGGAGTTTCATTCAAGTATCTCGTCAAATGGCGCGGCTATCCTCGTTCTGAAGCTACTTGGGAGTCTCGAATTGAGTTGCTTCGGCGTTGTGCTGATCTAGTTGAGTCGTACGACACCACTTTCGACCGCCGTCCGGTTCAACCCCAAGCTCACTCCGCTGTAGACTCCTCTTCAAGTCCAAGTTCAAGTCCCCAGTCTAATCAAGTTCCACGTCGAGTTCAAGAGTCAAATCGTATTCCTCCTGATCTGCCTTCAAGTCGTACCCGTTCTCGTTCACGTTCGTAGCGCTAAGTGCTAAGTCGACCGGAAGTGGATGATTAGCGTCGCGTCAGCGCCTGACCCAGCGCAACTGCCCGAGCAAAACTCCTGTAAAAGGGAGAACGTGGTAGGACGTGGCGTACGAAATCGGGGGCCGCCGCGCTAAGCTGCCGATTTTGTGCTCGCTTTGGATCCATGGGTTAATCCTCCTCTTCTAAGTCTCTCGTCTCGTATGGTTAAATGAACTCTCTTGGCTCGACATCGGGAGACGTCTCGATTTAAGTCGGGGGGTGTTGTATTCCTGCCCATCTGAAGGCTGTAGGCATGAATATTCGTGTAAGGTACGCGCTCACAATTACAATTGAACAGTTCCCCGTGTTGCCACTGACGCACAAGACACACAGATTCGGATTCCCCATGGTCTCAAGTCCAGGTTTGCAGATTTTGGTCTCGAAATTTGCGATTCGAATTTTGTTTTTGCTGTTACTATAATTGTTGGCTCGTTTAAGGTAATAAACCGGCATGACTTCGACTTCTCGTTCCGCAGTTGCTCTGCGAGACTCTCTCTCTCTCTCTCTCCGTCCTCCTCTCCTCGGCCGACGGAGGGAAGTTTCGTCCAAAACATTCTCCGGTCCCAGGATGTTCCGTGGGGGTCTCTCTGCGCTCCGCGAGGGAAAGGACGCGATCTCGCTCCGAGATCACCCTCGCGCCCTCCCACGCTGCCCCGCCGTGCCCTCGGTCCCTCGCCCCCCGCGGCAGGTTCTTCCTCTCGGCGTGCCATCCGTCGCCTCCGGCCGTTATATTATTCCCCCCCCGCGCGAGGTTCTTCTCCTCCGCGCGCGGTTCGTTTCCTCCGGCCGTCGTTCGTTCCCCCCCCCGCGCGCGCTGTTTCCCCCCCCTCGCTTCGATTCCTCTCGCGATTCCTTCGATGATTGCCTCCATCTCGTCCGTTCTTCTTCGCGATTCTCGCGGAGGGGGTACCGATGTTTAACGTTAGTTTCGCCGCGTTTTCGGTGAAAGAAAGGAAGAACGAATGGCACGCGCCCCGCGTCTCGCGTCTTGTTTCGTCGCCCCTTGCTCGTCGCTTGTCTAGAAGTTCTCTCTGCACATCGCCTTCTTCCCCCCGCGCGAGTTTGGACCTCTCCTCGACCCTCCGCGTTGGCTTCAGCGGACGAGTTTTCACTTTAACGATAGTTTGAACCCTTCGTTTGCGTAGTTTTGCGCTCTCTTTCCGTATTTCTTCGCGCATGACGAGCGATCGCGACCTCAGCCTTTGTCGCACGGGGAGGGTTTGTTTATCGTATGATTCCGGAGTGTTTACGTTAGTTTTCTGAGCCCAAGGTCGTTGGGGTTTGGGTTTCTTGTGAGTGTTTTTGTAGCAACTTCGTCGAGTCCCACCGTGTTCCCAAGCGAGCCCCCCCGAGTTCCCGAGTCTATACCCCGAGTCAACGAGTCAATACCAGCCAAGCACGCGCCTGAGCCACCCCCAGTCGCCTGCCACCACCTCCCACAAGCCTCCTTCCACACTTCCGCGCCCTCCGTGCGTCGTGCGTCGTGCGTCGATCACCATGCCCGTAGTCACCCCCGAGGAAAGCTCCATGAGCTCCCCGCAAGAACCGCATTCCGCGCTAGCTGCCGGCGCGCCCTCGCAGGCCATCTCCAAGAGTGAGATGAGCCTTGCTCTGACACGGGGGGGGGGGGAAGGAAGGGAGGGAGGGGGAGGGGATGCTGGCCACCGGACCATATGTAAATCTAAGCCCTTCACCCCTATCTATCCCCCTAGCAGTAGTGAGTAGTGCACGGGGGGAATCGCCTGATGGCAGTGGCGGAAGGGCCGGGGCCGGCTGATCAGAGTCCGAATTGCGTTTTGACGTTTTGACCCTCGGGCCCTCGTTCTCTCCCTCTCTCTTCTTTTTCTGCTGGGCACTCATGTTTCTGCTCATCAGAGGTAAGACCCGTAACAGGTTTGATTTTAGCAATCTGGATATAGGCGACAAAGGAGGCGAGGGCAAAGAGAGCGAACGTAGGACGACGCGACGGTGACTAGTGACCTAGCCTGCAAGAAGCAAGGAGGGGACATAGACATAGAAACGCAGACAACTTCTAAAAGAAAAGGTCGATCGCGAATGCGACAAGGGAGCAGCACCAGCCTGGGCTGCCTCACGTCGCACATGTAGCGGGATTTTCAAGGTTTTTTTTCTTATGCTCCACAGCCGATTCCGCTCGCCTCTAGCCTCTAGCTAGAGCCTCTAGCCGACCTCAACTCTGTACATAGTTCAACTTCTCCTACACGATTTCATCCTATAGAGCGTGAATGTGGTGTGAAGACACTGCTCCGCCGCGGCGGCGCGGATGAAATCGAAGGGCGGAGAAGAGGAGAGAAGGAGAGCGAGAGAGCACGGGAGAAGAGAAGAGGGGCGGCTGGGGGCACCCTCGTTGAGAGACATGTTCTTGTCACGAAATATACATGAAAACGCTGATTGCTTTCACGCGCTCCACGGTGGTGCTGCGGCTGCTCTCCGGCAATATGTGAATACTACGACGTCCAAAACTAACTTATCCCCTCATTCTTGGTCAGAGTGTCCCCCTCTCAGCGTTGGGCGACTCTCTCCGCCCCCCCCCCCCTCTCTCTCCCCCTCTCGCTCTCTCCCTCGCTCTCCCCTCCCCTCCTCCTCCCCCTTTTCTTTACCCTCCCCCTCCCAAACTCCTCTCTCCCCCACCCCATTCCCCCCCTCTGCTCCCCCCTCCCGTTCCCCCCCATCCCTCACTTTGCTGTCAACGACGGCGATCTCTCTCTCTTCCACCCTCTTATCTCCCTCCCTCTTCCTCTGGCTGTGGGTGCTCTCCCTCTCTCTTCATCTCTCTCTCTCTCCCTCTCTCACTCTCTCTCTCTCTCTCTCTCTCTCTCTCTCTCTCTCTCTCTCCCTCTCTCTCTCTCTCTCTCTCTCTCTCTCTCTCTCTCTCTCTCTCTCTCTCTCTCTCTCTCTCTCTGTCCTTCTCCGTAGTCTCACAGCGGAACCTTCATTTCCCTCTCAGAGAGAGGGAGAGAGAGAGAGAGAGAGAGAGAGAGAGGGAGTGAGAGGGAGAGAAAGAGAGAGAGAGGAGCTCTCTTCTCACCTCGACCCTTTCTCTCTCTCCCTCTCCCTCCGACCCCACCTCCCTCTCCTTCAATCTTTTCTTCCTTCCCCGCCGTTTCTTCTCTAATCTTGCCCATTTCCATTTCGTTCCCCTTTCTCTCTCCCCTCGCCCTCTCTCTCTCCGCCGAGCGGCCCGCCAGATCTCTCTCCCTTCCCTTCCCCCACCCCAACCCTTCTTTCTCGCCCTCTCCCTCTCTGCCGAGCGATGCACTCGATCGCGCGCGCCCGCTCTGTCTTCCGCGCCGCGCCGCGCCTCGTCCCCGCCGTCCCACGCCTCGGGGCTCGCTGCACCGCCACCTCTGCCGACAACCAGCTCTACCCAGACGCTCCGTGAGTTGCGGCCTGCCCTCCCTCTCCCTCTCTCTCCCTCCCTCTCTCCCTCTCTCCCTCTCTCCCTCTCTTCCTCTCTCTCTTTCTCTCCCTCCCCCCCCCCCCCCCTCTCCCCCCCCTCTCCCCCCCCCCTCTCTCCCTCCTCTCTCTCCCTCTGTGTCTCTCTCTCTCCATCCTCTCTCTCCCTCCCTCCCTCCCTCTTCTTCTCCCTCTAAATTTCTCTCTCTTCCCCTCCCGACCCTCTCACTGTCTTCCTGCGCGCAAACCTTTTTACCCTCCCTCTCTCGCTCTCTAGCTCTGTCGCTGTCCCTAACTCGCACCTTCACCCGCACCCTTGACCTGGCCTCACTCTCTCCCACACTGTGCGCTTTCACTCTCACCGACTGCCACCCCCTCCCCATTGCCGCACACGATGCTTCCTACCCTTCCTCCCATCCTTCTTGAGGCATCCCCACACCCCACTTCTCTCTCTCCACTCGCACGTCCTTCACCACGCCCTTTCGAAAGTGAGTCCCTCAGAGGCCCTGGTGTTGTCGCCCGAACTGTGCCCTTCTAGTCCATCTGAATGTGCTTGACCTTCTTTCTGCTCCACTCTTCCATTTCCCTTTTTTGACCGCTGTTGCGACTCCATGCTCCTGGCTTGAGCTGACTACACTCTTGTTGACTCTTTCCATCGTAGGTCGCCTCTTCTAGAATTCAGTGTGGTGAGCCAGCCTTTTCTTGTCCACGTCCCCATCGTTCCGCATGCCCCAGCCTCCAGCTACACACCCACTCTCCCGCCTCATGCGTGTCCGGCATACTGTACACTCAGCAGATTCTAAGTCCGTTTCTGTGGACCCTTGTGCATCGTAGGTCTACACCGGTAAAGAGAAAGGCAGCTAGCCGCTTAACCTGCTCTCCGATCCTGTAGCTCACACACTATGCGCCTCGCACTAACGCCCTTCCCCCCTCCACCTGCTGCAGATCGGGTACGGTTTCCTCTGTTCCGCTTCCACGTCTCTCACTTTTTCAGCTCAAGTCTTGCCCGCGCCACCCGCGTTAGCTCGAGACCGGGCACCTCACTGCATCGGCCTCTTCACCCTTTGCATCAGGCATTGAACCACATGTCGAGCCCATTCAAAAAGGCGATGAATGACATTTCAGACATGCTCAAGGAGGTCTACAGCGCGCACAAGGCGGTCATCATCCCAGGTGAATGGTATCGATGAGTGCCTTGTAGGGCGCGAGCAACTCTGACGCGCTCTGCCGGCTCATCCGCGGCAACGCAGGCTCGGGCACCTACGCCATGGAGGCGGTCGCCCGACAATTTGCCACAGGCAAGAAGGCCCTCGTCCTGCGCAACGGCTACTTCTCTTACCGGTGGACCCAGATCTTCGACCAAGTGTGCCATGCCCACCGGTGCACCGCCCACACCCGCACCCGAACCAAACTCGAGCCTCGTGCCCCCCCCCCCCCCCCCTTTCGCAGTGCGGCATCCCGACCGAGCACACAGTGCTCAAGGCGCGCCCAATTGATGCGCTCAAGAATGTCGACGGGCGTCGTGCCACCAAGCACGGTTTGTCCGTTGCCGAGGGTGGAGGACTCTGGGAGGGCGACCTCAATACACAGCAGCAATACGCGCCGCATCCTATCAACAAGGTGGTGGCCACGATTGAGAAGGAACGGCCGGGCGTTGTCTTCGCGCCGCATGTTGAGACGTCTACTGGGATGATCCTGCCCGACGACTACATTATGCAGCTCTCCAAGGTGGGGCGCCCCCTCATGCGTTGCTGTGTGCCCGCAGCGCTTCCACCCAGTCGTCTGCCTCCGCGGACATGTAGGCTGTGCACTCAGTCGGCGGCCTTCTCGTACTCGACTGCATCGCTTCTGGCACCGTATGGGTTGACATGAAAAAGCTCGGCGTCGACGCACTCATTTCGGCTCCGCAAAAGGGATGGACTGGCCCCTCGTGCGCGGTGAGCCGGACTGCGCACGCCGTCCCGTGCTCACCATTCGCGACACTTCGCCCCGCGCACAACCCGCGACGTGCCGCCCTCATCCTGCGTGCCCAACCTGTGCCGGCTGTGCCCTTCTTCAGGGTCTCGTGATGCTCTCAGAACGCGGAACGGATGCGGTACGGGCCACGCGCTCATCCTCGTTTGTGTGCGACCTCCGCAAGTGGCTAGAGGTGATGGAGACTTATGAGAATGGTGCGTACTGTCCCGTGAGTGCCTCCCGTCGAGCCGTCTCGGGCAACCTACCCGTCCTCACCCGCGCGCGCGGATGACCCGCGCGCTCTCCTTGCACCAGGCGGATTTATGTACCATGCGACGATGCCAACTGACGCCCTCGTCCAATTCCGCGATGTTATGCTCGAGACGCGGGGCTTCGGCTTCAAGAAGGCGACGGAGAATGCCTGGGTGCTAGGTGCGCACTTGCGCCGCCCGCGTTGCGGCAGCCGTCGCGCTGCGAGCGCCGTCGCGCTGCGTGCGCCCACTTATCCGCCGTCTCGCGCCTCGCCCGCCTACCCGTTTCGCCAGGTGACATTGTCCACAAGATGCTCTGCGAGGAGAAAGGGCTCGTGCGTGTCGCCGCGCCCGGCTTCCAGGCGCCGGGCGTCGTCGTCGTGCATACCAATGACGCGGGCATCGCTGGCAAGTTTGCGGGCGCGGGGACACAAATCGCAGCAGGCGTGCCCTTCATGATCGGTGCGCGCGTTGGCAAGCGCGGCTCGGCGCGCGCCGGTCGATGTGCCACCCGCTGCCCCCGCCCGATGCGCCGTGGCCAAACTAACCCGCTTACCTCGCTCATCCCTTGCTACCAGGCGAGCCCGAGGGCACCAAGACGTTCCGCATCGGGCTATTCGGGCTGGACAAGCTCATCGACCCGCAGCGGACCGCCCTTCAATTCAAGGGCGCGCTCGACGCCGCCGTACCGGGTGAGGTGTCGCAGCTCCTGTCCGGCTACATCCAAAAGGCGCCTTGGACCGTCCAGGCATAAGATCCCACCAAAGTGCAAGCTCGCAAAACCGTGCGTTGGATTGGTCAGCTCGAGGGCAGGCGCTCACCGGTCGAAGACTTCTCCACCGGAAGCGCGGCGAGCACGCCCGCCAGACGCGGTACGAGCGAGCACCGTCGATCGAGAATATCCGCAAACGCGCGGCGCGGCGCGCTGCGTCAAGGGGTGCGCTGCTCAGCGCGCGCGAGTGCGAACCGTGGAAAACGCCGCGGCTCGCGATACCCAGCCCAGGCTGTGCTCCACCTTTCCGTAGAGGTGTAGATGACGTGGACAGCAGCCGTGGGCGCCTATACATACAGATCATCATATGTGCTGGCTTATTGCACCCGTTAGGACGGCGGGCGCCCTCGGTCTCGCCAGGGCGGGCCCTCAGCTTTTCTCTTTGATTGGCCATGTTGGGTCCTGCCATTCTTCTCGCTCTCCCCATTTCTTTCCGTCGCAATGAAATGTCGTTTGACGCATTGGGTTGTTGATGTATGTGCGCGTGCAGCATGTGCATCAACATCACGCAGTCCACAACAGCATGCGATGATGTGCGTCCGCGCGCGCATGTGGCATATGTGTATGTATGTGTATATGTTTCCTATTCCTTATTGCAATCGCGAACTTGAAAAAAATCTGAAGAGTAGCCGTTTCTTGTTGACGGTTTTGGCGATGGAGCGCAACAAAGTTAAGACTTGGTTCTTGGTTCGCATGCTGGATGCCGGGGGAGTGGGCGGGAGGCCACGCTCTCTCCCCTCTCTCCGGCCCCCCCTGATCGGGGGAGGGAACCGCGCGCCCCCCTGCCTCCTGCCTCGCCACTTGGCGCAGGCAGAGGGGCCTTGCCACACCTGCCCAAACCCTAGGGCTGGGTGCGATGCTCACACCCACAGGCCTGCCGTGGCCTCGCGGCCTACTCATTGCTCTGACGCCCCCCCCCCCTTGGGCTCCAGGCAGAGAGGAGCCTATGCTATGGCCGCGCTGTGCGCTGTGCAACGCCACGAGCGTCGTTGGACATCATCGAGAGCGAGAGGTCTCAGTCTGCAAATCTCCCTCCTCTGTTTTACTAGCCTCGCTGGCCTCATCCTCATCGCTGCATCCCCCCACCTCCTCAATATCAATATCGCTCCCCTCTTCCAAGCCTACTCTATATGAGTACCGCCATGGGGAGTACTCTAGAGAATAACAATGTAAAGATAGGAATAGATTGCGACCGAGAGCTTTGCTTCTGCTCGACGCGCCGGGCGTGTGCGGCGATGGCGCAGTCGCACTACGAGGTGTTGGGCGTGTCCCGTAGTGCGAGCACGGCTGAGATCCGGCGCGCGTACCGTACACAGGCATTGCGCTGGCACCCGGATAAGAACCCACAGCAGCGCGAAGTCGCCGAGAAGCGCTTCGTCCAGCTGGGCGAGGCGTACGAGGTTCTGTCGGATGAGGTGTCCCGCACTGCTTACGACCGTGGGACCGACTCAGCCCTCGCGGCGGGGCCCAACTTCAGTGGCCCGTTCGGGATGCACCGGGCCGCCGCTATTTTCCGCGAGAACTTTGGAGAGTCGCTCGCCTCGGAGTGGCGCCCAGGGATGATGGTGCAAGGCTCGCTCGTGCGTGGAGGCAAGCGAGTGACTGTCACCATCCACCCGGATGGGACGTCCGAGGAGCACGAGGAGGACGCAGGCAAAGGGGAATACACGTACGTGTCGCGCTCGGGGGCCGGCGGCTCATATACAAGCATCCAGTTCAATGGCTCGCCTGGCCAAGCCCTTGCCGCGATGCTCGTCCCACAGACCATGCAACGCGTCCCTATCGTTGGGCCGGCAGTGACGACTGCCGTTGAGTGGGTACCCGCAATGATGTGTCTCGGGTGCTGCTATACATGCTGCTGCCGGGGTTTCTTCGCTGGCGGCACGCCGACGCACCTTCATGGTGCCTGAATTGCTTTGTCCGAGTCCATCAGTGTGTGAAAAATGGAGAATGATAGCGCGGCTTGTTGATTGATAGCGCTTTACTTGTCAAACAAGGTCGACTCTCCCTTGCTGTCTGCTGCATTGGCGGTTCGCCTCCTGGGGTGTTCCCCCGCAGCCCCCCCCCCTCCCCCCCCCCCCCCCCCCCCCCCCCCCCCCCACACACACACACACACATACACACACCACACCCGCCCACCCACCCACTCACAACTTGACCCTTGTCACTTGCGTAAGCGTAAGCGCATACAATGCGACTTATAGATTGTTGCTGTTGCCATTTGTTGCATTAGTCATTAGTTGAGCTTTTTGGTGAGCTGGTAAGCTGGGTGGAGCTGTGGCTGTGGTGTGGCAGGGTGCGAATGGCAGATGAGATGTAGCATGAGATGTATGGCTCCTCCGGGGCATGGGGGGCGAGTGTTGAGGGACCGGGGGAGCACGCGGGGACAAGGCCGAAGACACTGGCGCACACTCGGCCATCACGGAGCACTGCAGCACGGGAACAGAGACGAGGAGCGGACGGGAGGGGCACGGAGGGCACTCGGGCGACGGCTCAGAACGTATACGGGACACCGAGAGAAAACGTCACGCGTGGGGGTGGGTGGGGGGAAACGCGCGGGAAAGCGGGAAAGTAATAGACGGAAAGGGGGCCGGAAACTCAAGGAAGCACTCAGGGGAAGACGGGAGGGGAGAGGGGGGAGAGGGCTTTCGCGGGGGACCGGGGGGGAGAGAGGAGAGGGGGGAAGGGCCGATCCCCGATCGGGACGGTGCAAGGAGGAGGGAATCGGGGCGCGATGACGGAGAGGACCCCCATAGTGAGTGACCGGGCTAGTGGCGGTGGGCCAGGGCGACCGGTTTGCGCAATGATAGATCGACAGTGGATGATGAATCGCTCAAGCCGATTCGTCCGAGTCTGAGTGTCTTCGAAAATGACGCGCTCCCTTGCCAGATTTTCGTGGTACAACAAGGTCGAGGATGGCATGTCTCATGCAGCCCCGTCAGCCGCGCCCTGCTGCCTACCGCAAGCCGATGAAGCAGTAGTTAAACGACAGTCTCCCTTCGTGTGCATTCTTGTACATAGCAAGCAGGAGGAGGCGTCCGCAATGGCCTACCGGCCAAGCCGACACATGACGTTTTGCGATACTAAGCATTGTAAGCAACCGCTTAGGATGGTCATCATCATATGTCATTTGTCATCACACCCTGATTTTACATTGACTAGCATCTCGAGCGCACCATTTCCCTGACCCACTCTCGACTCGCCCGCATTTCCCTCGGTGCCCACGAGTCGACCGAAACAAAGGCGGCACCAACAGCTGATGCGTACGTTGCAGCCTCCGCTACCCCCATGCCCATGGCTAGCGTTGCGCAGATAGCGCCCGCGTAGGCATTCCCAGCGCCTGTTGGGTCAATCACGTCGACGCTGAAGCTTGGCACGTGTAATAGATGCCGCCCATTTATTGTGCCATAGGACGGGCTCAAGAGGTATGAACCGCGCCGGCCGTCGCGAATGGCTAGCACAGCGTCCTCGCGTAGCTCCAAGGCGTGTGCACATCCTCGTGCAATGGCCGGAATCGCCCGATCGAGCGATTTCCGCGACCCTATCGCTGAATTCGCACACAGCGGTACCGAAGCAAGGGTGGCTATGCGCGTGGCGGTGACAAGATCGGGCGAGATCACATCGGCTAGCC
>CM030945.1:1460798-1496851 GCA_018136815.1 Isochrysis galbana | reverse complement strand
TGCTCACTCGTTGTAGCCCCTCGACAGCGTGAGCATCTACAATGTGCATCACAGGCTCTAGAGAGAGGAATGGCGGGTTTGGGCGGCTGGCGCAGCGCAGTGCCGCCTCCACCTCGCCTTGACCGCCACCCTCGACGAGCACGTGAAGAGCGTCGAGCTCCAGGTTGTCGACAGGCGGCACCCACTCTGTAAGCTTCCCCCAGTCCTCCCATCCAATGGGTACCCACCTCATCTCCTCCCCATCGTAGACGATATCTTCTCCAGGCGTGCGCTCGACCTCGGGCAGCAAGTGAATGTCAGCCACCACACCTCGCGCCTCGAGCTCGCCTAGGAGGCGTGCATCCAGGTCTATGCCCGCAGGTGCCAGAAGACGGCACTCGCCCTCTCCCGCTGCAAGAAGAGCACCCACCGCGGCCTGTGCGCCTCCTCCACCGATCCGAGGGGCTGCGACGTCGCCCACGCGGTCGAGGATGATCTTGGAGAGCACGCAGACACGCAGGCACGCCGCACGCCCCACCAGCAACGCCAGAAGCACCAGTGGACGGCAGCGAGAGCGTCGCATCCGGCGGGAGAGGAAGAGAGAGGAAGGAGAGAGGGGAGAAGAGAGAGAGAGAGGGGAGAGAGAGATCGCCCCTCTCCTTGAATGTACTAGACCTCCGTTCCAAAACTCAGAATTTTTGTAGAAATGTTGACACGGCGTTTAACGTAGAAACCCGGGATCTCAGGTGAAGATTTCGGGTACACGCTGGCTTTAGGCACCATCGAAGGGGGGGCGCTTAGACGTCGAAAAACCCTTGAAATTGGCGATTTTCTTTGTTGGACTTAGGCGAAATTGGGCGGCGGGAGCGATTGGCGCGAAATCTCCCGGGATCGGGATGGGGCGGCTGAAGGTCGCGGAGCCCAAGCAGCATGGCAGGCGCACAGGCGGTGCCTATGTGTGGCGAGGCAGGCAAGGCGGCAAAAGGAGCCCACCCCTGAGCCCTCCACCTCCCCGCACCCCGGAAGGGGAGCGCAGTGACGAGCACGGCCGGCCGGCCAAGCGACGCTGCAGCCTGACGCCCAATCGCCAAGCGGCGATTGGGTTGGCGTACGAAAGGCTGCCTGGGCGGAAGAATAGCGCGGAGTGGCGCCGCGCCCTCACACAGCTGTGTGAGAAGTACGATGTCGGGCCGCAGTACCCGGCCAAGGTCGCCAAGAGGCTCGCAGAGGAGCGGGAAGCTGCCAGCCTCGCGCAAGGGGGCGGGCGGCAGACCAACGCGCATCGGCGAGGAGGAGGCAGAGGCATTGGAAAACGCCCTTCGTGAAAACGCCTACGACTTGACATTCTCGGAGATTGAGGAGCTTCTTGGTCTTCCGCGGGCCACGGTGTGTCGATACATGAAGAGCAAGAAATGGCGCATTATTGTCGGTATGTCAACGCGGCCAGCGCTCACCGACGCAATGTGTGAAGCTCGCTTGGAGTGGGCGCACGAAAATTTGGGCAACCCCTGGGAGGAGCACGTGGACTTGGACGAAAAATGGTTCTACGTGTATACTCACACAGGTAAGCTGAAGTTGCCAGCGGAAGGGCCGCGGCTTGCCGCGGCCACTCGCTTCGGCGAGCAGAGATCAGCGCTTCTGGGCTCCTATCTCACGAGTGCCCCCCCCCTTGCGTTGTTTTTACCCGAAAGGGGTTTTCCCCCAGCGTGCGTGGACTCGAGGAGAGGACGCACGTGCGCGGGGTCGGTGCGTGCACTGGGGGGAGGTAGGACAAATATCGAGGGGAGGGGGCAGTGCCCCCACCCCACGGTATCACTCGGACACCTGGCCCGTCAGGCATGGCGGGATTCCGGGAGCCTGAAACGTTATGTCCAATTAGTTAGTGGGGTTGGCTAGGATATAACATTATTTATTATTTAAGGCCAGGAAAGTAGTGCACATCCTCATCTTCCCATGGGGCCTGAATTGACCGGACATAGGCCGGCGTTGAGCACTTGAGGGGGGCAGGCAATAGGGAGGGAGGAGGGATACGTGGGGTCCGTAGTGGCGTGTACACGGCACACCTTCACACACTCCTCCACCCTTAGCGTATTCGCACTTGACTATCCAGATCCAGGGGCCAGGGTAGAGTTTTAATATTCGATTTTTTTTGAACAAATGCGCTGGCGCAGAGCGGAGTTCGGAATTCTCCCTACAAGGATGTGTGCTGCAGCGTCGTGTCGCGCCGAGCGCATCAATCAGCATTGGTGAGCAGCAGCACATCTCGAACACTCACGTACGAAAGCGGAGCCGAAGCAGCAAGCCCACGGGGTCGCGACAACCTCAATCAATGCCGTGATCAACGAAGCAGCCAGCCAGCTGGCGCGTCTCCCGCCCATACCGCCTCGGGTGCAGCATGTGCGTGTGCCAGATTAGATCCACGAGTGGCGTCGGTACAAGCTCAGTGTGATGGACGTGGTGGATGCGGTCAAGGAAGATGCGGTAGTCGCCCACCGCCTGGACCAGCGCGCCGTCGCTCGTGTACGCCACCTGCGCGTCGAGCATGTCCCGCATGAACGGCTGCTGCCGCCGCATGGCCGCCACCAGATCGAGCCCGAGCCAGCCGATCGGCGACGGCCCGTCAAGGCCACGCTCCACTGCGCGAGCGGCACCGCTTGCCTCGTCCATGTCCTCAAGTGGTGGATACGCGTCCGCAGCGAGGGGCGTGTGGTCGACCAGAGGCAGACTGCGCGATTCGCAGGCCACAGCGTAGCAGCGCGGGTGGAGCAAGTGCGTGCGCCACGCGAGCTCCACGGCGAAACGGGGAGCGACGTTGGTGTTGGCGTCGGCACCGACATCAGCGTTGGCTGTGGCGCTGCTTGTGAGGAGTTCTGCGTATTCACGCACGACTGCCTTGAGCTCCTCGTCAGTCGCCTGCCCAAGTAGCTCGACGGCGCGCTTGAAGAAGGCAAACTGCTTGCGCGCGGGTTCGACCAGGTAGGTGAGACGGGGGGGATTGGCACCGACTGTGTCGCACAAGAAGAGCCCGTAGCGCACGCCTCGCCGCAGAGTGCTCACGCCATGGACGATTGAGTTGACGTGCACCGTGGCCGAGCCGCGCGGCCGCGCCGGCTGGACGAAGCCGTCGGCAGTCGCGAAGGTGAGACGGCCCCCGTCGTACTCGTCGTCGCCGTTGAGCACCACCTGCATCGTTCGCTTCGAGTAGTCGCAGTGGAAGGCGACGCACTTGCCGACAGCCGACACGCGGCGCAGCTTGATCGTGTCAAAGGGGACACCGAAGGCGGTACTTAGCCGCTCGATCGCGGGGACACCAATGTGCGCGACGAGCTCGGCGGTAGTGAGTGAGAGCTTCAGGTCGTCTGTCACCCTGTCGGCCGGGCAGGCGGCGGCGCACTCATCAAGGAGCCGTATGAGCGTGGCGCACTGAGCACGATTAAGCAGAGCATCCGGCAGGATCTGCGGCGCGTAGTCGAGGCTACCTCCCAGGAGCGTAATGACGGCGCATGCGTCCGTCGCCGCCGCCGACGCGATAGACCCTGTTAAGATGTGGAGACCGGGCCCACTGGTGGGTGAGCAAAATAGAGCGGGGACAGGTGAGGCAATGCAACCGCCCCACAACTTCAAGAGAAGATGAAGACGCGACCCATTCGTGATATTGTAGTCAGAGAGGATTTTGTCGTCTTCCAGTTGCTTGCCCTCATAGACAATGCGCTGCTGCTCTTGGGGAATGCCCGTCTTGCCAAAGAAATGGCACTTGAGGATTTTGATTGAGTCGGACAGGTGCACCTCCAGCATGAAATTTTTGCCTGAAAGTGTGACGACCGAGACATGCACGGTGCCGCTCATAAATTCTTCTTCACCCATAAGGGCCAGCGCGCGGCGCGCATCGTGCGAGCCGTTTCGGGCAATTGGCTTGAGCGGCTCGAGGCCGCCTGCGTCCATGATCGCTCGCGGCGATGTGATCGCCAGCTCGTGTAGCAGGAACGCTCGATGTGACTGTGAGATGGGCGAGTCAGCCGACACCAAAACCTTGATGGCAACGGCTCGCTTGAGCTCCTCATGGCGATTCCGCCCCGGTATCCGGGCCAGGGCAACGAGTGCACGCGACGCTGCTTCCTGGAAGGGAGGCTGCATGGCGAGGGCGGCAAGGGAATGGGTGCACCTGTCGGCGATGGCGCGCTCGAATATTTTCATTGCACCAAGGGGGCAAGTAAGCCAGTAGTTCAGCTCTTCGATGGTCGTTTCGTCGGGGTTGTCCAACGACGTTGGTATGCCGAGCCCGTCTGCTATAATCGGCCTGTGCTCCTCAGAATGATCGTAGAGAGTAAGAAGCAAATCATCTATGCCACTGATATAGTGTCCAATTCTGACTCCATAGTGTCCTTCTTTGATGCGGTCTTCAATGCAGTGTAACAACGGAGTTAAGAGGGAGGCTGCAACCCTCACGCACGCCGCTGTGCGGGCTCGCTGGCCGGCTGACGCAAGCGTGTCATTGAGAAGCCTTGCAGCATCATTGACTTCTTCCGGCATGCATTTGATTATCCTCTCGACTAGAGGCGCGATGCTGTGGATGCACGCGACCTCCATGTCCTTATTCACCGCTACAAGTGTATCGAAGAGTGGATCAAGATCAAGGCGGGCTAGATCGTTGGCGAGCTCCGTGAACGTCGGCCGGTCCGCGGGCTTCTCCGCCCACGTGCGCTGCAGCAGGTCCCAAAGTCCGCCGGGGCAGCCAGCGGGGCGCGCAAGACGATGCCCACTACAGACACGCTCAGCCACCGCCTCGTTCGAGTCGAGAAAGGCATAGGGCACGTCACCCCCCGTGAGCAGCTCCCACGCCGTCACACCAAAGGCCCACACATCGGTCTTTTCGCTGAAGCGGCGGCGGCGGAGCGCCTCGGGCGCCATCCAACGGAACGGCACCGACTCGCCCTGCACTGTCGCATGGGTCTGGTAGTGACGCTCGACGGCAAGGCCAAAGTCGGAGATTTTGACGAGCACCTTTGTCGGGTCGCTCGCGTCGAAGCGGAAGACGAGGACGTTGCGGCTGGCCAGGTCGCGGTGGACAAGCCCCGCATTGGTGAGGGCGACCATGCCGGCGCACACCTGCTAGAGGATCGCGAGCGAGTGCGCGAGAGTCACCTCATCCTCATGGTCCTTTAGAAAGCTGTCCAGTGAGCCGAGTGGCGCCAGCTCGGTGAGCAGCAGCTGGTCGCCCTCGACGCACATGCCCAAGTAGCGCACGAGGCCGGGATGGCGGCCAAGCTTGACAAGTACCGCGGCCTCCTCTTCACACGAGCCGCCCGCGCGCATCTTGAGCACCGCGACCGGGTTTGGGAAGCCCCGCAGCCAACCCGAGTAGACTTCCTTGCAGCTGCCCGTCGCGATGCGTCTGCCCAGTTGGACGTCAGCAGGCTTGACCAGCTTGAAGCTGGCGACGAGCCATTCCTCGATTGAGTTGCGCAGCGCGTGGTTTGGCAGCAGCGCCAGACTGGCCAGCCCCGCGTTGGTCACGGGGCTCGTCGTGTGCGACGAGAGCCACAAAGAAATGTTCTCACGCTCGTAAGAATGGCCGTCGGAGCACGCGACTGGGTCGCGCATGATCTCCTGGCTGATGGGGCACAGGAAGCTGCGGGGAGCCGAGCTCTCCATCGCGACCGCAGGCCTCTCTCTCTCTCTCTCCTTCTCCGGCAAATAATAAAAGGGCTCCCAAAGGGCCCGGTTGCGGGAGTGCTAAAGTAGAAGTTTCACAACCTACTTTTATAAGTTGGGGTCAACGGGGGCCTCGCACCCCGCTCTCTCCATCGCGGACACCCCCCGGGGTGGGCCCGTACAATCAACCCCAGCCCCTGCCCTCTGGCAGGGGCTGGGCAATCAACACTCTGGCCCAGACTCCTAGTGGGTGCGGGCCGCCTACATGGGAAACACAGGAACAGCGTGTTTCTACCAGGGGCCAGGGGCTAAAAACAGCCGTGTTTCGATGTGTTTGGGCGAGGGACGCGCAGCGCCGCGAGCACATCCGAAAGCAGCGCGCGGCGCGCAGCGCCGCGAGCAGCCACACAGCCACACTCCGCTCTCCACTCTCCACACACACTCCACACACACAAACAGCAAGAGAGAGAGAGCTCAAACCCACAATACCATAAGGCTGTGAATAGGAATAGGAATAGGTTGAGATTTGGTCTACTATAGTCGAACCTAGTAGTGGAAAATTGCTACTATGTTACATAGTAGTAGCGCACCGGTGCTACTATGTTACATAGTAGTAGTGTATTTCGGGCTCTTTGGTACTATAGTACTGTAGTTTATATATTACCAAACAAAGAAACAAAGGTATACCGGATACCGGGGGGGGGGCCTTTTGGCAAGTGGCTCTGTGGTGGGTGGCGTGAGCGCGGGGGAGAGCGGGAGCGAGAGGGGGAGCGAGACAGAGGGCGAGGGCGAGGGCGAGGGCGAGGGCGAGGGCGAGGGCGAGGGCGAGGGCGAGGACGAGGGCGAGGGCGAGGGCGAGGGAGAGCGGCGGTGGGAGCGAGAGCGAGAGCGCGCAGCGAGAGCGAGAGCAAGAGACAAGAGAGAGAGAAAAAATCTTCTTAAAAATCCCCGCTACTTGTGCGGCGTGAGGCAGTGTGCTAGTGTACCTCCCTGTTACCCAACCTCAACCCCTAACAACCCCCTCCCCCTTTCCCAGTTCCCTCATTCAGGTCATTTGCCTTCATTTGGTACCCCTCGTTTCCAAATACGCGATGTGTCGGTACAAAAAAATCTTATTGTATTTGAGCAAAGGCACCCACCTCACAGTGCTCAACCATGTCTATAAATGGAATGGCGGCTGATGATGTAGTATGCATTTAAAAAATTCATCTTACCTCTCTTTCCGCCATATGGCACTTCTAAATCTGCCATGCAGGTTATTGCGGAAGCATTGGACAGCATCAGTCCGCCGCCGGCGTTTGGGGTCAACCCGGGGGGGAGCAACAACTCCCTGAGGAGGCTGTTTGAGTCGAACCCAAATTTGTGGATGTGCACTTGCGAATGTAAGTCCTTATTCAGTTCATTCGATTTCAAGCACAATACGAACATTAAAGACACCTTACATGCCATTTGTGAGGCTGATAAATCATTCACACTGGTTTATATGATACACACTCTCTTGAGCAAGAAATTCACTGCGAAAACAATCATCGATATGAGTCGTGATGATCTGCTTCGTAAAATCAAAGATCACGTCGATTCGGAATTAACTCCCCACCTCCAAGAATTGCTAGAAGGCCCGCACCACGCGCCGCGCCGTGTGGCGGGTCGCGCACAAGGGGACGGGCTACGCAGTGCTCGGCGTGGGCGTCTACCAGGCCCTCTCGGGGCGCGCCCTCATGCCGAGCCAAGGCGACGCCGTTCTCGTCGCGTACGTGGTGCTCCTGGGCCTCTCCTTCGGGGTGCTCGCGGGGGGGGCTCATGGTAGGGTGAGAGTCCCCACGGAGAGGGGAAGAAACCCTGAGTGAAAGGAGACCAAATGAAGGCAAGCCGCCTTCGCGGAGAAGCTGGTTCCGGGGAGGCAGCTCCTTCTCCTTGTTGTTATTAAGAGCTCGATCAATTTCGTACCGCCACGCCCAGTTGTCGGGTGCCGTGCTACTAAGGATATTCTTGAGAAAACTATTGTTATAGTTTGAACTATGGAGCGTGCCGCGACCGCTCCCGAGCCCCAGGCGACCCTCGCCACCGCGCCCCACCTGGGACGCCCTATGCCGCCCGAGGCGGCTCGTCAGAAAGCCCTCTCAGAGCCCATCTAGCCCATCCAAACCACGCCCGCGCAAGCGCGCGGGGTGGGGAGCACTGGCACCGAACAGGTTGCCCCCATGGCTCTGCGTAGCATGCAGGGGGTCTTTGAGACCCCCTCCAACAGTGGGAAACCCTCCCACCCCAAGAGCACCTCATGTGGGAGGGCAGCTCAGCTGCCCTCCCCATGGTGGAAACCTCTACCATCAGTGCACCCAACATGGGAGGGCACTTCACAACCATCAATCTCCTACGGAGAGCAACTTGTGCCTCTGTTTTTCAACATAATGACTCACTTCTCGTTTTCACCCCACTCCTGTGGGCCACAAGAACCTACAACTCAGTGCCCTGCCTTGGGCCCTCCTTCAACACTTGACTCCCTCTCCTACTCTCCCTTCCCTCTAGAACCAACCCAAACAGCACGAACCCCCTCGCCCTCTATTCAAAGCACCAAAAATTTCAACTCAAGACCCTTGTTGATACACTTCACGTTTTCACCCCACTCTTGTGGGCCACAATCACCTACAAGTCAGTGCCCTGCCTTGGGCCCTCTTCCAACACTTCACTCCCTCTCCCACTCCCTCTTCCAACTACAACTAACCCAAGAAGCACAAACCCCCTTGCCCTCTGCTTCAAGCACCAAAAATTTCGACTCAAGACAAGAGGGAGGACATGTCTTGAGGCGGCGTCGCTGCCCATGCCTAGCGCAAGGGTATAGCGCCCCCACTCAGACATCTCCTTCCCCACAGCTCCTCTCTGAGGAGTTGCTCCTCTCCCTCCCATTAGGCCCCCTTGCCTGCGAGACCAGAACAGGATCCTGGCGTAGGGGGCTGTCTGAGTGTGGAGGGAGGGGCGCTCTGGCTAGCGCAGGTAGAAAGCTAGTGAAGAGCTGGGTGGCATAAGGGGGGAAGGGTGCTTGCGCTTGCCGCGGCAGGGTGTCCTGCCTTGAGTGAGCGCTAGTCCCGTTCCTTTGCCGCTCCGCGATCCATAAAAATTTGTCAAAAATTAATTACTAAGGATATTCTTGATATCTGTCGGATTTAGTACTGTTGAGTAATTTATGCCAACATCGCTAGTGTTTCAACATTTTTCTGTGTCACGCACCAACTCGAGCGGGATGCAGCATACCCTCTTGCCAAACGAGTGGGTAGCTACCCTCATGATCCCCACGATCTTCCGCGATTGAACGCTTTTCCATGCGTAGGCTGATGGTGATTGAACGCTTTTCCATGCGGTGGGGGTGATGGCGATTGAACGCGTTCCACGTGTAGGCTGATGATGATTGAACGCTTTTCTTTGATGTGGGTGATGGTGATTGAGCGCTTCTCGCCTGAGAACTCGAATTCTAGATCGCTAGGGACGAACCCTACCAACCTAGATGTACCTAAGCTTCACCGTGTGGCCGCACGGCGAAGGACCTGGAAATAAGAGCCTGATGGAAATCGCATCATCTAGGATGAATGCGACAGCTATCGGGCTCTTCTTGGTCTTGGCTTCTTGGACCCTTAGAGATATGTAGGTAGGCAGAGAAGGCTAAGAGCTAAGAGGCGAAGAGGCGCGCGTTACGCGTTAGCAACTCAGGACTCAGGGCGCTCAAGAGGCGCAAAGGAGGAAGGCAGCACGGCTTGAGCGGACTACCGTAGCAGATGAACTCGCGCAAGCACGGGTAACCTCCTTCGGGCATGTGAGATAGATGATGTGTACGTGTGCGACTGATCCGTGCCCGTGGCCCGTGGGTGGGTTTCATTTCATGTTGTGTTCATGTGGAAACTTGAAGAAAGGGGTGTGCAAGAAGAGGGAGTGTGTGCAGCGTCGAAGGGGTGCAGTTTCCGGGCTTGAAGGCGCCCTCGTGGCGCAAGTGGCTGCCGTGAGTGCCTGCCCCCCTGCCCTTGATGTCGGGGCTGGTTTGTGAGGCTCCTGCTTTTGCGCGCGCGCTTGCGCATAACGTCACTGTGAGTCACCACCACCATCTTTTGAAAAAAGAAGCACATGTCGGCCTAGATAGTGGCAGGGGGCAACTTTCATCTAGTTGGAGCAACTTCTAGAGGTCTAAGGCTCAAATTTTAAGCTTTCAGCTTTCCGATAGAAATGGGGCCGTTTTGAGAAGCTCAATCAAGCCTCTAGGTGTTAGGTACCTACGGGACATCTTAGCTTCGACTTACTCGCACGCGCTCGCGCGTGCTGGCCCCGATGATCGCTGCTTGATCCATTGCTGCTGGCTGGGCGCCGGAGCCAAGAGGGAGGTCAGAGGACAGCCCAAGCGGCGAGGGAGTAGACTCATAGACTCCCTCGCTAGAAGAGCTGCTCCAGCCTCTACGAGTAAAGAGTAAAAGGGGCTGGCGGACACGCGCTTCATCACTGAGGTTCGTCACCAGGGCGAGTAGGGGGGCGAAGAGAGAGGAAGAGAGAGAGGGAGAGAGGGAGAGGGAGGGAGAGAGAGAGAAAGAGAGAGAGAGAGGGAGGGAGAGAGAGAGAAAGAGAGAGAGAGAGAGAGGGAGAGAGGGAGAGGGAGGGAGAGAGAGAGAGGGAGAGAGAGAGGGAGAGAGAGAGAGAGAGCCGCATGGTTCGCGCGCTGCCGCCCATGCCGCGAGAGAAGAAGAGGAAGGAACCGCCGCAAACATCTCAGAACTCAGAGGAAAGAGGAGGAAGCAGAGGAAAACTGGGGGTATGGAGGTTGGGGGGGGGGGGAGGGGGAAGTAACGGGGGGGGGGGGGGGGGAGGGGAAGAAAGAGAGGATATAGCCGAGGAAACGGCGGGAGCGCTGGAGCTGCGAGGCGGAGAGAGAGGGGGAGGAGAGAGACCCCCCTGCGGGGCTGCAACCTGCCTATATGACTCCTCTCTACTCTCTACTAGAGCTATGGAAGAAGGGGTCTCGAGTCTCGATGGGGAACCAGATGGGGAACCGCCGCGACAGAGGTTCGTCAGTTCTCTCTCTCTCTTCTCTCTCTTCTCTCTCTTCTCTCTCCCTCTCTCTCTCTTCTCTCCCTCTCTCTCTTTCTCTCTCTCTTCACTCCCTCCCTCCCTCCCTCTCTCCCTCCCCCCCCCCCCCCCCCCCCCCCTCTCTCTCTCTCTCTCTCTCTCTCTCCCTCTCTCTCTCTCTCTCCATCCCTCGTTCTCTATCTCTCCCTCTCTCTCTCTCTCTCTCTTCTTTCCCCCCTCCCTCCCCCCGCCCCCCCTCCCCGTCCCTCCCCCGTCCGCCCCCTCCCCCCCCCCCCCCTCTCAATCACGCCCCGCTCTCTCTAGAGCTGAAGAGGTGAGGCAAGCCGGAGGAGAGGCAGGCCACGCTCTCCGTCGCCTCCACCCCCGCTCCGTGCAAGTATGCACGGCCAGCGAACGCTCTCCGCGAGCCATCGCCCCTGCACAACCCTCGCAACCCGCACGAGCCGCGCGGGTTGGGACCGGGGCCATTGAGGAGACGTATCAGCGCAATCCAGCGCTGCAACCTCACGGCCCTCCGCCAGCTGTGCGGCACTAACTGCCCTTCCACCTCCCTCACCACACGTGCGGTATAGTTACTCATGCCATTCTTCGACTCCATCCTCAACGGTGGCCTCTGGTCGCCGTCGATTGTCGCAGCTGATGCAGAGCAGAAGGCTATCGGCCCGATGACACCAACCGTCTCTGCACAGGTGAATGGGATTCGCACATCGCCACCGGCGCAAGCGCCTACGCTGAGCGTGCGCACGGCCCCTGACCTCATCAACACCATCTGGCTATAAGGTAGATCCCAACGGCCCACCTTTCCCTCTCTTTTTCAGAATTCAGTTGACACCCCTGAACTCAAGACGGACCTCTCAAATGATGCCAAGGCGCTCTCCGATGTGAGGGCTTTCCTCAATCTTTCAAAATAGCTAAAGACATCTTGCGCGTGGTACTAGAACTCTGGCCATTATTAACGCGGCGCCTCGGAATCTGCTCGATCGGGCTGCGTCCGGAGCAACAGATGCGAGGTCACCATGTTCAATGGTGATCAAGGTTTTTTTCCTGTCCATGTTGTGCGCACGGCTACTTCGTGCAGTTGCGATTTGCGCATTACGCAAGCATCAGATCTCGTGCGTGCAATGGTTGCCACTACTTGTCAGCATACTTGCATCGAGATGCCATCACATCGGTGAATTCCAGGAAATGTTGTCTATGGCTCTCGTCTTTAGTCGTGGTAAGTTGCAAGATGCCTCGTAGTTGTTGCCTTGTGTGAAAAAGTCGTGGAGTAATCTCCAGGTTCGGCGACTGACAACGCCCCTGTGCGACGTAATATGTGACGCCATTGGCGTAATGCGCATCGGTGCACGGGTGAGCAGGCTGGACACATCGGATGATCAAATGATTGATGATGATGATGATTTTTGGTTTTTGGTACGACTTCGATGGCAAAAAAAACCTTTTAAAGTTCTGGCCCCGCATGTGGCCTTGGGCCTCTACCGTGTAGCCACGCCCTTACATCCCTCCACTCTCACAACCTGCCTTGCTTGCGGCGACTCCCCTCGTGCTCTACTTGAGGGCCTGTCAGAGCAAGGCTTATCTCACTCTTGGAGATTGCCTGCGAGGGCGCGCCGGCAGCTAGCGCGGAACGCGGTTCTTGTGGGGAGCTCATGGAGCTTTCCTCGGGGGTGACTACGGGCATGGTGATCGACGCACGACGCACGACGCACGCACGGAGCACGGAGGGCGCGGAAGTGTGGAAGGAGACTTGTGGGAGGTGGTCCTAAAAGAGGTGGCGACCTTCCCCGATATGGCACAATCTTTTCCACAAGCCTCCGGCCATCCATCACTCACATAGGTCGAAATGGGAGTCTCTACAGACAGTTATTGTTCACAACACCATAAACCCGGACACGGGGGACGTTTACACTATGGAAGAATGCGCGGCTTACTTGCCGGACGGAGAACGTTGGATACGCCATAGGGGAAAGTACATATCGGTAGGCCCCTTTCTTAAGTCGTGGGAAAAGATCTCTGAATGGACGAGATCAAGACTAATACATACCACATTCGATTATATGAACCTTCTTAGTAAACAAGCGAAGACTCCGCCCCCGGCTCCGGAGGGCAAGAGTTAGTCCCTCAGGAAGATCCGGACGCGCACGATCTAGGCGAGGTCCTAGTGGACAAAGACCATAACTTTTTATCTGCGCCGGAGAGGCGACTACCACAAAGTCCAGCTCAACGTCATGGGAGAGCCCCACATCCACGAGCGGATCAGCCCGCAACTACTGCCCGACGAACTATACGGGGCACGGAAGGCGCTCGAGCGATAGCGCGGAGCGTAGTCAAGACACCGAGAGAAAACGTCACGCGCGGGGGGGAAGGGAATCGCGCGGGAAAAAGATAGACAAAAGGGGGTCGGGAACTCAAGGAAGCACTCGGGGAGAGACGGGAGGGAAGAGGGGGAAGAGGGCTTCCGCGGGGAGCCCGGGAGAGGAGAGGAGAGGGGGGGCGGACCGATACGGGACGATACGGGAAGAAGGGGACTGGGGCGCGGCGACGGAGAGGGAGTCGCGCGGGAAGACCTAAAAACGGAACGTACGGGGGAAAGTGTACAAGGTCCCCCCTTTACCCGCAACAGGGGGGAGGACAAATATCGAGGGGAGGGGGCAGTGCCCCCTCCCCGGTACCACGCGGACACCTGGCTCGTCAGGCATGGCGGGATGCCGGGACTGAAAAGTTGTGTCCAATGAGCTAGTGGCGTTGGCTAGGATGTAACATTAAAACATTTTTTTACGTAATATGCTATCAGTGTCAAAATCCAGCAGAGCGTACTGATGCCACGGCATCACGTACAGTGTAGGGCACATACATGCATACACACAACACGGGTTTCAGGAAAACCGAAAGCGGCATGGACGGAGACCTTAGAGAACGAAATTGCGTGAGTAAAGTGCTAGATCGGGAGCCGCGCCCTTTCAAGCAGTGATGCACCTCTACGTGCCAAGGGGCGCGACGGCAAGTTTGCTCGAAGAGCAGCACACCCTGCACCGCAACATCCCAAAGATCGACTCCTGTACGTCAGCTTTCGTCATGCATATGGCGACTGTGATGAATGTTTGGAAAACGCCAGAGAGAAGAAAGATCGTGAAAGCGATTGAGGATGGTGTGTACGTAAAGCTCGTCACAAATGTGGGTATCCACAAAGTCAGTGAGATGAAGATTCGTTGGAAATAGATGACCACTTGCTTTGCTCGCCTGACACGAGCACGGTGAAGCTCGATTTCTCCTCTGCTGCTCTGCTGGAAGCCGGCGGAGCCTGTGCGTCCCCGCGTGTTGAGCGTCAAAAGCTTCTGTCGCCAGGCCAAGAACCCGATGCTCAGGGAAAATAGAACAGGGAAACCTGCCATCAGCGGGACAAACGCTAGCCAAGAAAAAAGTAGGCCCTCCCTTGAGCTCTGCAGCGGCAAGCAAAACATCCCATTTAGCATGAACGGGCTATACATATCAAGTCCCAGGAGCTGCCCCGAAGAGACCAACGCCGCCCAGACATATGCAGCACAGCACCGGACCAGCACAGTACGTCGGGGCGGACTCTCATAGTCACGCATGGCCTTGATGGCAACCAACAAACGATACACCTCGTACACAATCATTGCATTGATGTGGACCTCGGCCATGAAGCCAAAGGTGACGAGGGCGCTCTCAACGCTGCAGGCAGCGGAGCTGACAAATCGATTGTGGTATGCGTTGATGTAACTGGTGACAGCCACATCGGTGTTGAATATGACGTCAGGGATGACGAGGGCTACGAGCAACATGTTGAAATTCAGGGCACGCACTTTTGGCGAGTAGAGCACTCCGGCGACAAAAGTGGCGGCAGTGAGCGCAGCTAGAGCTGTGAAGGAGCCTAGCGCAATCCAGAGCGAGCGGCGCAGTGCGAGGTCCTCGACGGAGCCTCGGATCTGATGCCAGCTTGAGTTAGCTATCACACGCTCGGGATCGTCGCCTTCGCCCTCGCCCTGCTGCAGCCGCTCAACGCGCTCGTGCGCGGCACGCCCGGCGCCCGCACCGCACGCCGCGCCGTGTGGCGGGTCGCGCACAAGGGGACGGGCTACGCCGTGCTCGGCGTGGGCGTCTACCAGGCCCTCTCGGGGCGCGCCCTCATGCCGAGCCAAGGCGACGCCGTTCTCGTCGCGTACGGGGTGCTCCTGGGCCTCTCCTTCGGGGTGCTCGCGGGGGGGGGCTCATGGTAGGGTGAGAGTGGAAGGGAAAGGAGACCAAATGAAGGCAAGCCGCCATATCCGGTGGGGTCCCCCATCCGGGTGGATCGTCGAAAACGGGCACGCAGCGCGCCCGGCATCGGTTCGAAGTTGAGCTTTTCAAGCTTTTGCGATTTTAGCGTCTTTTGTCAGTTTTCGATTACGTTTTGTTGTGGGGGCCCAAGGGGGGGATCCGGGTCCTACAGTATGGGTGCACCATTAAGAAACCCCATCATTAAGAAATCCTAAGAGGGTTTGGGCCCTGAGGCCCATAAGAAGCTACCCTTGTTGATTTCCGCGATCGGCCGCATAAGAAGCTTGCTGTGGAGGCAGCGATGACCGCGAGACAAGAAACAAGAAGTCCTAGTTCGAGTTGCCCCTCCAGGCCAATTTTTTTCGGAAGCGCGCTCTCGCGCACTGCAAGCTATATGTACCTTCTCACTCCCCACACTCTCTATAACATATACATGTTGTCGTATAGTCGTATATACATACACTGTTGTTGACTTTTGATGGCCCGCACCTTTGGGATACTCACACACCCATTGCCATTCGCCTCTCATAGCTACCACCCATACACTCATTCTCATTCATGCTCATCACTGTCACTACTCTCCCCCCCCCCCTCTCTCTTCGCCGAATACCATCTCCCCATCAGCGGCATCCGGTTCCAGTAGCACCCAACCCGAGGTTGCGTCGACTCCATACATGGACATCTCCAAGAAATGATTACCATGTGAACCATCAATCTCGTAGTGCGCCACGACATTGACAACATTGCCATGAACTTTGCGCCGCCTGTCGCCTGTCGGTATTGGCCACGTGAATAACGCCATAGCACCTAGCATTAGCCGACTAACGGCCATCTGTACAAAAGATGTTGAGGGGGTGAGGGGGGGGGAAGGGGAGGGGGAAGGGGGGGGAGATGAAGTAAGAAGTACTATGTACTATTTCTGGTGGGCGATAAGAAATAAGAAATAAGAAGTAAACATACTTCGATTTCGCCGCTCCGAATAAGAAGGAGGGCCCAGTTTTGGAATCTCATAAGAAAGGCTAAGAGACCTTTTCCCCCGACTTCTTAATGGTGCACCCATACTTTAATGGGCCCAGGATATGTGCTAGTTGGGTGTATTGGGAACTTTCTCCCGAAAAAAATCCTCAAATTTCCTCAATTCTGAGATGGTCATTTTTCACCCCTAATAAAAAAACACTGTTTGACCGCCCGACTCCTTGCAGGCTAGTCACTAGTCACCGTCGCATCATGCATCATCCTACATTCGCCCTCTTTGCCCTCGCCCCAACACCATATTTCCCATCTAGGGTAGTGTGTAGATTGTAGAGGTGGGCAAGACAAAAGCAAAAGGTCCGCGAGCGGTGGCGGCGTGGCCTCGTCGCCGGCGGCGGCTCGTCGCGGGCGTGCGGCTGACGGGACTCGCGGGAAAGAGGGGGGAGGGGGGGGGTGTTTTGTTTTTGGTGGGCGCGCGGGGGGGGGGGGGGGGAGGGGCGGAGATAGCGGAGAAGGAGAAGCAGGAGTTACGAGAATGAAAGGACGAGGAGAGAGGGAAGTGGAGGGCCGCCAGCGACGGAGAGCAGAGAGAGGAGCAGGGATACACTCTCAGAAGGACTGAAGAGGGTAGTGAAGAGAGACGACGGAGAAAGAGGAGAAATGAGGGTGAGAGGAAGGGGGGGCGGAGAGAGAGAGAATTTGAGACGAAAGGAGAGGAGAGAAAGGGAGAGCGCCGCCGCCGGCGACGTAGAGAGAACTGCTAGACTACCTTCAGAGTAGAAGAAAGAGAGAGAAAGAGACAGAGGAATACGAGGACGAAAGGGAGAGAGAGAGAGAGAGAGAGAGAGAGAGAGAGAGAGAGAGAGAGAGAGAGAGAGAGAGAGAGAGAGAGAGGGAGAGAGAGAGAGAGAGGGAGAGAGAGAGAGAGAGAGAGAGAGAGAGAGAGAGAGAGAGAGAGGGAGAGAGAGAGAGAGAGAGAGAGAGAGAGAGAGGGAGAGAGAGAGAGGGAGGGAGGGAGGGAGGGAGAGAGAGAGGGGGGGGGGGGAGAATTGGAGCGCCGCCGGCGACCGAGAGAACGCAAAGAAGACAATTACATTTCAGAGCAGAGAAGGAAGGAGAACTCCGTCGAGAACTGAGAGAGAGAGAGAGAGAGAGAGAGAAGAGAAAACAAGAGAAGGAGAGAGGAGGTCTCACACCTTCGACGCGCTGATCCTCTCTCTCTCTCTCTCTCTTCTCTTCTCCTCTCTTCTCTTCTTTCTCCGCATCTGCTTGAAGCCGACTTTCCTCTATTCCCTCCTCATTCATTTTGCTTTCCTCGATGACCTTCTCTCTGAGCCACGAGGAGAAATGACCACTATCGCACCCTCACTCCCAGTTGCCTCTCTCCTACATATACCTCAATTCGAGTTATTTATTCTGTACCGTGGGTGGGCCCCGCGTGGCCTCGAGGTGCTCCGCTGATGACTCTCTCCTAGTCTCTCTCTCTCTCCTCCATCTCGCCGCTTCCCACCGCCCCGCCTCATCTCTCCCCACACGAGCCGCCTCGTCCCGTCTCGTGGACCACCTGTCGATTATCTCTCTCTCCTCGTCGATTTATTCCCTTCCCACAGGGTCGTCCACAGTTCGCTCACCTTATTGCACCAACTCCTCTCCTCCCACCTCTACCCTCGCGTTTCCTCTCTTCCCACCCGTCATTTCTAATATTCTCTCGCCCTCCCCGAGGCCCTTCCCTCTCCCGCCCCCTCTGCCCCTCCTTCCCCCCCCCACAATGTCGCGAGTGCTGAGGCGCCCGCTGGCCTCCCTCGCGCTCTCGGTGTTGGAGGAGCGTCCGCGCGGGCTTGCGTGCAGCTCGTCGTCCGAGCCGCTCATTGGCCGCGCCTCGCGCTCGCTCCGTCCCTTCTGCATCGAGGAGATGGCGGAGAGGAAGATGACGGGGCTTCACCTCACGGATCTCTTCCGAGTGGCCCACCAGCCCTCTGAGGCTCAGGTGAGGGGTGTGACGAGGGGCGGGGGAGACCGGAAGGAGGAGAGGGAGGAGAATGGATGGACAGTGTGGAGTTGGGACGCAGATTTCAGCTGGAGGGGATGGTGACTGTGAGAGGGAGAGAGATGGGGAGCGGGAGGTGGAGGCAGAGGGAGAGGGAGAGGAGGAGAAGGACGGGAAGGTGGGAAGGGGTCTTCATCTCACCAACCTCTTCAGGGTGACACGTAGGCCTTGCATCTCGCCGGTTAGAGGGGAGCTGGTGTCACACGGGTTGACGAAAGAGTTGAAGATTCACACCGGATGGTGGGTGATGGCGAGGAGGAGGAGCGCGAAAAGAAAAGGAAGGAGAGGGGACTGGGGCGGGGGGTTGGGGGCTACACTTCATGGTCCGTCTCAATGTATCGATTCGCCACAACAACGCGCAAGTTCGTGCGCAGTGTACGGGAAGAAAGGCACAGCTACATCACATGGCCATTTGGGGGTGGAAAGAGGAGCTAATGGCAACAAAAAGCGCGGTCCTGTCAAGAAGGTGGCGAGGCAGGGAACCTCGAACTCACAAGGCCCTTCCTGATCGTGAACAACTCTGCTGACGCGCATGCGCTCGGAGTGAGATGCACGTGGTGGGCGTATATATTAAGGGGTTTGGCGCGACTCCGCGTCAGCATCTTCACGGTGGCACCAGCGTGCTAGTAGGGGAAGATGATGGGGCTCCGCCTCACGGGCCTCTTCTGGCTTGTCAAAACTCCTGGTCATGCGCAGGACGGGCTGGGTTGCACGACGGTGGGGGTGGGCAGGAAGAACTCTGAATGCTCCAACCGCACTCGCCCTCTTGCTCGCTTACCTTAGTCTTCTCCTCCCACCAACCGCCCTACGCACCTAGCCCTTGGCCGCCGGCTAACTTCACCTGTCCCTACCCCCTGGCTCCGCCGCCATCCCGCAGAAGCTGCTCAACGCGCAGTTTGTCTGGCGCGAGCTACCAATCCGTTTCGCGCACCGCGTGCGGCAGCTGCGTAGCCTGCCCTTTGGGCTGAGCACGTGCGAGCGTGTGGTGCAGGCCGCCGAGTCGTACACCGCGCACGCTGAGCAGATGTACTCGCACCCAAAGCCAACCGACCTCGAAAGCAAGGCCTCGTTCGACCGGCTGCTCCGCGACACTCAACCTGTGCTGCTCGCCGTGCCGGGCCTCATAGGCGAGGCTCTGGCTGCCCGCAAAATCCCAGACGACGATGACGAGGTGTGCAGGCTGGCGCTCGCCTGCTGAACCTGCAACCGCTTGTGGAGTCGGTGCCCTCCGTGCCTGAGTCCCAACCTTCGCCGCCGCGCCTTGCAGATGCGAGAACAGCAGCGTCAGATTGATGCGCACCTAGACGCTTTCTTCTTGTCGCGCATTGGCCAGCGCTTCCTCATCGAGCACTATCTGGCATGTGCGTGCTCGCGCTGATTGTGCACGAGGCTTGAGGCGCCAGGTGCGGTTCCCCTGCCCACCTCCCTCTTCTGACTGAGCGTGCCGCCCGCACCGCCACTTGCAGGCAACATCTCAGTGCCGGGCTTCAGCGGCATCATTCAGACCAATTGCTCGCCCGTAAAAGTGGTCGAGCGGGCCGCCGCCGAGGCCAGCTTCCTCTGTGGTGCACGACTGGGCGTCGCGCCCGCTGTCGAGGTGAGCTCACGCATGCAGTCCCAACGCCCGCCCGCACGTGTGCCTATGCCCTTGCTCCCTGCCCCTAAGGTGCGAGGCGACGCGAGCTCTACCTTCACATATGTGCCTGCGCACATTTACTTTGTCGCCTCTGAGCTAATAAAAAATGCGTGCGCCGCGACCGTCCGCTTTCACACGGATAACAACAGCAGGAGCGGCGGCGCGCCCTCCGCCGGACTCCCGCCGGTGAAGGTGATCGTGGTGTGCGGCGAGCACGACGTCACCATCAAGGTTGAGGACCAAGGCGGCGGCATACCCCGCTCGAGGTTGGCAGATGTCTGGTCCTACCGAGGCACCAAAGGATTCGGCGCGCAATGCGCCGCCGTGCCCGTGGGCTCGGACCTCATCCGTGCTCCCGAGGCGGCCAAGGGCCTCGGCCTCGCCTTGTCCAGGCTGCATTGCAAGTTCTTTGGTGGGACGCTCCATCTAACGCCAATGGAGGGGTGAGCGCGGCTCGCTTCGACGCCGCGCAGCGCCCGCAACTTCACGTGCTCTCGGGCGCAGCAGCGCGCCCCTCGCCGCGGCGAGGCCTCCTTCACGCTCGCTCCCCCGCTCCCTCCGACCCAGATACGGTACCGACGCACACGCCAAGCTCAATCGATTGGGCGACGATAACTGCGAGAACCTTTCCGCCGCGGTCGGGCAGTCTTTCGGGATGGCTGCCGTCGCACCGTCCGAGGCGGTCGCGGGGTGGTACCGCTCGCGTGGCCTGAAACTCAATAACCTCTATGATGCGCAGGCACGGCGCTAATGCTTGCAGCGGCTCTATCCACGTCGGCACATACCGCGGCCGACATTGAGCTGTCTCGGTCTACGCCTGTTTTCCTCCTCCTTGCACTTGAAACTTTCCCCGGCCCCTCCGAGTTCATCGCGTCGGCGACTTCGACCTACTCCCCAACCCACCTTTTGGTCGGCTAGCCTACTTTGAGACGCATGCACACCCACCCGCTAACAACGAGGCATTCACTTCGTTCCGGGTGAGTGCTGCCAATATCCGCTATTCCTATCTTTTCCATTGCTCGGGGTTCTCCATGCTGTGGATTCACAGGTAGGCGCGTGCCGATTTGCGAGGTGTTAGAGTCGCCCACGCGGACGTGAGTCGTGCTATTTATTTCGTGTCATCGCGTGCGTATGAGTGAACCGCCCGCGGCAAATCGGCTGTCAGCCTTACTAGTTACTAGCTACTAGTCGTCCTAAATAAATGGCGTGGCTAGCGGCTAGGAGTCAATCTACTTTAAAAAATCTTTTAAGGTTCTCGCCTCACACGTGGCACTGGGTTACACTTCCGTAGCCACGCCCATTCCCCTTCCTCCTTCCTCACCCTCATTTCCCCCCTTTGCGGCAACTCCCCTCGTGCTCTACTTAGGGCTTAGGGGCTCGGGTCATGTGGGGGTTTTGAGCTGGGCGGTGTGGAACCTACTTTTATAAGTGGGGGTCAATGGGGGCCTCGCGCCCCCCTCTCTCCATCGCGGACACCTCCCGGGGTGGGCCCGTACAATCCACCCCAGCCCCTGCCCTATGGCAGGGGCTGGGCAATCAACACTATGGCCCAGACCCCTAGTGGGCGCGGGCCGTGACTCGCACTCCCACGCCCAGCATGGGCCTGCCCTCGAGCTGACTCCCCCCCCACCCCTGGCCGCCAGGCAGAGAGAGGGCTTCGGGCGGCTCCACGGGCCAGCGAGGCAAGCGTGGGAGAGGCAGGGGGGGCCAGGGGCTGAGCCCCAGCCTCCACTGCCCCCTGAGCTGCCCTGGCTGGCCCTCTGGGAGCCCCCAAAGGGCCTCTGAGAGCAGGCCGTGGCGCGCCGCATGGCGACGCGCCGCAGGGACAGAGGTGGAGGAGAATGGAGAGAGGGAGAGGGGGGGGTTCTGCTCCCCCCCCGATGGGGTGCGGTGAGAAACGAGACTCGTTTGCGTTAGCAAACGGGCGGAGGGGGGCGGCTGGCGACAGGAGGGGGATGAGGAGGGAGAGGCTCAAGGCGCCTACGGGAACCACGGTGGCAGGTATCTCGGGGTGCAGTCTTTTTTTTCTCGAGGACAGCTCGCGACGAGAGCTGTAAGGGCCGTTTCTTTTCATGACGAGAGGTTCCCCCCCCCCCCCCCCCCCGGTGCTTTTTCCCGGAGAGTCGCCCGACGTAGGTCGGTCCGCCTCAATGGGTTTTCCCTCATTGTAGCTTGTGGGGAGCTATAATGGGAGCCGGGGGTTTGCGAGGGGGGAGATTCGGAGGGGTGTATATGCGTATGTGTCTAGTGACAGCACACGTCAAGGCGTACGGGCAGGTGCGCTGAGGGGTGTCGTGATAGTACCGGGCTAGTGGCAGTAGTGGTACTAACGCTCAGATGTTTTATTATATATGAGCTGGGCGGTGTGCACCTACCTGTACGGAGTGGAACACCTAGTGCGAACCACACCGACAGAAGCAAAGGACATATAGACCGAACGAACGGCAAACGACGCGCACAGGGACCTAACTAAAATCACGGCGCGAAGGAAAGACACGACGCCTTGGAACGACTACACCAATTACGAGACGAAAAACCAAGAATAGGAAGAAGTCACCGCGGACGCGAAAGAAGACAACACAGCCAAAGAGGCCAAAATACGAAACATAAAAGGCCCTCCTGGAACCCACCACCACCACCCGAACCGGGCCCAAGGTAGCGCACTTGGGCCGCACCCCGGAAACCGAAGACGAAGGAACCAAGGGGGGAAGGGAAAGGGGAGGAGTGAAGGGAACAGGGGCGATGTCGGATAGAAGGCGTAAGGAACCGGCCGATAGTAGGCGTGTCGTAGCCCTGAATCTTCTATTTTTTTTTAGGTTCTTGTGCGTTCACTTAAGGTGGTTCTGTAGGATTTAGGAAGAGGTGGGAAATCGGCAGGTGGGCGGCGGGGCGCGCGCTCTCCAGCGAGGAGCTCTCCCTCTCCAAGGGAGGCCGTGGCGATGTATGGGATGCCTGGCCTCGACGACCCGCTGGGCACCATTCCAGTGGAGTTAGGTGGGCTCCCCAGCGCGGGTTCTGCGGCCCCCGAGCATGCCGCGCCGCCTCTGCACATGGTGCAAGTGCAGCGCGGCGACCTGCCCACATCGTCTGTGCCTCTGTGCCTGTAGTGCGACCCACCCGACGATGAAGAGGCAGCCGCTGTCGTGGCAGAGGCAGTGGCAGCTGGGAAGGTGGCAGTGTGCACAGAGCAGTGACTCCAGGGAGTGAGGCTGGACGCGGACGGCCAGCAGTGGCTGTGTTGGGTGGAGCGGCCATACTCAGGCCCAGAGTTCGAGGACAAAGTGGGCAAGAATTTCAGGTGGTGCACACGCCTGGGCTGCGTCAGGGCACTCTCTCACACCCAGATTGGCCACAGATCTAAGCTGCCGCGCTGCGTGGAGCGTAAAGGTGAGGAGTTGCATGGCGAGTCTGTCGTCAGCTTCTCCGAGCAATAAGGGGGTGTTAGAGGTGTGGATAGGGCAGTAGGAATGGGTGCCTCTACTTGTGCATGTGTGTGCTGCAAGTCACATCATGGGAAGTAATGATACTCCTAGAAAATTTCCACCGTCTCAGATTTTTAAATTTTGCGCACATTGGCCCGTTTGGTAGCCGCCTAGCCGACTTCTAAGAGTACTCCTCTCCACCCCGCTTTAAGTGGGAGAAGGGGCACATCTTGTGGTCAAGTGGAGTTTCTGAGACGGTGGAGCTCCTCAACAAGTCTCATGAAGGGCGCGAGGGCAAAAAAAATGAGCGCCCGCTTGCCTCGGGGGCCCCCATTTCGCCTGGCACACACAAGCAGTGTGGATCGCAGTGGAGGCTGCTGATAGGTTTCCAGCCGTTTTGTGGCTAGCAGTATCTTGTATACCTCAAAACCGATGAACGCGTTGAACCACATTGGGACGAAGAGATGCATGCAGTTGACAAAGCATTGGTACTTGCATACTTCTGCTCCAGGATATCCCCCATGTTTATAGCCCAGTGTAGAGATGATGATCATGGATACATTCCCCAAAATATCCGCAAATGTCAGGCAAACCATGTAGATGTTGAGCATTTTGAGGCGTGCCCTGGGTGAAGCGAGTACGCTGATGATAATGACAAGCCCAATCAAGAGGGGCAAAACTGCGAGGGCAGCCCAGCCGGCCCAAATCCAGCGCATCGTGCCGACGTCGGGGACGGAGATGTGTCTATCGTAAGCACTTGCGTTCGGCAGCAGCTCTGAAGTGAAGGGGGCACCATTGAATGGAGTGCGCTGCTCAGTGGTGCTCATTGCGGGGGCCGGGCGGCTGACGCCAGCGCTACAGTGGGCTGAACCAAAGTGGCGCAATGCAGCGAAACTTTCCACTACACAGCGATTGGGGCAAGATTGGAGCGCCTGCTCAAGGTACACTGTCGCGTCGAAGTGTGTGGGGTGTGGGGGGGAGGCAGCAATCGAGGCCAGCAGGGGGAAGAGAGCCGCCGCTGCGGGGACGAAAGGGTGACGCGGGGGGGGTGGTCGATGCGGGGGGTCGTCGCCTGCCTGTCGGTCCCACTGAGTCGTCGGAGTCCCGTAGCCGTTCCATTTAATTTATATGTCGCTGCGCGCACCAAAACGGTCGACGATATGTGGACGAAACGATTTCGAGCCGCCGCCCGCTCTGCTCAGAAAGGGGTTTCTCTCCCATGCACAGGCAGTGGGGAGGAGAAAGGGGAGAGAGAGAGAGGACGAATCAGGAAGCTGCGGGCGGGGGGGGCGCGGGCGGGCGGGGGAGGGGGGGGCAGAGGGCGGGGTCCTACACCCACAACGGAAGATCTTTGTGGGGAAGGTGATGGACGGCCAACGAGAGAGAAGAAAAGCACGGAGAGAACCAGCAGCAGCACGGCGTCTCGTTGCTTTACTCGAATCTCCATGCTCAACTTACTTTTTATCCGTGGGGGTCAATGGGGGCCTCGCGCCCCCCTCACTCCAAGACTAGCCCGGTCACTCACTAGGGGGGTGCGGAGGGCACCATCTGTAATGGGCAAACGAAGGCCTAAATAAGCTCCCTATAGGTTCTCGTATGGGAGATCAGCAAAAAAACCGGGGGTCTTCCGGCAAAATTTTCGAAAAATACCCTATTTCAGGCCTCCGATGGCAACTAAGTTTATACACTTAGTTCGCCCATGGGAGGGCACGAGCCCCCCTCTCTCTCCACTCCTCCCCTGCCATGGGGGAGGATCCACCCACTCTCCTGGCACGCCTGATGGCTTGCTAGGAGCACACAGCCCTACTGACCCATCCCTCTCCCCACAGGCCCGCCTGACTCGCCCGCCCTGGCCCGTCGTGGCCTGCCCATCCCTCTGACCAGCCCCTCCTCCCCCTGGGCCCCCCTGTTCAGGACCCCCCAGCCAGCTCCAGTCGACCCGCAGGGGCTCGGAGCGCCAGCGAGGGAGAGGCAGGAGGGGCCAGGGCTGACGAATTGTGATTGTGATGGCGCCATCATCGGATGGAGGTGGAGGCGGGCAGGCTGCCTGGACTGGAGTAGGAGGGACCCAGCCTATCCATCTCGAATCGCCCAGCCATGTCCGCTCCGTCGTCGCGCTCGCCCTCGCCCAAGCCCGTCCTCCCGCCTTCCTCTGCTGAGATGGTGGTCCAGCCCGCCATTCCATCACTCCCGGCCATCTCCGCCGCGCCTCCCGCCGATCGTTTCCCTTCCGTATCATCGCATATCGAGCCTGTGGTCATGCTCGATCCGTCATTCGCAATAGCGTTTGGTTGAACCCACTGAGAGTGCACGCTCTTTGGGGGCTAAGACAAGGGGTCACACACACTCTCAATAGTGTTTGTTTCATTGTTTCGGTTTTTGTTCGTTCGTTCATGCTTGTTTTGGGCCTGATCACCCCATGACTCGCGTGGACGCTCGGCACTTAGCTGTCGGGGGGTGTCGCATCCAGAGTATTTTATATATATTCTAGGCGGATGCGGTGCTTCTATCAATGTGTAGTGTGTGAGAAAATTGAGTGGTGAGTGGGTTTTGTTTTTGCCAATGAGTTGCCTCGAAGCTCCGCCGCATTGCACGCCGCATTTGTTCGTTTGTCCTTATTTGTTTCGTTGTCAGCTAAGTTTATACTTGGTTCGCCCATGGGGGGGCACGAGCCCCCCTCTCTCTCCACTCCTCCCCTGCCGTGGGGGAGGAACCACCCATCCTCCTGGCATGCCTGATGGCTTGCTAGGAGGCCACTGCCCTGCTGCCCCACTCTCCCACTGACAGGCACGCCTGGATCGCCCGTCCTGGCCCCTCGTGGCCAGCCCATCGCTCCAACCCCCCCTCCCCCCCTGTTCGACAGGCAGACAGGTGCAGACTGGGGGGCCCAGAGGCTCAGGAGCGCCAGCGAGGGAGAGGCAGGGGAGACCAGGGCCCAGCCCCAGCCTCCTCTGCCCCCTGAGCTGGCCTCCAGGAGCCTCCAGGGGGCGCCAGCAAGCAGCTGCAGGCCTGGCGCAGGCACGCCATCGCGCGTGCCGCAGGAGAGAGGAGAGGGAGCGCGGAGAAGGGGGTGGGCGGAGCGAGAGCTCCGCTCACCGGAAAATATGTAAGTCCCGCACCTGTTTACAGGATAAGTCGGGACTGAGGACGCCGCCAGCCCGGTAGGCGTAGGAGGAGAAGGGGAGAACGGATCACCGGGGGGGGGCGCGGGCCACCGACCATATCTAAGCCCTTTTCCCCTATCCCCCTAGTAGTGCACGGGGGGACCCGCACACCGCACACCGCGTCGAAATCAGCCCTTTGCGGGCGCCGGTGATGACGACGTCACGCCCCCAAGACGCACCGTGAGCGCCCAACTTCGACCCGCGACCGGCGGCGCCACGAGGCCGTTCTTGTGCCCGCTCACCGAGTAGATGTCGCATCGCGCACCATATCGCGGCATCCCGCCCTCACAGCCACGCCAATCGCGCCCGCTGCCCCCGCGCACCGCGTCGAAATCAGCCCTTTGCGGGCGCCGGTGATGACGACGTCACGCCCCCAAGACGCACCGTGAGCCTTGCACGCTCGCTCGATGCGTAGCGCGCAGGCCTTCTCCGCAGGGGAAGAACGTTCCTCGCCGCTGCGAGCGCTGACTCCTGCTGAGGTTGATAGACAGAGGATCGCGCGGTAGAGTATCACAGCTGCGTTTGTGAACTCTGCCGCGCGATGCTCCACCCTGGCTGCTCTTGCTGCAGCCCTCGCATGCGCATGTAGCGCAAACGCGTGGGCCCAGGCCAGTCCGCCTTCGGGTTTTGCGTCCTCGAACGCCCCGGGCGCGACCGGCTCATTGCGCTGTACGGCCCCCAGGAAGAGTTGCACCTCCGGGCGTCCGAGCCAGCGCTTGCCAACGTCAAGCGAGCCAAAGCAGTGGGGCTCGAGCGCAAGCGAATCAAGGCATTCCTGCAGCGCGTGGGGCGAGGATGGGTCAGTGTGGATGTGTGCCACCCTCAAGACCCCGCGTGCTCCCTACCAGTGGCCCCCCACACTGCTCGCGAGAGGTGTGGGCTCACCATGCCCACTACCTCCAGGCCATTCTTCGGCCGATCGCGGGCGATTGCCCTTCGCGGAAGCTCCGCGTTTCTTATAGTGATGCGCCCCTTATTCATTTCTCTGATTCCCTCCCGTGGGCGACCGTGTCATTCTCCCAAAATAGACCGCCACGCCCGGGGGAAGGGAGGGGGGTCACTCACCGACGCCATTGCCTTTCGTGGGGCGGGAGGGGGTTCGTGGGGGGGGGGAGACGGTTGCCGGGGCAGGTAGGGGGGGACCCTGCGGAATCCTTGGACACCCAGGGGAGGCGGAAAATAGTGGTTAAAAAGAGTGAGTGACCGCCCTAAATGCTCGGATGTGGACATGGATTGGGATTGGTCAATGCGCGGTTTTCCATGTTAGCAGCAATACATCATACCAACACAAGTTCCCTGCTACAAGCATGGTTGCACACATGTTGAGTCACAAACCCAGCAGCTGTAGAAGACCTGCGTGCAGTCGACAGCGCTGCCCTTAATTGGAGTTGTTCATGGCGTCTCCTTTGTAGGGATTGGTTTCAACACGGCATGCGAGTCCTTGTGATCAAACTCCACATGGAAGGACGTCTGGCCAGGTTTGAACTGCGCTTCATGCGAGTGCTCCTCCCCTGGAAACAAGCGGAGCCGCCGCATGCGCTGGTCGCGCAGCTTGTTCTTGGGGAGCATCCCGTACACAGCACGACGAAGAGGTTCAAGAGGATTCCTACACAAAGCCAAAGAGGGTAGCGGTCAGAGAGGCTGAGCGTGGCGGCAGCAGCAAAATTGGCCATACTCCGCGTGCCATCCTATCCCGACTTCAACTTGAGAGGAGAACGCCGCCGTCTGCGAACACACAGACGTCAACGCGCGCTGAAGCAAGGCGCACTTCTCAATGAGTTGGCGAAGAGTCATCGAGCGTACGCCCCCTGGAAACCCCGAGTGGCGGAAATACTTCTTTTGATCGAGCGCCTTGCCCGTGTGGACCTGCGGGCCGACGCAAGGCTGCCTGATCAGTCAAGCTTCACCTCTGGCTGAAACTTCCCAGCCTGCCGGCTTCTTCCCTCATTGCCCAGTGGGCTGCGGGCCTGCGTTCTCGGCGGGAGCAGCCACGCCACCCTCTCCCTCCCCAACCTCCCGCTCGGCCAGAAGGGGCGCGGACGGCACGGGCGCGGGACAAGCTATGGGGATTCGCACCGTCTTGGCCACGTTGAGCACCACCACGTAGTCGCCCATGTCGCGCTGCGGCTGGTAGGTTGGCTTGTGCTTTCCGCAGAGCAGAGGAACGATCTTCGAAGCAAGCCGTCCACACACCTGGCCGTAGCCGTTGACGAGGTGCCAGGCGCGCTCGACGTCCGCGAAGGCCTTGTCGACTCGTGGCCGAAGCCTACGGCCCACGCTCCGGCCCACACTCTCGATCGCGCGCGCGCGAGGCATCGGGTTGGCGGGCATCGTCGCGCAGCACGCTCGCGCCGCGCCGCCCCTCTCCCTCTCTCTCTCTCCCTCTCTCTCTCTATTTTTCTACTCCGTAGCTAGCCAATTCCTAGCACAATTGTTCTCCCCCTCAGTATTTTGTATTTTGGCCCCTTGATGCTTTATAGGGCCAGGTCAATACTTCTAGAACTTTTTCTAGAAGTTTGGGCGGCTTCTCGAGCGCGTCATAAGTTTGGGCCCTCTCGAGAAGTGGGCTGCAAGTTTGGGGAGGCAGCGCCCACTCTCTAAGAGTAAAAGCACCCCTATTCTATATTCTGTAAGTATAATCCCCTAATCTCAATCCAAGTATCAAAGTATCCTCCCCTTTTCTATAGTATACAGGCCGTTTCCCGCTGCCGAATTTCAAAAAATGGTAAAAACGATGCTACGTGTTTCTCACATAACAGGGACGTTTTATCTTTCCAAACAGGAGGTACATCCGGCCCCCCACACCAAATAAACCTTCAATCCCCCCACACCCCCACTGGCGACTGGCGACTGGCCCGCGCCCGCGCGCCCGCGCATGGCGGGCCGAGGTGAGCCATGCCCGCTGCCCCCTGTCCATGCTGGCCTGCGCCCGTGCGCCCGTGTGTGAGACCGTGGGCGCGCGTCTCAACCTCCGCCTTGTCCCTCTACAGGCAAGCGACACTGCACGCGCCATCGCGCGTCGCTCGCGGACGGTGACAGCCTTCTCCCTCAGCATGGCGTGGCCCCTCCGACGCAACGCGTGCGCGTGGTTGCGGTTGCGGATGAGGAGGACGAGGAAGTGAGGAGCGGCGGCGGCGAGGAGGCCATGGAGACTGAGCTCGACAAGGTGGAGCCCACCCGCACCCGCTGCCCCAACAACCGCATCCAGGTTTCCGAGTCCGACAAGAGCAGTGACGGCAACGACATCGGCATCGATCTGGCCGAGGAGGTGATCTACAACCTCGGCGCGAGCGTGTGGCACAAAACGCTCGGCGACGGCACGATCAAGCACACGGACCTTCAACCCCAACCCCACGCGCGCGAGCCGATCCGCGCGCGTGGTGGAGAGCGACAGCAGCACGCGACGGCGACGGCGACGGCGCTGACCACGAGCTCGCGCTTGCGCGTGGTGGCGAAGCAAGGCATGCGTGGGCTGCGCTGCTCGACGGCGCCACGCAGCCGGTCCTCACTCGGCAGGAGGAGGAGGAGTCTATGCCCGCGCCCGCGCGCGCGGGCACAGCTCCCGCGCCCGGGAGCATATTAGGGGTAGGCATCTTTATCCGGATATTTGTCTTGGATATCTCGGGGGGGGGTCCCAAATGGATATATCTCGGATACTTCCTGGATATTTGGGGGGTGGGGGGGTGGGGGGGAGATAATTTTAGCCTTTTGGGGGGGGCGGGGGGCACTAACGACATTGACCATGCAGATGTGTGAAGGAATTCACCAAGCAGACGAGGGGTCACGGTACGGCTTCGATCGCAGAGCGCTGCGACGGCTGCTGGGTGCGTACGAAGACACGCCACACCACTTTCTAACATAAACAAGGGCAACACGTAATAAACACGGGAGCGAAAGCCACGGTGGGTCAACAGAGAGAGCAAAGAAGGAACCAATTGGCCAGAAGAGAACTCGTCGTCCTAGAGAAGGATTGCACACAGAAAAGGCGCGAAAGGGATTCATCCATGCTTAGTGAAGATCCTACAAGATTCATCGGCGAATAGCGTCTCAACGCGAGCACAGCGGCGTGCACTTTACCTATAGCTTTTCGTAGCTTAGCCATGGAGTAGCTGGTAGACTTAAAAAGTCTAGAAGCTTACAGAGGTGTCAGACTTACAGAGTCTAGACGCTGGAGGTTCTTGAGGGTGTACTTTAGCAAGCAAGATGCTCGCTACTTCCTTGGTCTTCATCGACACGTGCTTACTACTCCCTTGATCTCCATGCCTGGGTGATCAGTCCAGAGCTAGAGCATATTCATATTCCGAGTAGAAAGAAGCCTGTAGAAGCTGCTTGGCCACGTGGATATAATGGTAGACCAATATTGAGTGAAGTGTAGTGATTGATAGAAGCGTGGAGCCGTCGTAGACGTAGAGATAGACATAAGAACGAAGATTGATGATTTACCATCGCGGTTATAACGGTAGAGCGGAAAATAGCGGAATAGCCTGCAGAGGCTCGCGAATGCGACAGGGAAAGAACTAGACAAAAGGGGGCCGGAAACTCAGGGAAGCACTCGGGGAGAGACGGGAGGGGAGAGAGGGGGGAGGGCTTCCGCGGGGGAGCCGGGAAGAGGAGAGGAGAAGGGAGGGGGGGCGGACCGATACGGGACGATACGGGAAGAAGGGAGCTGGGGCGCGGCGACGGAGAGGGAGTCGCGCGGGAAGACCTAAAAATGGAACGTACGAGGGGGAAGTGTACAAGGGCCCCCCCTCTACCCGCGACAGGAATCAAGACAACTAAGTTTATACTTAGTTCAGCATGGGGGGGCGCCTCGCGTCCCCCCTCTCAGGCACCAATTCCCCTCCGGGGGGCCTGTCGGTCAACCCCAAGCTCTGCCTTCTGGCATGAGCAGGGCATTCATCACAACAACCCAGACCCCCAGTGGGCGCGGGTCGCGAGCCGCACTCCCAGGCCCGCATGGGCCTGCTCTCGTACTGACTCCCCCCCCCACCCCTGCCCCTGGTCGCCAGGCAGACAGGGGCCTCTGGGTGGCACCCAAGGCCAGCGAGGCGAGCGAGGGAGAGGCAGGGGGGGCCAGGGGCTGAGCCCCAGCCTCCACTGCCCCCTGAGCTGCCCTTGCTGGCCCCCTGGGTGCCCCTGAAGGACCTCTGAGAGCAGGCCGTGGCGCGCCGCATGGCAACGCGCCGCAGGGAGAGAGGTGGAAGAGAGCGAAGCGAGGGAGAGGGGGGGATTTGCACCCCCCCCGATGGAGTGTGGTGAGAAACGAGACCCGTTTGCGTTAGCAAACGGGCGGAGAGGGGCGGCTGGCGACTGGCGACAGGAGGAAGATGAGGAGGGGGAGACTCAAGACGCCTACGGGAACCAAGGTGGCAGGTATCTCGAGGCGCAGTCTTTTATTTCTCGAGGACAGCTCGCGGCGAGAGCTGTAAGGGCCGTTCTTCTTCACGACGAGAGGTTCCTCCCCCCCCCCCCGGTGCTTTTTCCCGGAGAGTCGGCCGGCGTCGACCGGTCCGCCTCAATGGGTTTTCCCTCATTTTAACTTGTGGGGAGTTAGAATGGGAGCCGGGGGCATGCGAGGGGGGAGATTTGGAGGGGTGCATAGGAGTATGTATCTGTGTCAACAGCACGCGCCAAGGTGTACGGGCAGGTGCGCTGAGGGCTGTCGTGTTGGTACCGGGCTAGTGGGAGTAGTGGTACTAACGCTCAGTTGTTTTATTGTAAGGGAATCAAGAACGCACAACGGTCGTCACGAACGAGGGCATCATTGTGCCGTCTGGGAGTCTGGGCTGGTGGGTGGTGGTCTCCTCCCTTCTCCCTTCTCTCGTTCGTTCCCCTGGGCACGTCCCTCGTCCGTCGCCCAGTAAAGAACGGCTAAATATAACCGTTTATCTGACTACGACGTCCGACCGTCTCCGCGGCGTCCGTCGGGCGAGACGCCTCCTCGGGGCTTCTTGAGAGGGTTGAGGGAGGGAGGAGAGCGGAGGAGAGAGGAGACGAGAGGGAGAGACGGAGCCTCTGAGTCTCGTGGAGAAGAAGGGCGGGGCCGTCGGCCCGGTGCGGGGGGCGCCTCGAGGAGGCCAGGGACACACGAGGGAGGCCACACTTGCTTTGGCGATCATTGAGCATTCGCGTGGAGAGGGAGCACGATGCTTCTGTGGAGCACAGCGGTGCAACGGCTCGGCCAGCCGCCCCGCGCCCTTCTCTGCGTCCCGCGCAAAGCTGCCGGGAATGTCTCTTCCCGTACACCTCCTTCTCAGTCCCGAATCTCCCCTATTCCTAGCCTGCATCGTATCCATCTCCCTCGGTTGCGCTCGCTGCACAGCGGGCCGACGGGCCTACAGCCAGTGCCGTCCGTCTCGCGCAGGGCTGCTGAGGCCGACCCGGCTATTATTGACCGCGTCCTCGCCCAGCACATGCGGCCTGGAGTCACAAATCTTGCAGTTGGGTTGGCGCACTGGGCGCCGCCAGCCAGCCTTCTCCGGCATGCTCTGCACGTCGGAAGCGGTTATGGCGACTGCCAGGGCGACCCAGAGCTGTTGCAAGTGCTGAAGAGGAAACTGCAGCATGAGAATGGCATTGCAATGGAAGAGAGAGAGGTCATGGTCACGCCTGGCGCGAACCAGGCTTTCGTGAATGCGCTGATGGCGGTGTGCGATCCAGGAGACGAGGTGGCCATCGTGGCGCCGTACTACATGGCACACTATATTACGATGCAGGAAAGCGCCCTTGCTCTGCGCAGGATACTCGCACGCTGCCCACCAACGAGACTTGGGCGCATGGAGGCGTCCCACGCCGTCTTGCTCCTTGATTTCTCATGTACCGCGAGCCTTCACATCGAATGTTGCGCCTGATTGCCCGAGGGTCCATGTAGCTGCAGGGCACCTCATCCGTTGCAACACCTTCGCTTGCAGCTTCTCGGCTTGAAACCCGTTGTTCTCGGCGCATACGAAGAACTTCGAGAGAGGCTAGGACGAGTCGATGGGAAGCTCCGGGCGTGCGTACTGTGCAGCCCATCAAATCCGGGAGGAGACGTTGCATCGCCCGAAGTGCGCAATGAGCTCTTGGATGTATGCGTGCAGCATGGCCTGTGGGTCATATCAGACGAGGCATATGAACACTTTGTCTTTGATGGGTGAGTGAAGGCCAATGAGGCCATTAATTCTTCGCTGGTGATCTAAGCTTAAGGCTTACCTTATGTGGTTGCTATGCCTGTGATCCGTTGAGGATCGATGCAGTAAAAACTGTGACATGGATCGGCCGGCACACCATCAATGGCTGCCGAGACTTCTTACAAGCCATCGCATTTGTGTACGTAGGGCACAACATTCGTCGATCGCCTCGGAGAGTAGCAACACCCTGCTTCTTGCCGATGCGTGTGGCGAGGAGTCCACACCTGAAGCTTCTAGCATGCCACGTAGACGGAAGCGTACGTCCACCGAGGCAACCATTTGTGTGTACACCGCGTCCAAGAGCTATGGGCTGGTGAGTGCTTGCCCCTTTGAGGAGATCGTGTGTACATTACGGTAGCAGATCGGAGTTGCAATCAATGGTCTAACCGTCCGTCCAACACCCTCCCCTGTGCTGCAATGAGATCGAGCGTCGGGATGGGCCTGTTTGTGACGGACACATGCTTGCCCTATGAGTCTTGCGTGCACGGGTGGCCTTGAGCTGCCGTCTCTTTTCGCGGCCGTAGGCGAGCTGGCGCGTGGGGTATATGACATACCCTCGACGGCTTCACGAAGCTTTGCTTAAGATTCAAGACACGCTTCCGACCCACGCCTCGAGCGCTTCTCAACGAGTAGCTCTCGCTGCCTACCGCGAACTCGGGACAGCTTGGGTTCGAGAGCAAGTCGCAACACTCGAGCCAATACGGCCGCTAATTTGGGAGGCGCTTCGTCCTCTTGCTGAAGCCGCCGAGTTTTGGCCTGGAAGGAGTGCATCGCTTGCATCTCAACCGAGGGGCGCCTTCTATTACATGCTGCCAGTACCGCCGGGCATGAGCGAGGAAGCAGCTATATCATTTTTAGCACGCGAGCACGGTCTGCTCGTGCTCCCTGGTAGCGCGTTCGGTCTCAGTGGGCATCTGCGGCTAAGCTACGGCGGAATAGCGACCCCGCAAATGGCAGAAGATGTAGCGGCCCGCCTTCGAATGGGAGTTCAACAGCTCTGCAGGCATTGAACGAACGGACTTGCGCCTCTCCGCGCTATGCGGGTGAGGGCGCAAGCTTATGCGATCACTTGCTACGTCGACCGCGATTACGCATATGCTTTGCGCGCATAGCAAGTGGCCCAACAGTAGTGCACGTAGCAAAGGCTAGGCGTCGTCGTATGGCTCGTGCTCGTATTTTAGATTAGCGATCGCTCAACCGACTCTAAAAAAAATCTGAAGATTCTGGGCCACACACCTACTGTCTACAGGACTATCCATCTCTACTTCCAACGCCCTTATCTTCCCTCCCTCCACCTCTTCCCCTGCCCCCGCCTTCTTTCCTTTTTCTTTGGTTTCCGGGGTCCGGCCTCGGTGCACTACCGGAGGCCTGGTTTGGAGTGTGGGGTCCGGGCAGGCCTTTTGGTCTTTTGGTCTTTTACTCTCGTAGGTCGTGTCCTCCCGGCTACGGCTTGGTGGTTGGGTCCCGTCTAGATCGCAGTGCCTCTAGTGGCGCCCTCCCTTGCTCGTTGTATCAGTGGTTTACTCGTTTCCGTTGCCTTGCTCTTTGGCCTCTTCGACAGCGTGCGCGATCCTCAGCTTGGTGGCTAGCTCCACTAGCTCCTCGCTGGGTTTGAGCCCACGAGCCCACCCTTGTCGCTTATGTGAAATAGTGAAATACGGGTCTCAAGTCGCGCAAGGTGTGCCTCATCTGAGCCAACCCACCTCGCCATGCGTCGCTCTGCTTGCCTCCGAGCCTGCAGATGGGCCTTGCACGCTCGCTCAATGCGTAGCGCGCAGACCTCGGTCATCCTCGAGAGGACCGGCACCGACCTACGGCCGAGCACACAGCACACCTCATCGTCACGAGAGTGTGGGCCTGGTGGAACGAGCACAGCAGACCTTGATCAACATGGCTCATGCTACCGATGAAGGCGGCGGCCATTAGGTCGATCACCTCCCGTTCTTTTTAATGAGCATGCGCGCTTCCGCCAATCGCATCACCCGCATGTCGCATGTCGCCTGCTGCTTTGCTCTATGGCCGTGAGCATCGCCTGCCTGCCCAGCTTTCTGATCCACCTGACACTGGTCCACCTCCCGAGTTACCTCAGGAAATTCGCTCGTACGCTTGGAAAATGCATTGTCGCTTAAAGGCAGCGTGTGCCGCGGCTTATGATGCAACTTTAGAGTCTCAAGCCGACCGACGCACTCGCTGACACGCTACGCACTCACTCTCCCCCCATCTAATTTGCTCCAGGTGATGGGGTGGTTGTGTGTGTGTGTGTGTGTGTGTGTGTGTGTGTGTGTGTGTGTGTGTGTGTGTGTGTGTGTGTGTGTGTGTGTGTGTGTGTGTGTGTGTGTCGTGTGGCCGTGTATAGCTCCGTGTAGCGTGTAGCGTGTAGCGCAGCGTTATTTTTAGAACGTGGTACGTGGCATAGCGTATAGCGTCGTATAACGTGATATTTACAACATATTTGGGTGGCTTCTTTGATATTTTCGACATATTTTTGCAACATATTTGGGCTCTGGGCTCATTTTCCGACATATTTTGGCCGACCCCTACTGACGGTGACCAGCGCGAACCCGATCGGGCACGCAGGCCACGAGAGACGACAATAGGCCTGCCTGGCCCCCACTCTCCGAACCAGGCCTTAGGTAGGGCACCAGGGCCGGACCCCGGAAACCGAAGACAAAG